>CM076248.1:13248133-13275633 GCA_038380765.1 Odontothrips loti | reverse complement strand
TTTTAACATCGAAAAATCGGAAAACTTAATTGAAATATTCATTTATTTTTTAAAGCTCTCGGATTCGTAGTAACGTTTTATGACCGCCATCAGAACTTATTTTAGGGAGAAAAAAAAACGTCGGTCAATTTTTTCTCCGGGAAATTCCCGTCTTTGGGGCCAATGCGTACGCAGCGTCGCTGCGCGAAATTTTCTCTTGCTCATTCCCCGGTCAGTACTCGCAGTTCATTACTGGAGCCCGCGGGGCTGCACGGCGGGCCCCGCGCTTCTGCAGCCTATCTGCAACCTGAAATGGCGCTGGCGCTCGTTTGGGCAAAGCCCGGGCCACGGGCCACGCACCACTGCGGGGTAAGCCTTAGTTATGCCAGCCGTATCTTCACATTCCGACCGTGGCAGCCATATCCTCTGCGTGCGGGGGCCGGCCGGGGCCGGCGGGGGCCGTGTGGGGAGCAGAGCAGCGCGCCATGCCCTCACGCGTTCGGCGGCAGGTAAGCATAGGGGAGCCCCGCCCCGCCCCGCCCCGCCTCTGTGACTCCCATTCCGTTGGCGCCCCGCGGAGGGTGACGTCGTCGTCCCCTTCCCGGGGGCCAATGAGGGGCTAAGTGACTGGCGTGCATTGAATGCGGGGCCGCCTGCCGAACGCTATGGCAGCGAAGACACGTGAGCGCCAGCGACAGATCGGTTCGCAGCGCCCCCGGCCGCCCCCAGACCGCCCCCGCCCCGCCCCCGAACGACGCGGCCTCCGGGGAAATTCGTGGGCGTGTCGTATCGTGGGTATGCGTGCTCGCCGCCGGCGTGACAGCCGCGCTCAGCGAACACCTGCCACCGCGGAAATTCATACGGCGGCCCCACAAATATGCCGAAGGCGTCCTGTTGGCGCCGGCAAGGCGGCAGAGGAGCCGCCGAGCTGTGCTGTGATTCATGGGGGAATTTCGTGTTCATGTCTCATGACTTTCATTGACGCGACTCGATTCCTGCCTCAGATGGGCCCACACGACATGGAGCGGCACTACTGCTACCTCTCCTGCTCGGAAAGAAAGATATAGTCCGGAATGCGTTCCAATGGTCGCGAGCGGCTGCTGGCTGCTCCACACGGTAATCTTCCCTCGAGAGCCACTCGAAATAAGTTTCACGTCGGTTGGGCATGAATCGCTGCGGACCGGCAGCGCGGTCAGAGGATCTGTGTACTCATTGAGGGCCCGAGTTACCCCGGGAGAGTTTTCCCTGCCGCACCCTTGCCGAGTCCTCGGCCGAGTCCTCGAGCGAGTCCACGGGGATAACCGCCTCACGTACTCCACCGCATAGTCTTGGGCCGGTCTGCAATCCCATCAGCTTTATTATTCGAAAAAAGGGAACGGTTTGGTTAGAACTGCGGGAAGGAGAAGGAAGGCGAAGGCCGTGCGCGGTGACTGGGAGAAGAGGGAAGGGAAATAGATGCAGAGCGCGGGGCGAGAGAGATTGTTCCTCGTGATTGCAGCCCGCTCCAACCAGCCGGCTAAGAACCCCCACAATATTTTCTTTACCTCTCCGCTGTACTCCGTTTTCGTATTGATTTTCATCTCCAAGTCCCCTGAGAGAAATGAGGAGGAGGGAGAGAGACGGAGATTCGTTGTGAAATACGCGGCCGCTCCGTCCCATCCCAACCCAACTACTCCAGCTGCGGTCG
The DNA here is from genome assembly GCA_038380765.1 of Odontothrips loti. NCBI lineage: Eukaryota > Metazoa > Arthropoda > Insecta > Thysanoptera > Thripidae > Odontothrips > Odontothrips loti. The sequence continues at coordinate 13,273,967 of CM076248.1, read as the reverse complement.
CGGCTGGCTGTAGCGCCCGGTAGGTAGGCAACGCGCTGCCAGGCGTGTTGGGCGGGCCTGCCTATCCTCGACTCCGCAGGCGCGCAGGGTCTGCTCCGCATGCTCACCGCAAAGTCTGCGCCGCGGGGGGGAATACCTCCATTTTCTGAGAGCACACGAAACAAACCGAATTGATATTATTATTTATTTATCTTTAGAGCATCTGCTTAGAATTTGTTTCAATTAATAATCTCAGTTCAACTGGACCGACTCTGTACCTACAGGGGTCAGAGAACTGGGCGCCAAATACGATTGTAGCCGTGAAGCACTCCCGGCCCGTCCCGCCCGGCGGATGAGCTGGGAAATGTGACAAACGGCGCGCGACAATGTTTTCTCATCCGCGCGCGGAGTGGAAGCACAACTACGATTTCGGAGGCTCCGCTCCCCGGCGGTAGAACTAAGACGGGAGCGCCCTGTCGCGCCGCGCCCAGCCGCGCCCAGCCGCGCCTAGCCCAGCCCTGCTTTGCCCTGCCCTGCCGCCCGGGTGGATTCCTCTGCCATGCTGCTGCTGAGACTCGCCGCTCACCCTCTGCCTCGCGTCTCGTCTGGTCCAGGAGGAGATTGATAATTTGAATAGACAATCCATCGCTCGCGGGCAGATGAGGAGAGGAGAAAGCAGAGGGGATGGGGGGGGGGGGTACCCGGGCGGGCTATCGGAGGCCCTCCACCCTCCTCGGACAGACGGGACGGGCAAGGCGATGGCCTGAGAATACAGGAGGCAGCGCAGCCAGCGGCGGGGTGCGAAAGGAGAGGGAGGTCCCCTCCGGCCTCCGGTCCCCTCCGGTCCCCTCGGGGAGGGCCTCGAGGAGGGAGCTCAGATTGTAGAATGTCTGGAACGTGCGCCAAGACGACGGGACGGCGGCCATCGCTAACTCGTCGTTGAGCAGGACACAGTCGTGCCAAATCAGCGGCTCAAATAAATGAGTGTGTTTCGGCGAGGCCCCGAGGGGAAGGGGGGGGGGGGACAAGCGGGGACGCGCCGAGGAGTCCGTCGAGGAGGGGAAGGAGGTCGTGGTTTTAGTGGTAGCAAAGGGGGAGGCGGGCGGCGAAGATTGGCAACAGTTATTACTCGATACAGGCGCCGTCTCGTTAGGAGCTGAAGGCGACCTTTTCCCCCCATCGGCCACCCAGATCACGTCGCTCGCGTCTCGAGGGCGGTGGACGTGGAGAGGAGGGGGAGGGGGAGGGAGGCCGAGGTGTGGCGGCAAAATCGAGGAGTGGATTGGGGAGGGGCGGGGGCCAGGCGGGGCGCAGGAGGGGGGAAGGGAAAGGGTTGGCGGAGCGCCTCGGGAAATAAATACATGGAACGGAGAGTGCTTTCGTAAAGCAGCAGCCAGCAGGTTCGGAAAGAGAAGGAGGGGACTGGTGTGCCAGTGGCGTGGATGGAGGATGGTAAAGGGAGAAAGAGAGAAAGACATCGCTGATTCTCGATTGATCCAAATCCGGGGTAGGATCCGTTGGATCCGTGGGTTTGCATCGCGGAATATTCTTGTCCGGCCGGCCGGTGTAGCAGTGATGGCATACCCCCAGGGAGGAGGTGCCCCCCGGTACACCATCCCTAGGGATGTACCCCCCCGGGTACATGGCCCCTAGGGATGGTGTACCCCCGGGGGGGTACATGGCCCCTAGGGATGGTGTACCCCCGAGTCGGTTGGTAGGGGGTACATGGCCCCCAGGGATAGTGTACCGGGGGGTTCAGTTTCAGGGGGGGGGGGTAAGTGGTCCCTTTTACACCGTCACGCGGCGCTCCCCGCCACGGTCCCTGAACTAGCAGCAACAACGAGGACCACGCCGTAAGTAATCGTAAGGCACGGCCAGGGGGTTGTTGAAGGTAACACCGGCGTAGCACAAGCAGAGAGTACAACCAAGGGTGCGCGACTTCTGACGGGAGGCAGGCAGGCAGGCAGTCCTCCAGGGAACGGCGCTAAACTTGATAATATGAGGCAAAGCTCTCCCGCTAATAACATTTTGTGCCTCTCCTCCCCGGGAATCACTTTGGTGTGGTCGTGCCCGAACGTGCCCCCCGCCCCCGGGCCGCCTCCGCTTTGGCTAGTCATCGCCAACCTCGGCGCCCGGACCGACCCAGCTCCCCCTTAAGTGTGCCAAGTGGGAGGGAGAAGCGCGCGCTCTCTCTCTTTCTCTCTCTCTCTCTCTCTCTCTCTCTCTCTCTCTCTCTCTCTCTCTCTCTCTCTCTCTCTCTCTCTCTCTCTCTCTCTCTCTCTCTCTCTCTGTCTCTCCCTCTCCGTGATTCCGCTTCTCTTTCTCTCCCGCCTGTCTTATCCCTGAATGGCAAAGATACATTGATTGAAAAACGTTACTGGCCTCTCTTTTCGTTGTTTGATCGGCGGCGCCTCCCTCAGCCCGGCCGTCCCGGGGCCGCCAGCGCTGTTTGCTGCCGGCATTAGGTAACACTGCCCCCCCCCCCTCCCCGCCCCCCACCGGTCCCCACCCCGACGCTGACGCTGCCGCCTTTGTCTTTGCCAAAAGGAAGGCGCGGGTGAATAATGTGATTGAGTGAAACGCAGGTGCGAGGCGAGGCCAGGCGGTGTGCGGCGCAGACGAATATCATCCTCGTCTGGCCGAGCGGCCGAGCCCAGTCCGTGCCCCGCCCGTGTCCGGCCCGTGGTGTATCGTGTGTCGGCGACAGCGGACAAAGGGGAAGCCGCAAGCAGAAAAAAATAAAAAATAGATTCGTTCGTCACTAAGAATTTCATAGTTAATTTCGTGACAAAGGAATAAATTGGGTCCTAAGAACTAAAATGAGAGAACTGGGTGTTTAGTTGCTTCAGCAAAAAAAGGTTCTTTGCGGGAGCAGGACAACAACTTTTTATGATTTTCATTATGCTACGCAACGAACACATACAGCAAAATACAACAATACGAGGAATTCGTTGTGACAACTTATCTTTTTCTTTTTTTTCCTGCTGTTGTTGTGTGTGCGCGGCCGGCCATCCGTGAATAACACCCGGCCGGGCCGTACCGGGGGCTGTCCGGGGGCTGTCCGGGGCTCACCTCGGGGCGGGGCTGATCCGGGGAGACAGCTGCTGCCGGCCATGCGGGGGGCCGCGGGGGCCGCGGGGGCGAACATAGGTAATACGGGCAGGTATTGCGGCCGGCTGCGTGATGCGCACCGAGCCGCGTGACGCCCATGACGGCAGCCTTCTTCCTCTTTCGCACTACTTCCTTATTTCTTTTCTTTCTCCCCCTCTTTTTCATCATCCGACCAAAGGGAGCAGCGACATTTAAAAAAAAAATTATAAACACGAACCGGGGGTTTTGAACCCGGGACCGTCAGCATAGGAGGCAAGCACGCTAACCCCCACCTATAACCACCGCCTTGACACCTTGGCACTCTAGGGTTACGACAACGCGGCCCCGGTGTCGTGCCGAGGCGCTCCTCCCTGCCATGACAATGCGGCCTCAAAGACGAACGCTTTTCGCGCCACTTTCGAGTTCTGACTGACGACTCTCAAAGTGCCCGTGCGCTGCGAAAACAGGACGAGGCGGGCGCACCTGGAAAAGGGGGAGGGGGGGGGGATGGGGTGACAATCTCGACCGGGAGCACGGGACTTGAATGACGTAGACAGGCGGAGCAAGTTAGTTACAACTTCCTACATCTTGGCACAGAGCGAGACGAGCACGGGAGCTCCACCGCGCCACGGTGCGCCACGGTACGCAGCACGCCTGTCCACGTCAGGGCGAGGGAGAGAGACGCATCGAGAGATGGAGTGGAGAAGGATGGAGAGAGACAGGGCTCTTAACATGAACAGACCGCGTGGCTCCTGCCGACCGCAGCCCCCTTCCCCAACTACCCCCCCCCCCCCCTCCCCCTCTAGCTGGGCCCCTCGTGAAAAGCAGTTGCCCGGAGGGAAGTGGCAATAACCTTGTTATCATGAGGGCAACTTTCCTCCCGCGCTTAGCTCAGTGCTTTCGGGGAAATAAAGAATGGGTCCCGATGGGGCCCGAATAGGACCGGCAGCAGCAGCAGCAGCAGCAGCAGCAGCAGCAGCCGCATCAGCACCGGCCCCAAGCCGAGCCCCCAGCGCAGAGTGCCGCGCTTCGCCCAGAGACCTAGAGGGTCAGAGTGAAAGGCAAACAAAGATGGAGTCTCGAGTGAAAAGTGCCGCCGCCCCTCTGGGCCAGTGGCCACCTGACCACATCGCCATGGTGTCTGCCGCGCGGGCCGCGATTAGCGGGCTCTGCCTATGAAAGAGAACTGATAATGAAATGGCTTGAGTAACTGGCTGTTCTGAAAAGTACTTGCCCCAGTTTACATTTAAGTTTCGAGACGGGAGCTGGACTCATTGGAGCTTGGATTCCAAAAATGACCCCTTCACTTCCTCATCCCCCGCCGATCATCAGGAACACTTTTCACTCTCAGTGACGTCTTTCTGAGGAGCGCTTATACGGCCGTCCATGCCGGCGCATTCAATTCCTCCGTCCTTTGTCGTCGCCGTAAAATAAAATGAAAATCTGTTTTCTCCTCCCCCCAGTGAGCAGAGCAACGTCGCTGTGCAATGGCGCCGCTCTCGCCATAAGAGCAGGGCATAGTGCCTTGGGACTGGTAGCGAGGCGAGCGGCCGTGCCCTGCCAGCCTTATCTGCGCACGGGAAATTCTTTTGGGCCAGCCGCCTCCACCTGCTACATTGTGCTGCCGTCGGCTGCCGTCGGCTACCGTGCTGTGCGGTGCGGGGTTCCTTTTCTCATGGCTGCTTTGCGTCGCTGAGGAGGACAACGGCGCTGAGACATATGCGTGCCTTCAGTGCGTGCGTGCGTGTGTGTGTGTGTGTGTGTGTGTGTGTGTGTGTGTGTGTGTGTGTGTGTGTGTGAGGAAGTGAGTGAAACTTGAGGATCAAGAGGCGTGACTGTCGCGGCTGGGCAGGACGGAACGGAGAACGCGGCGTCCCGCGAGACCCTAGGTCTGCCCCCGGCCCGCCCCCAGCCCGCCCCCGGCCCGTCCCTGGCCCGCCTCCGGCCCGCCTCCGGCTCGCCCACGGCCCTCCTTGGCCCGCCCCTGGCCTGGCTACCCGTGAGCGACGACGGCGTTCAAGTTTGTTGCCTAAGTTGGTGTCCCGTCCCGTCTCCAAGAAGGAGGCGTCGCGAAAGACTCGGCGACATGTCGGAGAGAGAGGGGGAGAGAGAGAGGGAGAGAGAGAGAGAGAGAGAGAGAAAGATAGAGAGAGAGAAAGAGAGAAGAGAGAGAGAGAGAGAGAGAGAGAGAGAGAGAGAGAGAGAGAGAGAGAGAGAGAGAGAGAGAGAGAGAGAGAGAGAGAATGGACCGGGTCGCCCGCTTTGCGTTAATTGCCAGGAGCTCAGTAGTGTCGGCGTACTCTGTCTCGTGCACGTCTCCATCCAATCATCTTTTACTTCCTTTTTCTGTATATTTGCCTTCGACTTCTAACCCCTTTCTGATAATAACATATCGATTGTTAGCTATTTTTCAAACGGGTCGCTCGACGACTTATTTTAATTCTTTCATCCATTTTTCCCATATTTCCCCGGCCACTGGGCTGTTGCAGTAGAAACAAACAAACAAACAAACAAACAAAGCTGCCACTCCACATTCACGTGCTCCCTTGTTCTCTGTTGCAGATTTCTCCGAGATGTCAGGGGCGACGAGCGTGGAAGGTGAGTAGCAGCGGCAGCGCTGCACGGCACACGACGGCGGTGCGGCGGTGCCCGGGGCGTCGCATTCCCATGCAAATGACTGTGGCCGGCCCCGCGCCGCCCCCGCGCCGCCCCCGCACCGCCCCCGCGCCGCCCCCCGCACCGCCCCCGCCGACCGGACAAAGCCCCCGCCGCCGTGTGCACAAAGCGCGCAATGCGGGTACCGGTATACATACCGGACACCGCTGCGCCATGGAGCGTAGTCCGCCTTCTTGGCGAAATAAGAGCGGGTATTAAGAAAGTTTTTGCTGCGCCACACGCCCCCCCCCCCCAACCCTTATCGCTCGCTTATTTAAAAGTCAACAAGCGGCGGCCATGCTGGGCCGACACTTCAGGCATCATGACGTCTGTGTGCCGTGCAAACTGACAACGGGCGCGGAGGAGCGGCAGCACAGCGGCAGCACAGCGGCAGCGAGGGTGGCATTATACATTACTCTGAGAGGGGATTTCCGCTCTCGGTTTTGATGGGGTAGAGATGACAACTGCAGCTGCCGCGTCTGCACCGTTGCAAGTAGTAGTACGTGGCCCGGCTCACAGAGGGCGCACGCGACGCGCTGTCGGGGCAAACGTTTGCTGATCGTGCTCTGCACGAGCTCGCAGTGCGGTGAAAGAAAAACGGCGCGGAAGGTGACAGTGGGGGCCCCGAAGCGACGCCCCCCGGCGGACCCCGTCAGGTGGACGCGCCGCAGGCCCACCCAGACGCCCCTCGGCGGCTCCCGGCCACACCGCAGACCCCGTCAGGCTCCTCCAGGCCAGCACCCTGCCGACAGCGGCCGTCATCTTGTTTGCTCATTTTATAACATGCCTCGCTGGCAGAGAATAGGCCAGGGTCCGGGGAATCCGGAGGGGTTGTCCGGAGGGTCCGGGCGCCACCGCCGCCACCGCCGGGGTCCTGGCCGACCTTGTCGGAATGCAAAACAGCGGCGTCGGGCCGTCTAAGTCGGGGCTTCATAATTGTAGTTGACGCCAAGCAGTGCCCGGCGGTGCCGATCGTGTCCCTGCCGGGTAATTAACCTGCCGGCCGGAGCCGGGCCTCGGCGCGGGGACCCGACTAATAATGCTGACAGCGCCGCAGCCAGGAAAACATCCCCGGCCCGGCAAGGTGCTGGAGCCCGCTACCACCCCGGCGACAAATCCACCCTGCGGAGAGAATCCAGGCAGCCGAGTGGGCACTGTTTATGGCGCGGTTTCTGGAATAGAGTGTTCCGGAGGAGCCCTAAACGGAAGTGAAAAGTCGCAACGAAGAATAAGAAGAACGCTTTGGGAAGTATGAACTAAGAGAATCGTTCCCGATCTTCATCGGCGCTCTGTTCGTCGCATAGAGGTCTGTGCTTTGGACAGACCGGGGATTTCCCTCCCGCCCTCACTGTGGGCTGGAGAAATAATGCCGTAATAAAAGAAATGGGTGCATATGGAAAAGATAATGAAAATGAAGTAAAAGTTGAACTGCCCGGCACTGTAGCTAGTTAGCCGTTGTCCGTGAGCGTTCCATTTCCGACCATGATGCAAATACTTGAAGCACCTCATAATACTTTTAGTACTTTATAATACCCTATAATACTGTAGGGGTTTTTGGATCTCTTGCGTTTGTAGCATTATTTAGTACCCGCGTGCATGCAGGAGGCGTGAACCGTTCCGCTGAAACGGTGGCTGTTACCTTACCGTGTGGACTCCTTGCGACTTGGGGAATATACTCACTACTGTGTTCACGCTTGAGCCCCCGTACCCTCGGAAATCCTTTCAATACCTGAAATACCTGCAGTAATATACCTCGTATTATAGTACTTTCATACGCAGCTCAAGCGAGTCAGCCTTCTCTCGGCTCCAACACTGGCTCTCGCAGAGACTGTTTGTTGTTTCAGCCTTCACTCATCCGGCCCACGGCCCGTACCGGTGCGCTTTAATTCCCAGTTTCCAAACTGCAATGAGCCGTGCGTCGGTCGGAAGTTGTTGTTTCTGATCGGATTCCACTGCCGAATGCAAACACATCAGAAGGGCATAAAACTCCCGCAAAGTTTCAACCTCCGCGTGCGTCCTTTGTTGTGAGTACCGCCGGCGACCCGGTGGCGGGCACCGCGCGGCGGGGGCTATCGGTGTGTCGGTAGGGGCTGGGGAGGCATGGTCCGGCCGGGCCCTGGTCCAGTCCGACCCGCCCCGCCTCATCGGAAATCGAACCCGCGTCCATGGGAAAACACTCACTCTCCAGCCTTCCGCACGCGCACCCACCCCCTTAGGTCGACCGCATTCCCCTTCTCTCTCCACCCCTCCTCTCTCTCTCTCTCTCTCTCTCTCTCTCTCTCTCTCTCTCTCTCTCTCTCTCTCTCTCTCTCTCTCTCTCTCTCTCTCTCTCTCTCTCTCTAAAACACACACACACACACACACACTCACACACACCTTTCCCGCCGCTCGCACCCTCCTTGCTCCCCGTCTCGCTCTTACTCATTAACCGGTCCACCCTCCCGCCCCCGCCGCGCACGTCTCTGTCAGCGTCCTCTCTGGACCTTTAATATTGCTTCGGCTGGTCGGGGCTGAGGGCCCCCGGCCTCACGGTGCCCCCCCCCCCCCCTCCCTCCGCTCTCTCCACCCGATTCTGACGAGATCACTGCAGCGCTCTCTTGCCCGTTCATTTCCGCCATCCTTCCAATAAGCCCCAACGGTCCCCACTGTAATATTGTGGATGGAAATCAATCGGCACCCTCTTTCTCATTTCAGCCGCCCGGCCGCTAGAGTTCGCTGCTGGCGCTGCTGCCTGCCGGCGGCGGCGGGCCGGGGGGGTTGACGACTGGCTGTGTCCGTCAACGGCAACAAACTACTGCAGTTTACACACGGCCACTCACTGCGGATAATGTACTAACCGAGCACAAAGTGCACACGTGTGCTGTCGTACATTTTTTGTGACGCGCGGAGCACTCGCCAGCAATGGGGCCCACACTCCGGCCCGGCCCGCGGCCCCCCGCCGGCCTCGCGGGGTCGCGGGGGCGTCGTGGCGGAGAGCGATGGTGGCTGTCCTCGCCAGAGAGCTCTGCTCGCACAAGAGCCTCTCTCCTCTTTCGCAACTCCTCTCCTCTCGAGTCGGCCACCTTCTTCCCCCACCCTCGGCTCTTCAGCGCGGATAGGGCGCTAAGGCCTGATGTCGAACGAAATTAATCAGCCCTCGATTATTCTGGCTGCTCTGCACTTCACTTCCGCTCCGCACAGACTCCGCACTACTTGGGGTGGGTGATGCACGCTGTCAGCTGCCACTGCCGCCACTGCTTCCACTGCCGCCACTGCCGCCACTGCCGCCACTGCCGCCACTGCCGCCACTGCCGCCACTGCCGCCACTGCCGCCACTGCCGCCACTGCCGCCACTGCCGCGGCTAGCCTTGCTACCGTCGGCCCTGCTCGCGTGTAGAGACCCTGCGCCGGGCCGGGCCGACCCCAAGGCGCAGTTCAGTTTGTTATTTCTGTCTCATTGCAGTACGCATTGCTCTCTATCTCCACCTCCCTTTTTCTGTCTCTCGCTCATTCTCACTTAGCTGGATATAACAACAGCGCCGTATAATAGTGCGCCGCGAATCATGTTTTCGTACCGCTCTCTCTCTCTCTCTCTCTCTCTCTCTCTCTCTCTCTCTCTCTCTCTCTCTCTCTCTCTCTCTCTCTCTCTCTCTCTCTCTCTCTCTCTCACACACACACACACACACACAGTGCCGGATGGCCGGAGGGCTCCGGAGGGCCGGAAGTGCGTGGGGAGTCGCAGTTCCACCGGCGCTTCCGGCGACACTGGCAGTGGCGGGGCCGTCCGGAGCCGCCGGAGCCGCCGGAGCCCGGGGGCACTTTCTACTCAGGAAAAGCAGCCGCAGCGCAGCGGCATGCTGAGGGCCCCAGCTCCGGGCACAGCTCCGGGCCTCAGCTCCGGGCCTCAGCTCCGGGCCTAGCTCCGGGCCTCAGCTCCGGGCACAGCTCCGGGCCTCAGCTCCGGGCCTAGCTCCGGGCACAGCTCCGGGCCTCAGCTCCGGGCCCCGGGCTCTAGCCGGCTCCAGTACTAGCTGCTGTGCAGCGGCACTCTGACAGTTGAATCGTCTCCGATGTACGAGTAAACAACAAGACAGGCATGGAGAACGCTTTACCGTTCTAGGACAGGCTCGTTCTTTGGGGCTGTTCAGATACCACGTGGACACTTAGAGGGGAAGGGGGGTTCACGAAATGTCCACAACTGTCCAGGTGAATTCAAATGATGAAAAGTTTTGAACTTATTTTTAAGTGATGAGCTCGTTACACTCATGCACTATTGGTCGCATTTGTTTTTTCGCGGTTTTCCTCTTTTCTCTTTTAATTGGTAGAAGGCTTCAATAAAATTTTTTAAAGTCAAAAGTTTATTGAATCCTCAAGATTCAGACCCTGCAAATAAAAAATACAACAACAACAAAAAAAAACGGCAAAAATGGGTGGGTCCTACCTCGTCCCAGACTTCCGTCCGGAACCGTTCCTGCTTAACTTCGGTGTTCGGATGGGAACCGGTGTACCAGGAGTTGACCGCCGCTAAGACACAGGCACGGCGCAGCCGCCTTGGTAGGCAGGCTTCCGCAACGGCCAACATCGCCCCTTCCGCTGACCAGATTTCAGGAGTCAGCCCCCTTCGACCAGCCAGTTGGTCTGTGGCCGTGAGGCCACTCCCTCGCGGATTGAGAGGGAGGTAGGATGCCCAGATCGTACACGGCCGAAGCCGATTGTACTCTACTCTTCTACGCCATGTATCCAAGTAGGTGTTGCCCGAATACTCCAGATTCCGAGGCCTTACGCTTGAAAAATGTAGAAGGCCGAACCCTAGGCCACTACATTTAACTTCTGCCGAGTCTTGGCAAGCACCATTCCCCTGCTCGGGCGTCGAACCACTGTTCCTCAGCAGTGTATTCAACCTCCGGGGAATGGCCGCGGCCCAACGTCCGCGGTCACTCAGACAACACACTTTGAACACGTTCATTTGGTATATTTTACCCACCATCCTCGGTCGGCAGACTTCAGAAAAATTTTTACTCCGGCAAAGAGTTGAACCCCGAACCTTGCGGTCACCGACCGGTCCGCTAGCCCACTACGCTACGGAGTTCCGATGGAGGCTACCAGCGCGCTGCCGGTACTGTAGCCACTGTTGTCCCGCAGAGAGCTGAATCGTTAGCTCGCGCTTCGTCGTAGCAGTAGTAGCAGTAGTAGCAGTAAGCAAAGAACGAGTAAAAAGGACAGATGCTACGGTGCGGCGCTGAGGGCGGCTGAGGCTGCCTGGGTACCAGCGGTGGAGGTGGAGGCTCTTTGGCGCCGCCAGCTCAGCGGGGGACCGCGGCGGGGACGGGCCGGGGGGGGGGGGGGGGGGGGGCAGGGGGGACTCTGCGCGCCAGGTTGGGGCTACTACCCCGGCTACAGCCCCGGCTACAGCCCCGGCTACAGCCCCTCACTAAATGGGCCAGCGAGGATTTGCTATTATTCAGCCTCGCTGTGCGCGTGGACCTCGCCGTCAGTTCCGAGAGAAAATCCGGGAAGCCGCGTCGGGTGGTGCGCAGGGCGGGGTGCTGTGATGGGGGGGGGGGGGGGGGGGGGGGGTAGCCGAGCCGAGCTGTCCGTCAGCGCGCTCAGCACAGCAGGGCGGCGACTAGGATCACGGCCCCTGCGAGAGTAAAAGAAAACACGGATACGCTGGTACCGCTCAGCTTACAAGCCTCTGTCCGTGCTGCTCTCGCCTAACACTAACACACGGACATTCTGATACACTGCCGGCCCGCTTTAATCGCGCATTTCGGGGCCGTTCTTAAGGGAGCCTGTGGGCCCCCGCCGCTCCCCACAGGCCCTCCGCACCAGTTTCGGCCCGGGGCTTTTGTGTCCGCGCAAAGTTGTGGCGAGGCGTTGGCGGCGGGCACCTGCTGCTCTATCTACTATTGGAAACTCGGAGCCGGGCAGCGGCGGCGGCGGCGGCTGCGGCGGCGGCGGCGGCTCGTATTAATTGTTTACCTAAGCAAACCCCTTGTGCTTGACCCCGGCCACCGCAGTCCATTACCTATCCTGCCTCCCGGAAAGGGCCGCCGCTTGCTGCTCGCCCACGAATCGCGCCCGGTATGAATTCATTATGAGGGGAATCGGGGCTCCAGGCTCCGGGCTCCGGGCTCCAGGATCCAGGCTCCAGGCTCCTGACTCCAACATGTGGAAGGCCCGCCGGCGGATGAGGTGTTGCCACACCTTTGCTGCACGATGCACGCGGTGCAGAGCTGTGTACACGGCGGTCGCGTCCAGTGGGGTCTGGGTTCATGACCCCCACCACTCTCTTCTCGATCTCTTTTCCATCCCCCCCGGCTGGGGAGCAGCAGAGCGGCCTCTGCCTGGTGATGCAGGTGATACAATATTTAAACGTTTCGAGGCTCGCGGCCCCCAGCCAGCCAGCAGACCATCCAGACCACCCCTCCCTCCCTCTCCCCTCCTGTCTCCAGCCCCGACCGCGGCCTCGCGCTGAGTGTGACTTTGCCGTGCGGAGGGGGAGTTTCCCTTTGCTCCTTCCTCGTGTGGCCGCGCCTTGTGGGGCTGGGCCCCTCCTCGCCGGGAGACCTCAACTTCTGCATCTACCCCTTTCAAGTCTAGCCCCCCCCCCCCTTCCCCTTTCCCTACGGATACTGTGATAAAAAAAAATCGCGTTCTGATTAGCTTCCTCGTAGTTTCGAAATTAATCCCTTCGTAAAGTTGATTACGCGCGGCGTAAATAGTGAACAATTTTTCTCGCCGGCGGGGTGAGCATTATTTACAGCGGGCAGCTCTGATTAAATTGCAATTGCGCGCATCGGACACGGGCTGGTGTGCAGGTATGAGGCCGGCCCCAACAGCAGCCCCGGAAGGGGCTCGGGCACACCTGTTCCCCGCCGTGGCCGCGCGTGGGCGTGCGTGCGTGCGTGTTTGTATGTACTTGCGACAGCGGGGCCATTTCCACGCTGACCCCACCGCATTGTCTGGCGGGGCCTCGGTTGACGTGTAATGAGGTAGTCTGCAGTCACCAAGGGGGAACCGAGCCGTGCCGAGCCGAGCAGACCAGAGCCGGCCCGAGGGGTGGATGACCGGTCACAGGGCGGTGCTAATGTCACCCCGTCACCGCCAGCATGTGACCGTCCTGGCAGACCTGCGCAGCCCCGGCCCCGGGCCGCACACTGGGCAGGTGCTTGCTCCACTCATATCGCTACGTCCATACGCGTGCTATCGGAAAGGTTCGCGAGACTTACGGAGCACGAGCGGGCGCTCTGCTCACTGTCACGTGGTCAAATGTGGCTGTAGTGCAGGCTGACCCCCCCCCCCCCCCCCCCTCCTGCTGCCCTTCGCCGCTCATTCAAGCGCGGGCACACGCACACACTCACTCGCACGCACGCCCGCACACACACACACACACACACACACACACACACAGCGCGCAGAGCGGGGGGAAGCCCGTAAATGAAGGTGTGAATATTGCATGCCGCTGGTAATTAATGGCTAGCTAGCGGTTGCTGAATCCACCGCTACGGTTCGCTATTCTGCCGCCGCCCCTTGTCATGAGAAATAAGTAACCACGCCACGCAGGGGAGACGGGTTAGTTTTTCATCAACACGACATGCCAAGCTGGCAGATGGAAGGATTTATATATTTTTGGAGTTTCAGTAGAGCGCCCCGAATACGGGTGCGTGATTCTTTTCCACGCGCACCCGCGGCCACTCGCGCCGATAGTGGTGTAGACAGCGAGAGAGAGAGAGAGAGAGAGAGAGAGAGAGAGAGAGAGAGAGAGAGAGAGAGAGAGAGAGAGAGAGAGAGAGAGAGAGGGGGGGGAGCAGGAAGGACCTAGTAAAGCTACCCTGCTATACGCCGGATTAACTCTCTCCAACTTTCTTAATTATAAGTCCCAGCCCTGTGCTCCTATACTTCTCCCTCGCTCGCTCGCTCCCTCCCCCCCCCCCCCCCCCCTCCCTCTGTTTGAGCGTGGCTTGTATGCCCCCGTGCACACATTCCTCAATCCCGCGGGGGGGGGGGCATATGACTGCTTGTCCAGCGCGGCATGGTCGCTGCGCGAGCCTTCTGAGACGGCCGGGGGCTGCAGGGGGCTGCAGGGGGCCCTGTTTGTGGACAGGAGCCCCACACTGTGGGCGCCCGCGCAAATGTGTGCCACGTATAAATTTGGCCAAAGGATTTTGTTTGAGTTTGCCGGCCCTTGCAATCCAGAACGAGGGTGATGGTGATCAAGGATAGGGTCCCGGGGGCCCGGCCCGGCCCGGCAGGTGAAGTGCCCCAGAGAGGACGCAGACGATAAAGTGCAGCTGCCTGCACACGCCGTGCACACACCGTGCACACGCCGTGCACCGCCCTCTGTCACGATGATGGCCCTGGACCGTAATTGAATCCACTCTGCTGCTTTTATTCCTCTGGGGGCCGCACCCGCCATATTCCCCGCGCCCCGCTGAAAATATTTGAATACGGTCCACTTCGCCCGCGCTTTTGGGGGGGAAAGCGGACGGCACGGGATAATTTCATCGGTGTGACCTTGACGCGGCCGATGTGGCACTGATGTTCGTGCCCCCGCTGCCTCCCCGTTGCCCCCCCCCCCCCCCCCCCCCGCTGCCCCCCGTTGCCCCCGCTGCCCTAGGTGCTCTCGGTGCCCCGGACTGTCAAGTATTCATCGGCCTTCTGGGGCGTGGCGTCGGGGGACGGGGCGGGAGGGTCACCCTTTGTCCAGTGGGGATGCGGGGGGCCGCCGGGGGCTCGCGGGGCCGCCGCAGACCCCTACGGCGCCATTGTGCGCGATCTGCGTGGTCTTTGCCGCGGCGCGGTCAGAGCCGAGCGCGGCACCGCCGGGACGGCACTCCAACACAAACTGCAGCGGGACGACACACTCCGTACAATATTTCGTTGGAAATTTTCAACAAATTGAGGAAAATTTGCATGACGAGTTCTTTGGGTTTGTGACTTTTCGTGAAAATTTAGAAATCTGAAATTCTGAAATTTGAGTCGGATCTCGGACAGCGGATGGAGCGGTGCAGCTGACGCTTTAACTCCTTGAGCGCAGACGAAGCGACCTCGCGCGGCATGGCGGCATGGCGGCATGCACGACGGCGACGCTCCCGTCGGCGCCCAGGTCTACTTCCTAAATCATGCAGGACCTCATGCAGGACCTCAGGAAGCTGTTGGCCACGACCCGACGGGCCCCGCATCTGAAGCTAGCAGGCAAATGGTGCGGTATGCGCGTTGGCCCCTAATGGGGCCCGTGGGGCCGGGCGGGCGTGATAAAGACGGGTCCCAGTGATGATAAGTGAGGCTCGTCTGGCTGGCAAGAACTATTGGACTGAATGAGCTGGGCTCGGCTGGGCTGGTGGGCTGGCCTGGTAGGCTCGGCTCGGCTCGGCTCGTCTGCACGCGGGCAGGGAGACAGCAGCGGGAAGGCGGCGCCAGGCGGCGCCAGGCGGCGCCTCTGACCGCAGAGCACTTCATCATCCGTTTAATGATTCGCAATGGTGTTGAAGGGTGTGTGGCAATGGATGTGCTGTGCACGCCGTTTTTTCTCTCCCTCTCCTCCCACTCCCATCCCTCTGCCCCTCTTTTTCCCACACACGCCGTACGCGTGGCCTAAAAGCCGAAGGGTGTGTCCGCAGGGGGAACGTGCACAGGGGCCGTCAATGGTGATGAGTCATCGTCACGAGCCCCCCCATAAACCCAAATAAATAGCTGCCTCCATTTTACTTTTACTCCTGGTGATTCCATTTTTATTTTTTTATTTTTTCATCATGGTGTGGCTCGTATGGTTTGCATGCACTGCAGCGGTCTCTCTCTCTCTCTCTCTCTCTCTCTCTCTCTCTCTCTCTCTCTCTCTCTCTCTCTCTCTCTCTCTCTCTCTCTCTCTCGCTCTTCTCTCTCGCTCCCTCACGTGGCGCACTTGTAGCCCCGCTCCCCCTGCTCTGTAATGAGCCCTTTGAAGGCCTGCACCACCACCAGCAGCAGCAGCAGCAGTATCAGCAGCAGCGGCGGGGGTCAGGGCTCTACTCTACGGGCTCGCGGGGCCCCGCTCCGCCGCTGCTCCGTTCTGCGCTTCCACCACGCTTCCACCACGCTTCCACGCTTTCATCACATCACATCATTGTTGTTAATGCCGGCCAGGCACTGCAAGGTGCGCGGCCTGCAGGTCACGGAAATGCAAGTTTGCTCTCTCTCTCCTCTGTCTGTCTGTCTGTCCGTCTGTCTCTCTCTCGCCGGGGAGTGCCACGCCACTTGATGAGCTCGGCATCGGGTAGTTCTATCCTTGAAAAGAAATATTGAACTGATTCAGTTAAATGCAAACAAAATGTTTAATGCGAAGATTTTTTGCTGGCTATTGTGTGCTGCCAGACCAAGTGTTTTTAATTGCTCATTTTTTCGTGGGAAAAACGAACGAGCCGCGGGAAAAAGCGTCCGCGCCGAAGACAGGCCGACCCGGCCAGCGCAGGTGGGAGGTGGGAGGTGGGAGGTGGGAGGTGGGAGGTGGGGCCTGACGACAGGCGGGGAGAAGGATTGTGGCAGAGCTAGGGTAGCTGAGCACTCGATACGGCCACGGCTGGGCCTCCGGGATGGGCCTCGGCTTGGCTCCCTCCCCCTCCCCCTCCCCCTCCCCCTCCCAGTGCCAGCCGCTTGTCGCCCTCCCCATCTGTCGCTGCTCCGAGGCGGGGACGGGGCGGGAAGCCGAGGGGCGCTCCGGTGGGGCTCCGGCTCCGAGATCCGCTTGCCGGTCGCCCCGGGAAAAAATATCGCTGCAGTAGTGCGTGCTTTATTCCCTCTTTTCCTTATGCGCTCTCCTCCAGTTCGCGGGGAGAGGCGGGGCGGGCCTCGAGGCGGGCGGGGCGGTGCGGGGCGGGGGCCGGAGTCCTTTCACCAGCAGCAGCGACGCCTCAGTGTCTGGTGCTGCACGTCTCGCCAGGAAGCATCCATCCTGCCGCTGGCTGCCTCCGTCCCGACCCCTGTCCTGGCCGCTGGGCCGTGCGTCCCGTCGTCGTCCTCGCGAGCAGTAATGGCTCGGCGGCGATACCATCTTGTGTTCATAGCGCCCCCAAAGACCCCGAAGGCCCGCGGGGTGGCCGCGGCTGCGGCCGCTGGGCTGCTTGACGGCGTGGCCGGCCGCCGGGTGAGTCCGGGGTGGCTCCGAGCAGCCCGTCAAACTCACCTGCCCGCCCCGGCAGGCCTCGGCACGCCCCGGCACGCCCCGGCACGCCTTCCCCACAAATTAAACTTGCGCTCGGTGGCCTCGCCCGGACGTCACGTGGTGTTTCATTACCGGAGCCGAGGCCCGCTGAGGCCCGCTGAGGCCACGGAGGCCACCACCAACGAGGCGCCGCGGTAGCAGCGCTGGCCGCCACCCTCAAGATCTGATTTCCTTCAGATCCGCCGCAGCGCCGCGGCGGACACAGTTGGTGCGCGCCGCGTACCGAAGTTGCGGGTTCGGCGCGCTCGTCGACCTCGATGGAGGGTGACGCGGCGGTCAGGAGCGCCGGCGGCAGCGTGCTCCGAGGAGCGCGAAGTGATGAGATAGGGAGAGAGGAGAGGAGAGAGGGAGAGAGGAGACGGAGAGAGAGAGAGAGAGAGAGAGAGAGAGAGAGAGAGAGAGAGAGAGAGAGAGAGACGTAAAGAGAGACCGTCGGCGGTCAGGTGCTGAAATATAAAACAGCCCAGCACTCTGCTTTTGTCCGCCCGTGAATAACATAACGTTTCACACGGTTGTTGCCCGCCGGGCCGCAGGGATGCAGAGCAGCAGAGCAGCAGCAGCAGCAGCAGCAGCAGCAGCAGCAGCAGCAGCAGCAGCAGCGCATGTCAGCCGCCTTGCCTGTCGCACGGCTCTCCCGATGTCGGCGCAGCGCGTGAAATATTCCCGCCGCGTCCTCCGCCGGTTTCCCTGCTGACGGTCCGTCTGAAATACGACATGCGCCGCCCCCGAGGATGACAACGGCAACGGCAACGACAACCAAGGGCCGCGATACGACACGGCGCCGCGCCCCGCCCCGCGATACGGCTCGGCCCGACGTCAGTCAGGAGGCGAACGAGGCCGGAAATAAACTTTGCATCATTTGTCACGGCAGAGTCTCCGCAGGGGTCGGCCTGGGCTGGGCTGGCCTGGGCTGGGCTGAGCCGAGGGCCGGGCGCTAATCGCCAGAGGCATGATGAGTGTCACGCGCAGATGAGGGCGCCGAGCCGAGGCTGAGGCTGAGGGGCCATCGACCATGCCGACTGGTTCTGAGGTCGCAGCCGCGGCCTGTTCGGTCGGTGGGAGTTGATAGCAGTGGCTTTTCAGATAACAATATAAAATTTAAACATTTCAAATTTCGAAAAAGGATTTTTTTTTTTCGATTTTTGTAAATCCGGTTTTTCCATAAAAAATGTGTGAATGGCTGAATTTTTTTTCATGCCTTTTAGAGTTTAAAGACCACGGTTCGATGTGCGTCCTTCAGAGTTAAGAGCGATCGGTCTGGGCCCCCACCCCCTACCCCCACACTCCCAGCAGCCTCAGCCTTCCTCTTGGTTTCTTTAAGCGGCTGTGGTTACGGCAGCGCGGCGCCGCCCCCGTTGCGGCTCCATCCCGGCCCCGGGCCCCGGCCGGCCCCGGCCATACGGTCGGCTGTTCTTTCCCGCCGTAACACAGCACACCTCAGCGCGGCGAACTCGGCGTCGCTTTGGGGGTCGGGAAGTGCCCGCACCGCCCCGCACCGCCCCGCACCGCCCCGCACCGCCCCGCACCGCCCCGCACCGCCCCGCACCGCACCGCACCGCACCGCCCCGGCCGGCTGCTTCCTATCACGGTGGCGGATCTCTGTACTTTGGGTGTCTCTGCCCGCCGCCTGTCCGCTGCCTGTGTGCCCCGACCACCGCGGCAGCCACGCAAATGAAATGAAAATACCAGGAAGACGACAACGTTCGGCGGGATCCCGACGCAGCGGGCCCAAACTTTTGGCCGCTGTGCCGCTGTGCTGTGCTGTGCATGCTGGCGGGCTCCGCTCAGCGCCGCGGGCCGCGGGCCGGGCCAGACCCGCGGGGGACCTGAGGGGGGAGGAGGGGGGAAGGGGGTGGAAATTGAAAACTTCCCAACACGCCGCCACTGCCTCTGTGCGGAACGACGCCGTGGCGAGGAGCGCGTTTCGGGCCAGAAAAAAAGGGGAGACAAGAGAGAGAGAGAGAGTGAGAGAGAGAGAGAGAGAGAGAGAGAGAGAGAGAGAGAGAGAGAGAGAGAGAGAGAGAGAGAGAGAGAGAGAAAGGGAGAGAGGGGGCAGGGATGGATCAGGGTGCCGAGAGTTCTGTTTCGAAGGACAAGATCAGGTTGAGCCCGCCGGCCCTCTCTGCCGGGCAAAAAGTGGAGAAAAAGAGATAGCAAATTATCTCTCGTGGAGAATGTCGGCAGCGCGACCCACAAAGGCAGGAGCGTGAAATTAGCCGCGAGGGGGAGGGGGGGGGGGGTGTTGAGCATGAGGCCCAGATCGAGTAGTTGAAAATTTAGGGCCGCCGTTGTGACTGACTGGGCCGACCGTGTGCGTATAAACAGTTATGAATCCGCCCTCCTGTTCCCGCCCCGCTCCGCCCGGCGCCCCGGCGGTGACATCTCGACAGCAAGGTTTTGTGAGTGGCGGGGCGTGGCGGAGGTGTTGCGGGGCGGGGTGTGGCGGGGCGGGCGGGTGGTCGCCGGGGTGAGTGGCCAGCACCCAACAATCGCCTTGTCATTTTCACACATTCTTCACAGCATCAAGGGCCGCGCGGCGCGCAGAACAAAAGCCGTGTGCTGCCGTCCGGGGCCGGCGCGTCCGCCCTCGCCACACCCGCTCGATGGCCCTCCACACACACACACACACACACACACACACACCGGATATTTGAGCGTAAATCGGAAGAGAGAAAGAGAGCACACACATCGTGTATCGCATCATCCGATCTACAGAGCCGGCTGCCAAACAATAAGAGAGAGAGAGAGAGACAGAGAGAGAGAGAGAGAGAGAGAGAGAGAGAGAGAGAGAGAGAGAGAGAGAGAGAGAGAGAGAGAGAGAGAGAGAGATAGACGGGGTGAAAGGTCCTCCGTGAACAAACGTTCCGCCCAGCCCGCGAGCGTTATGTATTACTTTTCTTTGCCGTTGGCGCACGGTGCGCGCTCTCTCTCTCTCTCTCTCTCTCTCTCTCTCTCTCTCTCTCTCCTCTCTCTCTCTCTCTCTCTCTCTCTCTCTCTCTCTCTCTCTCACACACACACACACACACACACACACACACACACACACACACCGCCTTTCACTCCTCTTTTTTAATCTTCCTAAAATTTCACGAACCAAAAGGTATGTAATGCTGTGCCCAGCGGCCCCGTGACGCACCGCGGCCAGGGCAGTGCGCACGGACCCCGCCTCTCCCCGCCCCGCCCACTTCCACTCTCACCATCCTCTCCCTATCTCTTTCCTGCTCGCGCTGCTTTTCATCTCTTCATCCGGCCCAGCCGGCCGCGAACTGTTAAGTCATAGTAATGCAGCCGAACAATAAATCGGAATTTATACCTTCTTTCTCCCCCCCCCCCTCCCCCTCCCGGCACTTAGGGGGCCGCCGCACTCCGCAGCCGCACCCTTCTGGCACGTCTGCCATGCCCCTGACGCTCGTGCCCCTTTCGTCCCCCACCCCCCTCAAGATTTATTCATTTTTTTACGTTTCTCCCTCTTTTTGTTCTTTTGTCCCTTTCCTCCCTTTCCCTTCCGTCGCGTCCTCGTCGTGGCGCGGCCCGAGCACGTCGGCAGCCCTGCAAGGCCCTGCAGGCGCCCTCACGTGACTAGGCCACGGAACGGCCAGGCGGGGCCCAGTCTGGTCTGCAGTACGGCTCTAGAATCGTATCGTCCAGACGGAGTGATTGAGGCCGTGGCTGAGGCAGTCCGTGGCTGAGGCAGTCCGTGGCTGAGGCAGTCCGTGGCTGAGGCAGGCCGTGGCTGAGGCAGGCCGTGGCTGAGGCAGGCCATGGCTGAGGCAGGCCGTGGCTGAGGCAGGCCGTGGCTGAGGCAGGCCATGGCTGAGGAGGCAGTCCTCAGTCTGAGCGCCGCACTCGCTGTGAAGCCTATGAGGCCCGGAGGCCGGGGCAGCATGGAGGCGCTTTCCGGAGGTTTAGCCCGGGATTGGAGGCGTAAGAAGCGAGACGGGGCGGTGGCTGAGCGCTCGCCGGCTGCGCCCCGCTGCGCCCCGCTGCGTACCCTCCCCGCCCCGCCCCGATCTGGGAGGTAGGCGGAAAGAGTTAAGCAGGAAAGGAAAAGGCAGCTTGTGTAAGAGAGGAAGCCAAAAGGCTCCTCTCCCGAGGCCAGAAGGCAAATTTCAATCGCGTCGAGGTGGGGAGGGGGGAGGGGCTGTGCCGTGCCGGAGCAGCCACACGGGGAGGAGAAAGAGAGAGATGGGAATAAAAACCCTCCCCCGGCCATGAAACTCTCAAAGTCAATGCTGGGGAGCTGTAGCCCGCGCCCAACAGCAGCAGCAGCAGCAGCAGCAGCAGCAGCAGCAGCAGCAGCAGCAGCAGCAGCAGCAGCAGCAGCAGCAGCAGCCTCAGCGGCAGCGGTCGAGTCAACAGACACAAACTTTAACGGCGGATAGCGCACAACGTTTTCATTTTATTGCAAAAATGCTGCTGACACTGCGGGTGCGGCAGGGCTGCGGCGGGGCGCGGGGCGGACAGACCTCGTCCAAATAAGCACCGCTTGTTCGCTTGTTCCCGGCGGGCCGTGCGTAGAGCCGTGCGGCCGTGCCGTGGGCCATGTTCCGTGTTGTATCTCGTACACAAGCGGGCCGGCCGGGCTGGTCCGCTGACTCCTGCCGACTTGCAAGTAGTGGATCCCCCTCTGTGTGTGTGTGTGTGTGTGTGTGTGTGTGTGTGTGTGTGTTCGCCGAGCTATCAGGGATCCTCATGGGAGTATAGGGCTGGCCGCGCTGGCCTCAGCGGAAGCTCATTGGTCCGGGCTTGACTCGCTCCCCGCAGCGCCACGCACGCTCTGTCACGTGGGGGCTTGTACGAAGGGGTAAAGGAGGGGGGGGGGGACACATATCTAGGCTGGCGGGAAATATTGCGTTGTGTTGATGGCCAACGATTTGTAAGAAGGCGCGACGTGTGAAGGGAAAGAAACGTCGGGAAAAAATGAATCGTTCCCCCCTATCTCCCCCCTTTCCTCCTACTATTTCCAATCGTAATCCGCTACAGCGTCGCGAGACACAGCAAGTAAGGGAAAAAAGAGGGGGGAGGGGGCAGCCGTCGACGACAAAAGCATAGCTCTGGTCTCCACCAGTTCTATCCTCTTTTCTTCTTGTTGTTTTTCTAAACTTAAATTTCTAAGCTATAGCCCTTTATTATCAGCACTTCGGTTAACGAGCGCGACTCAGTATGCTTCCAGCGCTGGAATTGTTGTTATTTTTTTTTGCACGCCCCTACACACCTCCCCCCTCATCTCCACTCCCGCCGAGTGATGTAACAAATGTGTTCTCGCTGCCCTCGTCCCCGGCGGTGTCCGTATTCTTGCCGATGCCGGGCGGCCAGCTGCCCCCTGCTGCCGGACAACACACATACACACCCACTCACCATCGCTCTCTCTCTCTCTCTCTCTCTCTCTCTCTCTCTCTCTCTCTCTCTCTCTCTCTCTCTCTCTCTCACGCACACACACCCCCTCTGTCAGTGCGGACGTGATGAAACGATTCACATTCCGCCGCTGCTGCCTCGCATTCAGTATGTGCGAGTGAGAACGGGCGCGGCAGATGGAAAGAGACAGGGACAAGGCGCGTGCCCTCCGCAGCTCGCATGGCTGGCACGCCCCGCGGGCCCCAAAACAATATTCGATTATACAGAAATATAAAAGATTCGGGCACTGCGACATTTATTTTTATTTTTGAACACACGCACACACATATATACATACATATTGTCGCGGCGTGGCCGGAGGGGAGGCGGGTCACATCAAACAAGAGCGGCACCGATGAGGTGACAAAACACACATCAAATCCCAGTCAACAACATTTTTTACACCACAGACTTTTTTTTCCCCCTTATTATTTTTGCGGGTTAAGAGAAGGGGTGAGGATCGGATAAACAAAGTCACCCCAACCCACAAACACCCCGACCCTAACCTGCAGCGAGGCGTCGCGCGTTGATCACGGAATTGTTACAAAAGCGCAGAAGTTTTGCGTCAAGCGTTTCCCACTGGGCGCCATTTTTGCCGTCCCGAAAAAGAGCGTGGCCAGTAGTTTCTGCTCCTGTTGTGACCCCGGGGGGCACGGCCACGTCCAGGCTGATGGTATAAGCGAACGGCATTGTGCCGGCAGTACAAAGGGAGCTAATGAAGTCCGGCATGAGCAGCCAGAGGGCCTCGGACAGGGCCTCAGCACGGCCTCAGCACGGCCTCAGCACGACCTCAGCCCTCGGCCAGGGCCTCAGCACGGCCTCAGCCCTCAGCCAGGGCCTCAGCACGGCCTCAGCCCTCGGCCAGAGCTTTAGCACGGCCTCAGCACGGCCTCAGCCCTCAGCCAGAGCCTCAGCACGGCCTCAGCTCGACAAGGCCGCACTGGTCATGAGCCCGGTGGCCCCAGCTGACTCTGCCGGCCCCTGCGCCCTCAGCCTTAGGATCCCTAGCCTCGCCCTGACTGCCTTGGCGCCGTGAGCCGTCAGCCGTGACCAGCCACACGGCCTGCGACGGCAGCGGGCGGCAGGCAGCTGACTGGTCCCTGCGGACCACCGCGCCGGGGGTACAAGGCCGCCGTGCTGCGGGGGTGTCGGCTGGTCGGCAGCGGGGGTCGAGGCCGACTGGAGCACCTCCCCGCTGTAGCCGCCGCTTGCGTGTTGGTTCGGCACACCGGCACCGTGTAAGCCAAGGGGATTACAAGGTTCGTGTAGTCCGGCGTGCACTGCGGGGTGGCGCACACCACGCACCGACCGCGCCCTCACAATGGGCCTCTTTTCTTATCAATCTCCTGCCGCACCGGTGTCCGCATTGCAAGGGAACAGAATACACCACGCCCAGCTCAGCTCAGCCCCACCGGAGACTTCCGTGTTCAGTTATCGAGCATACGCGCCTCCGCTGACCCCTATTACACAAGCAAAGGCCCTGGCTCTGATGGCGGTGCCGCAGCCACCCCCCACCGCGCGCGCGCGCGCGCGCGTGTGTGTGTGTATGTGCTTGTGTGTGTGTGTGTGTGTGTGTGTGTGCGTACGCGTGCGTGCGCCAGACGTGCGGGTGATTTGGGGGGTCGCTGGCGCTGGCCGGGCAAGCCCTGGCCACACAGCGGCGCCTGATTGAAAAAGGCCAGGCTTACGCCCCCATTGAGCTTATTTACGGCTCATTGTCGGTTTGTTGCTGTGTGTCGAATGCAGATATGGGACTTTCATTCCCCCCCTTCCCCCCCCCCTCGCTCTCTCTCTCTCTCTCATTCTCTCTCCCCCTCTCTCTCTCTCTCTCTCTCTCCCCCTCTCTCTCTCTCATTCTCTCTCCCCTTTCTCCCTCCCTCTCTTGCACACACACACACACACACACACACACACATACCTCCCCTGGCGCCGCCGCGTCGATATAGGGGTCTGGAAAATGGCACGAAAATACGTCGCCGGTGCGGTATGGCCGTCCCGCTGAAAGGCACCGGCACGGCGGCAGTACAGTCAGCCCAATCAGCGCTAAATCTCGACAAGGCGGAGTAACGAGTTTCGTTATTAAAGGCGCCTCGCAGCGGCCACAATCAGCGGTGACAGACGGGACTGCAGACTGCGGGGCGTCGACCACCGACATGCACTCAATTTCTCATGGTCGTGTCCGGCTGCTCGGCGCTTGCACTCCCCTGGGGGCGGCGGCAGGCTGCAGCGGGCGCTGAAAAACTCGGGAACCCCGCCGGGCTTCCAGGACCCCACCCCTTTCCCTCCCTCTGAAATAAGCTGCGGTGGCGGCTGCGGGCGGCGGCTCGGCTCGGGTAGGTGGCACGAGTTTTCCATAGCCCGCCCCCCCCCCGGCCCCAGCGCAGCCCGGCGCTGCCAGCCGCGGACCTAAAATCGCGTCGACGCTTGTGCGGGTGGCTGTCGCTCAAGAGTCTGCGTCCCTTTCAGCGTCGCATCAAGGTTGTGGTCTCGGCGGCGGGGGTGGGGCAGTGGGGGGCGGGGCCGGGGGCGGGGCCGGGCTGGAGCCGCGGCACTTTGATGGCACTTACGGAAGCATAATGTTCCAGACCGCGGCTGGGCCTGGCCTGAGCCGGCACGGCGCGGGGGCGGGTGGTACTCCGCCAGTACTTTGCCCTCTGTCCCCAGCCCGCCGCCGCCGCCACGCCCCGCTACTTTGCCTCTTCCCCCTCTCCCACAGGGGCGGGCGGGGGCCGGCGGGGGGCGGCGGGGGCCGGTGGGGGCCGGCGGGGGCCGCACCAGGTGGTGACACGCCCCCGCCGCCGTCAAAGGGTTCGCAAGTCGACCTGACTGATTCCGCAGCCCGTCTAGCCGGACGGTCGGCGCGGACCGGGGGAGAGGCGTCCGCAAGAAGACGGAACCGACGCTGAGAGCGTCTCGCGGCGCCGAGGGTTGAACCCCCAACACGACCCGGCCGCTCCCGGAGACTTGTCCAGAGACTTGTCCACGGACTTGTCTAGGGACTTGTCCAGGGACTTGCTCTGGACTTCTGCAGGGACTACCTGTCGCAGATGGTCGGCGCGGTATCTCAGTAGGTGCCTATCAACGTGACCTCATCCATCAATCTGCCGCTACGGTGTTCCGGAGGTCCCGCACATCCCGGATCCTCGCTGGGGGTCGCGGCTGCAACGCCTGTAGGGGTGGGAGAAGGGTCCATGCCCCTCACACCCTGCAGCGCGGAATGTATTCAAATGCACCACGATATCCGGCCGAGCCCCAGGCGGGGCCCCGGGCCCCAGGACTGTAACGTGTGTGCGGTAGGGTTATTCTTATCGGGAGTTTGCGGGACGAACGCGACGACGACAAAGTCTCCAGCAGCGGCGGCGTGGCGGGGCGTGGCGCCGAGAGATAGCGCGGACCGCCATGTTGTGAGTTTAACGGTCTTTCTTAGCGAGCTCGATTCAATTACGGAAAAGGAGACTCTGTCGTCCTGGCGGCACTCGGCGGCGCTCGGCGGCTGCATTGAGTTTGGTCGTGGCGTGTGCCAGCCGCGCTGGCATC
>CM076248.1:12953133-13245633 GCA_038380765.1 Odontothrips loti | reverse complement strand
ACCGCTACGTAGCACCACACTGCCAGCAGCAGCCCCTCGGGGTGGCGGGGCGCGCGGCCGCAGCGTAAAGGGCGCCCCACAACTTTTGCGCAAATCGAGTTGCCATCCTAGCAATGGCTCGGAACGGAACAGGTAAGCTTGATGCAGGAGTACTGGGTGCCGGTGTGGCAGTGATGGCATACCCCCAGGGAGGAGGTGCACCCCGGTGCACCATCCCTAGGGGCCATGTACCCCCCGACCACCCGACTCGGGGGTACACGATCCCTAGGGGCCATGTACCCCCCGACCACCCGACTCGGGGGTACACGATCCCTAGGGGCCATGTACCCCCCGGGGGGTACACCATCCCTAGGGGCCGTGTACCCCCCACCAACCGCCTCAGGGGTACACGATCCTTAGGGGTCATGTACCCCCCGGGGGGTACACCATCCCTAGGGGCCGTGTACCCCCCACCAACTGACTCGGGGGTACACCGTCCCTAGGGGCCGTGTACCCCCAGGTGGGGGGTACACGGCCCCTACGCCGGCGGCTGTTTTTGACCCTCACGCCGCCGCCTCTGAAGCTGCCGTCGGCGTCCAGGTCTAACTCACCTCCACGGGCCGCTAACACACCGACATGACACCGTTCCGCGGGGAGGGGGTAGGAGGGGGATGTTCCGCGAGGCGCGGACCGCGGGGCCGTGGCGGAACCCCTCCTCCGCTTTATGACGCCTTTGAGTTTTAATGACAGTCTATTAATTTTAACAACCCTGTGCGTCATCGAACGGAACGAGCCGAGAACGAGCCCGGACCCCGCAGACCGTCTCTCAGACCGCCACTGTGCCCCCGGCCCCCGGCCCCCGGCCCCCGGCCCCCCCCCGGCCCCCGCCCCCCCCCCCCCCCCCCCCCCCCCCGGCCCCCCCCCCCCCCCCGGCCCCCGGCCCCCGGCCCCCCCGCCCCAGTGGCCTCTGCGGGGACCAGAATTACCAGCGCCCGCCCGTATTGTACGCCCCTCCCTTTTTTCCCCGTTCCGACTTCATTTTCTGTTATTGCTGATAGCGTCCCGCGCCCGGCCCTTGGCCCGGCCAGGTACAGCAGGCCACGTCTAATCATACAGGCAGGTGAGCCCCCCGGATCACCCCGCCCGGCCGGCGGCAGCCCCAGCGGCAGCCCCGGCGCCTGCAGGGGAAGCCTCGCTGTGACAGGACTGATCAACGCCCTGGGAAGTGATGACAGTGGGAGGGGAGGGGAGGGGTGGGGAGGGGAAGGTGACCCCAGACGCCGTCTTCCTATCCCATATACTCGTGGACATAAATATTCATCAACTCGCCACAAGGATCACGACCTGATCCTGCGAGAGGGCCAAGCTAAACAGGCGGGGCTCTCGCCACCCCCGGCCGCCCCCGGCCGCCCCCGCTGGCTGCGCTGAGCCCCGGGATCGGCCTACATCAGATCACACCCCACAGCCGGTTACACGCCGTCGCCATTGTGATCGGGTCGGGGGCCGCGTCGGCTGTCCTGTCGGCTCGGCTCGGCTCCACCTGCCTGCGCTCCGCTCCACGTCGTCGACTCGTGTTTTGCCGCTTTCACAGTCCGATACAGCGAGCAGAAAGAGTCGATGGGTTCGAACACCCGCGTCGACGGCTGTTTTTCCTTCCTGAAAAGACGTCCAACGGCAGCACACGACGCGCGCGCGGAGATCACGGGGGGCACGAGGGGGCTCGAGAAACAAAAAGAGGCGGTCTGCGGCGGTCTGCTCTGCCGGAGGGAGGATGGATGAGTGATTCTCTCGTGTGTCCTGATGGTCCTCAAGCAAAGGGAGTCGAACCGGAAGATTCGCCACTTTCACACTCCAGCGAGCCGGCGCGGGCTGCGGGGGGTCTGTCAGGGTCTGGGCGCGGCAGTGGGAATCGCAAGGGCAGGCCCGGCTGTTTGAGTTTTCTCTCCCCCCACCCTCCCCCTCATCTCTCTCTCTCTCTCTCTCTCTCTCTCTCTCTCTCTCTCTCTCTCTCTCTCTCTCTCTCTCTCTCTCTCTCTCTCTCTCTCTCTCTCTCTCTCTCTCTCTCTCTCTCTCTCTGTCGCTCTGTCCCGATGGCGGTGCCCCGCCGATGCCTTTGAGGGTGGTTTGTCGCTCTATTTCGGGGCACCGAGGTGCCGTATTTTTCTTTCAGCCGAAAGTAAAGACGTTCGCGATTAGGCAAAACTAATCAGCGGCGCCTATTGCGTTCGACGAAAGATCCTCGCGGCCATCACCATGACTTTCACTTGATTCCGTAAAAGTTTCACCAGGAATCGGAGTCCCGGAGCCTCGACGTCGTCCTTTCTCTCCCCCCCCCCCCCTCTCTCCCTCCTGCACAGAGATGGAGTGACTGCTGAACGCATGCATTTGGCCTTTTCGGGAAGCGCGCCGCCCTCTCTGGGCTGACAGCAGACAGCAGGAGGCTAGGGCTGCGTTGTATGCGAGGGAGGCCTCATTCTGAGAGGGAGAGAGTGGGGGGAGGTGGGGGGGAGACCTCATTGAGGCGGAGGGGTTGTGGGTTTGTTGACAGGGTGCTTGTTTTGTGTGCGCGTGTGTGTGTGTGTGAGTGAGTGGAAGGGCTGATGTCAAGTGAAGGGTAAGACCGAACCCCGCTGTGGAGGTGAGCGGTAGGCCCGGGAGGGAGGGGGGGGGGGCGCTCTGCAGCCCGCCCCCGCCCCGCGGTACAGCCCTCAGGGAAGGAGGGGGGGGGGGTACAGCCCGCGGAGAGGTATCGGACTGGAAGCACATTGATAAGGGAGCACCAGACCACACGGACAGAGCACGGCTGGCACGGCCCGCGGAATGTCATGGTCCTGGTCACGCTGCCGCCGTGCCGCCGACGTGTCGTACCGATCCGCTATTCACTTGCCACCAGAAAGCACGCTGTTGGCGGCCCCTATCCACTTCCCTGCGCAGACTGCAGCGCCAACGCCGCTGCCGCAGCAGCAGCGCCATCAGCACCGTGCCGGTCTGGGCGGAACGACTCCACGCCGAGGCGGCAGCGGCGGCAGTGGCGGCGGCAGTAGCAGCGGCGTCCAAATTGTACCAATAAAACTCACGTGTTGTTCCGGCGGGGCGGGGCGCGGCTACCCCTCCCCCTACAAACCCCTCCCGCACCCCGGCCACACACAGACAGACCTAGTTTCGTATTCGGCCGATGTTGGTTTGTCGCAGTCAGGGCTTCGGCCGTCGCATTCCCCTGCAAACGAGATGAGGCGGGAGCAGCAGCCCCGGCGGGGGGGGGGGGGGGGGGGGGGGGGAGAGGCCTACAGACAGACAAAGGGAAGCGGTAACGCACATGAGCAGTGCGGGGTCAGCTCGGCCCGGCACCGCCGGCACCGCCCCTGACTGTGCCGTGCCGCCCTCCTACTCTTTGCCATGAAAATGAGGCCGTGACGACACGGCCGCCAAAGACTCACAGCTGCGTCTGCGGGGGGTCCGGGCAGGGTTAGGGGGGGGGGGGGTACGACTACACGTCGCCTTAGAAGCGCCGAGTGGACGCCCCCGCTGACAGTTGTTATTACTCCTATCTCCATTTTTATGGCAAAAACACTTGGGAGGTGCGTGCCGTGCCGTGCCGTGCGGTGACGCTTCTCGGACGTCATTCTCACTCAGGAAGCTGCCCGCCTCCGTCACTCTTTTTTCCTCACACTTCTAATTTTCAGAATATGAATATATTTGGTCGTCTACTCATTCGTGGCATGGTGACTTTTTTCCTGATTATTTTTTGTTGTTGCCATTTTCTCTTTCAATGCCTAGTCAACGTTTGACTCATTGTCTTTCTCTGCTATTTTCCCGGCGACTGCACGCCACCCCTACCGATGCCAAGGCAGCAAAGGTCGCATTTTCAATTGGGTAATGAGGGTTGTGATCTGCTGTGGGGCGAGGCCTCAGGGGCGAGGCCTCAGGGGCGAGGCCTGGGGATGCGCCAGCACCACGCTGTGCGGGGTAGAGGCCGCGCCACAGGCCTGTGCGCCTGCCAAGTGCAGGGTAGGCAATATGCGTCTGCGCCACGCACGAGGGGCGAGCGGGTCTGCCTACCCGACAGGCTTTCTCTGATCAGGGCGCTCGAGGCTCAGCAGGCCAGCGCCCGCCAAGTCGAGGGTAGGCAAGCACTGCTCACGGCCGCCCGGCGGGATTGCCTACCTGCCAGGCGGCCTCCGCTCACTGGCCCGGCCTGGCTTGCTGCTCGCTGCTCCATGCTGCGCTCCTCCAAGACGATCATCATCAGCGGGGCCCCGTGGTAGGTATGTGCGTCTGACGGGGGAGTCATTAATTCCACATTAGCGCCGCGTTAAGGCCTCTTGCCGACTTACTCCCCCTTCCTACACGCACACGCACACACACACACACACACACACACACGCGCACACATACACTTCGAGTCGATGCCAAGAGGACAAGAGGGCGGCGGCGGCGGCAAGAGAACACTGAAAAAAGAAATGGATCGACACAGAAAAAAAGGAAGGAGGCACTTTCCCAGAAGGATGTATCTCCAGAAAACAACAATTTGTGTTTAACGTACGGATCCCGACGGCTCCTGCAGGGTCGGAGAGACGCACCATACCGTTTTCTTTCTTTCTCTTGCCCCCTCTCTCTCCTCTATCCCACTCGCGCTTGTCACTATCCCGTATTATCTCCGTGCGCTAATTGGGTGCAGTCTTACAATACAATGCATCGGGAGATATCAGTCCGATTGCATTAGGTCCGGCGCTTTGTCACTGTCCGTCGCCATTGTGTCGTGCTTGGGGCTCCGCTCCGCCGGGTTGGGTCGGGGCCCAGGGGCCCAGCCTTGGCTGCCTCGGGCTGTCGGCTCGAGAGGTGTCAAAGGACTCCCTTCCTCGACACTCCAATATGAGGATGGGAGTGGACAAAGGAATATCGACAGCCGGCCGTGCCAGTGCGTCGGCCCGGGATTACTACTTGTGCCGGTCCGGGGCTCCTCAGGGCTCCCCGGGGCTCCCCGGGGCTCCTCGCCATGGCTGTCTCGGACCCCGGCCGGAACACGCCTCGTTTATGTTCCCTTCTTCAGCCTACGGTCTCGTGTTTAACACTGTCCCTGTGCAGCGGCCGGGGCTCCAGGCCCAGGCCGGCCCAGGCCCGTGTGTGCTGGACCCAATGGAGCATCCAGATTGCACGCCACACGCCCCGCCTCGCCCACTGGAGCGGCGCGGCCGGCCGGGACACGGCTGGACAAGACTCGGAGGGACCCGCCCGGCGCCGGCGGCGTGGATTTTAGAGAAGGGAAGAGGCTCAAAGCCCTTTGCGGAGAGGGTCCGGGGCCCAGCTGCACCCACACCCCCTCACCTTCCTCCCTCAGGCTTGGCCCAAAGGGGCGACCCCCTCCCCCCGTTGGGGTGGTGGCTGCCGGGTCCGGTACCCTCTGGACACACACACTCCCGCCTGCTACGATATAGGCTTTTGCTTTGTTGCAGGTTAGGGAGGGGCCGTCCATGAACACGTGACGCACACACAAGTGAAGTACTTTCATTAGTGTTGGAAAGCGAAAAAATCATAGCCGGGCAGTCCGCAGCATTGGCCCAGGCCCGCGCCAGCTCCACACTCAACAGGGACCCGTCGACACGTCACGTAGTTTGAACGCTCCATGGAAAGGTCTCTCTTCTTAAAGAAGCGCATCTTTGTTTTGCGTTTATTTTACCGCATCCCCGCTGCTGGCGGGACCGGGCTGTTCCGGCCAGGATCGGTGCGAAATATCGGGCAAGGCGGTAAAATTGTTCCCACGTGAAACGAAAGCCGCCATCGGCAGTTCGTGCTGAACGAAGCCCTTCATCCTTTGTTCTCTCTCTCTCTCTCTCTCTCTCTCTCTCTCTCTCTCTCTCTCTCTCTCTCTCTCTCTCTCCCTCTCTCTCTCGGACGTAGGTCTGCCTTCTCTCTGGAGCTGCAAGACCAGAGAGCCCTGGAATGGGTTGAGATGGCTTTGGTGGTCTAGACCAGACTGCTGTTGGTATGTGGCGTGCAGGTATGCCGTGACCACTCCGTGTGTGAGTGTGTGGCGTGCGCGTGGCGTGCGCGCGTGCCGTAAAGAAGACCAGCCCTTCTGCGCCGTGCAGATTCCCTCTTTTCTTGTCGTCCGTCCCTCTCCCTACTCTGGTTCTATATTTCCTTTGTCTTTCTCCCTCTCCCTCCCTGGTGTCCGATCAGAAATCCCCTTTCCTTTTCTGTAGCTGCGAGCTTTACAGCGAACGAGTGGAGAGCACTCAAGTAGGACGAGCGTGAGGACGAGTCTTCCACACGCGAGCAAGGCAAGGCTCCGGCTCGGCCCTCACCGACTTACACACACACACACACACACACACACACTGTTCGCCCTCCGGAAGTGCCACTTAAAGGTCAATTCATGGGAAATGCCGCCACATAGCAGGTCAGGCAGTGTGCGCACGAAGACAAGGGCACAAAGTAGTAGTGTTTCTTTTGGAACGGGGAGGGGTCATCCGTCGCCACCAGGCCTTTCTTTTCTCTTGTTATTATTATTGTTTGCAGTTGCAATCTAGATACTTTTTTGCTATCAAAGTATTGCAATCTCAAAAGGTTTCCGTTTTTGTTTTGTTTTTAATTTGTACGCAAAACACGCCTGGCGTGCTGAGAATTTTCCTATCGATTTGTTGGAATTTGTTACAGTGTACAGCCGCTTTTGTCGTGCGTCATCTGGAAGAGAGATATGGGGGGCAGGCGGAGGAAAGGAAACGCCAATTGTTTAATTATTCAGTCTTGTGAGCCTCACTTCCGGGTCCGTTCTCGGCCTGCTGGCGCCTGCTGCTGCTGTCCACTATTGTGCCCCCCTCCCCCTCCTCTCCCCCTCCACCATTTCCCGGCCCCCGCTTCTCCGGCTTGGACCTCAGTTTCTCTTGTTGTGGCGCGAAAAATTGAACGCATCAGATGGGCACTGTGTGTGTGCGCGTGTGTGTGTGACTACACGCTTCACACAACGTCGAGCGCCGCGGCAGCACTAGTCGCTGTAAGCACACCACCACCATTTGTCAGGCTACGCAAAAGCACGCGGGCTCGGGAGGAGGGGGAGGGGGGGAGTGAACGTTGAGGGGGCAGAGGGGGAGAGGGGGTTATGGAATTCTGTGACCTTCTGCTGCCGCAGCGGCCGTTCTTTCTGTGCGCGCGGCTAGGAATGGCC
Source organism: Odontothrips loti (assembly GCA_038380765.1). Lineage (NCBI taxonomy): Eukaryota > Metazoa > Arthropoda > Insecta > Thysanoptera > Thripidae > Odontothrips > Odontothrips loti. Next base: position 13,238,489 of record CM076248.1, on the reverse strand, counting down.
GGGGCGAACGGCCCTTAATTGTTTAGTCTTTTGAGCCCGTCGTTCAGCTAGGGCTGGGAAGGGGGACGGGGGGGGGGGGGGGGGGGGGGAGCCCCGACCCTTTGTTGCATTGTGTGCGCCAGTCTTTCACATGCACGCCGGGGTGTCCATCTTTCACTCGGCCCGCGGCGGCAGCACGACAACGCGCCTGTTTCCCCGGCTATCGCTTAGTCCCGCCACCGTTTCGCATCAAATTTTACGGCAGCGCGGCAGATATTTCGCAGTGGCCCCGCCGCCCCGCCCTGGCATCCAACCTACCTCTTCTGCCCCAAGAGGTGTGCGCTGCCGTTGTACTTCGTTAAAAAAAAAAAAAAAATCGGTTGGACTAAAATTCTGTTTTACATTCTAGTCGCCTTGCACACACTGTCGCATTGACTGAATTAAGAAAATCGACAAAACTATCGCCATTTCGGTTTTATTTCACAGTGTAGTGACGTAATCCTGTGGCGGCCTGTGGTGCCTTGACACCGGCTGTGGCGGTGGGGCGTTGCTCCCCGCGGTCCTGGTCTAATCCGGGCACCTCCACGGGATCAACTGCTCTATGATACGGCCTCACTCCCTCCCGGCCCTGTCATATGCTGCCGCGACAGTGGTGCAGCAGTTAGTGGGGCCGCGTGCCGGCGTGCCGCCACCCACACCACACCCCTCCGAGAGAGAGAGAGAGAGAGAGAGAGAGAGAGAGAGAGAGAGAGAGAGAGAGAGAGAGAGAGAGAGAGAGAGAGAGAGAGAGAGAGAGAGAGAGAGAGAGACAGGGAGACAGGGAGGAGGAGAGAGAGAGAGAGAGAGAGAGAGAGAGAGAGAGAGAGAGAGAGAGAGAGAGAGAGAGAGAGAGCCAGGGAGAGAGCGAGGCGCGAGGCTCTCCCCCCACCTTGGAGGCGATGGGCGGTTTTCTCTTCCCATTATAGAAGTGTCAGTTTTCCTCCCACCTCATCTCGTTGGAGGAAAAGCCCGGCACAGGGCGCTGTGACGCGGGGGCGCGCTGGCGTGCGCCTGCACCCCATCACAGGCACACACACACACGGGCACACACACACGAGCACACACACACGGGCACACACACACACAGGCCGCACCCTGCAGAGTCATGAGCCCAACCGTAGCTCAACCTACAACACCCGCCCTTCTTTTTTCTCACATGAGTCATTTTTTTTCGTCAAAGCCCACGTGATATCCTTTGCTGCGCACCGCGACAGTTGCAGCACCACCCGAACCACCCGCACGACTGCCTGGACTGGCCCGGCGCCCCGAAAACCAAAAATCGCACACACGCGACGTTTGCATTCCGCGTCGCGCGTCTCGTTCCCAAGACGCGCGTCTCAAACTGCCGCTTCGTCATTGCCGTGCCCCCCCAACCCCCTCCCCGCCCACTCTACCGGGCTGGGCCCGGGGGGTCTGAGATGAAATGGCGGGACGCCCTCGGCGCTCCTGATGAAGCCCCCCTCTGACAGGTGCGAGTCACCTGCTGCTGCCGCGTACCGGTGAATCAACCACAACTCCCATCCTTACCTCCCCTTCATTATCAGCAGCGTGGGCTGTGTAGCCCCGTGACATCTGTTTAGTGAGGGGGGGGGGGGAGGGCATTTCCGCGGACTTAAGTCCTCGCTGCGACATTGTACATCACACACGCACGTACGTACGCACACCTTTCCCTTTCCCTCAGACAGCGTCAAGGCCCCTCCGAGTATATAGGGCAAAAATGAGGAGGAGGGGGAGGAAGGGCGAGGTGTGCGGCCGCGGCTCTGTTCGTGAGGCCCGAGTCAACACACGCGCGCCGACAACGTTAGCGAGTTGGCCTCTATGTCTCTCTCTCTCTCTCTCTCTCTCTCTCTCTCTCTCTCTCTCTCTCTCTCTCTCTCTCTCTCTCTCTCTCTCTCTCTCTCTCTCTCTCTCTCTCTCTCTCTCTCTCTCTCCCCTCTCCACACTCCCTCTCCCTCTCTCCCCATCCAAAAAATTAACCTCTTTTCCCGCTCTGAGTCGTTCCTATCATATACCAAGTGTATCATTGGCCCCGGGCAGTTTCGGTTTTAGGCAGTCCCGCAAAGCACTATCTCCGTCTCTTTCTGACTCACGCCTCTGGCCGAGCCAGAAAAAGACGGTGGGACTGCCTGAAACCGAAACTGCCCGGGGCCAATGATACACCTGGTATTGTGTGCGCGTGCCTCTTCCTCTTACCCCCGGCCGTGCGCTGCTCCGTGTGTTTGGCTTGGCTCTGTGTGTGTGTGTGTGTGTGTGTGTGTGTGTGTGTGTGTGCACTGGCGTGCGTTTGCTCTATAGCTGTTCTTCTTCTCAGCCATCACCGATCACAACGTGACCGCGCGCGCGCGCGAGAGAGAGAGAGAGAGAGAGAGAGAGAGAGAGAGAGAGAGAGAGAGAGAGAGAGAGAGACGCACAGAGACAGACTGGAGGGTGTTGTAAGTGCCTGTGTGACGTCACTAGGACGCCCCCCCCCCCCCCCTCCTCCACCGCCTTTTGTTTGTATCAATTGGACGCACCTCCAAATCTGATTCCGATATTGGGTAGGGGGCGGTGGCAGGCAGAGCTAGGCAGCCCAGCCCAGCCCAGCCCAGCCCAGGCCGCCCCGGCTCCTTATCCGTATTGGAGTCGGAGGAAGGGTTTAGGGCCGGGGCCTCTGGTCTGAGGCCTCTCTGCATAAGCATGTGACAGGAAGGTGGGCTCCGTGCGGCCGGGGCCGAGGCCGGGCCTGAGCAGCACAGCGGCCTGGGCTGGCTGCCCTGGGCTGCCCTGGGCTGCGGGTGCACATGATTGATTGCCGCTTCGAGTGTCGCAGACCGACCAGCGCAGGTGCCTCCCCCGCGAGAACCCGCCCGCGACCACGTCTTCGCACTTGGAAAGGCAGTGTAACGTGTGTATGACCGGGTGGTCGACCTCGGGCAGCAGCAGCAGCAGCAGACTGCTGCATCCACTTGTGTGAGCAGCAGCAGCAGAAGCTCCGAGATGCTATCCGCTTTCATCGCCGTCGTCATCGTCTGCGACCACGCCGCGTGGTCCTCTCGGTCCTCACGGTCCTCACGGCCCTCACGGCCCTCACGACCCTCACGGTCCTCATGGCCCTCACGACCCTCACGGTCCTCACGGCCCTCACGACCCTCACGGTCCTCATGGCCCTCACGACCCTCACGGTCCTCACGGCCCTCACGACCCTCACGACCCTCACGGTCCTCATGGCCCTCACGACCCTCACGGTCCTCACGGCCCTCACGGCCCTCACGACCCTCACGGTCCTCATGGCCCTCACGACCCTCACGGTCCTCACGGCCCTCACGACCCTCACCCGGCTGGCTATCTACGCGGGGGTAATCTCCTTCGTACGGCAGTGCGGCGCCGCCAGACGACTTACTTTTTGGCGCGGTAATGCCCCCGCCATTGTTTCAAATTGCGCAGCAGTTGCGGCGGCGGCGGTGGAGGTAGGGGTGGGGGTGGGGGTGCAGGTGGCCGGGGTGATGGGGCCGACGATGACCCTTCGACAGCCGCACTACGAGCAGCGGGCCGCCGACGGCTCCCGTCCGCGTACCCGAGACTGAGACAGTGCCTCTGGCAGCCTCTGGCAGAGCCTCTGGCAGCGGGGGCACGGGCAGGACCACGGGCAGCCACGGCCCGGCGGACACAAGGGCTTTCATTTCCGAGAAGGGGCCGCGGGGAGAAGAATCTCTCTGCCCGGTCCGCCCTGCCTGGCCCTGCCTGGCCCTGCCTGGCTCTGCTTGGCTCCACCCCGAGTCCGATCCCACCAAGTTCCCCGGGTTCCCCGTGGCCGCAGGCCGCAGCCCCCGCGGCCGGCCCGCTCAGCTAACACTGCCGCCCCTCCCTCGATCATGGGACAGTTTCGGTCCGAAAGACAGTAATCCTCGCACTATCTAGTTAGCAGTAGTTGACGTTGCCGCACTTGGAGGGCCTCCCCTCCCGTATCTCTCTCTCTCTCTCTCTCTCTCTCTCTCTCTCTCTCTCTCTCTCTCTCTCTCTCTCTCTCTCTCTCTCTCTCTCTCTCTCTCTCTCTCTCTCTGTCTCTCTCTCCCTCGTGGCGTGGGTCTTCCCTCCCCCAGAGCCACGCCTGGCTCCGGCTTGCTCGCCTCGCCGGGTCCCGTCCCGATCCCGGCAGGGCTGCCTTGTCTGCTGACCGCTGGAAGACTTTTCGAGGGACCAGTCCGGCAGGCCGGGGCTGGCCGTGGGGATAATGGGGAAGCCGCGGCAGTGAAGAGGTAGTGGCAGAGGCGGCAGTGGGGACACACTGAGAAAAAAATCTGGCTCTGGGCACAGGACGTTTAGTCCCCAGGCCGAAAGTCTGGGAACGCACTAAACGATTAGCGCCAGGCACTAAATGATTAACGCCTGTGTTTAGAGTTTTGCTCCAGTGTCTGTAGAGTTTACACCTACGGATTAAACGTTTTAGATGTAGGGTCCAGGTGGAACGCACAAAACTAACCTTTGGTCCAGGAGCCAAAGATTTTTCCCAGTGCAAGACAGGCGTGGCGAGCCGAGCCGGGGGCCGAAGGGCAGCGGACACGACGCACAGGGCGGGGCCGGCAGGGCCGGCAGGGCTGGCAGGGCACAGAGGCAGAGGCCCAGCCCGGGCTTAGTTCACCGGCCCTCCCCGGCCGATACTGTGCCGGAGAGGTCCTATCTCACCCCGTTGTCGGGGAAGTGTGTCAGCCCAGCCGTAGGCCGGCCCGGCCCCGCCCCGCCCAGCGCCACAGCCTAGCTGTGACAACTAACCGCGGACCCACCACCTGTCATCCGGCAGCCGGGCGCTGCGGCGCTGTCGTCCGAACGAGACAAAGGAGCGAGAGAGTACGGGAGGGGAGGGAGCGGGAAGAAAGAGAGAGACACCTGTCAGGCTCAGGCGGAGAATCTTCGATCCGGGCGCGTCCCGCGGACGGACAATGTAGCGCCGCCTTGCCGAAATAGAAGGAACGGCGGAGACTCGCTCACACTCGGACGAGGGGCTTCACTTGGAAAAAATCGGTGTACTGCGGCGGCAAAAATCAGGAAAACAAATCAAGTTAAATGAAGCCGGGAAAAAAAGTCAATGTGCGGCTTACGACACAAAATGTTCAGAAAATTAGAAAAGTGAAAAAAGTCAGAGAGAAAACGATAAGTTCAGGTTTAAACCGATATTGTTTTTAGAAATTCGGTTTTATTGTATTGATCATCAATCAACTAAAATCAAAACATGATTTAAATCTGTTACACATCGAGATAGGGCAGTGACGGCCCCTCGAACGGCCCCCTCGGACTCAGCCACTGTCAGCCACAGCCCCCTCGCAGCCTAGCCGCCAATCCGCTGTCGATGGCTGACGATGGCGTCTTAGTCGATCATAGCCCAGCGGGGCCGAGAGTAGGCGACTGGTGCCGACAAGCAGCAAAGCGAAGCAAAGCGTCTCGCCGAACGTGTGCACCACATCACACCCACACGGGGGAGGTACAAGGCGCCCCTCCACACCATTACACGGGTGTGCAGAGCCGCTAGGCCCGGCACGCGCACGCACACGCGCACGCACACGCACACGCACGCGCACACGCAGCCCCAAGGTCACTCTCCGGGGTCGGGTCCGTGGGGGCCGGTCGGCCAGGGCCAGGCCACACACATGTGAACTGCGGCCACCTTTTTTCCTCGGCGACGACATACGACGTATGGCGCAGCGGCGACACTTGACCTTGGCCGTGCGGTATTTGACCTTGACGAGAAGTGGACGCTGACGCTTGACTAAACCTCCCCTAGCTCACGGTGCTGCCAGCGGTTCTCGCGCCGCTAGTGCGCGGCTGCGAATGTCACCGGTCACATTGAAATTTTCAACGCGGTGGTGCGGCGCTGTCCGTCCGCGTTTGGTTTCATTACGGTCCTTTTCAACGGTGGTCTGCGACGGAATAGGAAGAGAGAGAGAGAGACGGAGAGATGTTTGGGGAGGAGGAGAAGCGCCACATGAAAGCGTGGGAATCAAGTGGGGTCGCCGCGGAATCCAGACCAGAGAGCGGGCAGCCGGGGGCAGCCGGGGGCAGCCGGGGGCCGGGGAGGAGGAGAAGGAAGGGCGTCGGTGGCGCGATCCCTTTAATCCAGTAAGCCCCCGGCAGCGGTGCTGGCTGCCCCGCGGGGCCTGGCCTGGCCCGGCCCAGCCCGGCTTGTCCAGGGCCACCCCGTGAAACTCCCTGTCCGACCGGCCGAAGCCTCGGCCGCTGCCCCACCCCTGTACGGTGCGGTGCCCCTGTCCAAGCTTCCGCGGTGTCCGGGTTCAAATACCTGTCCGAGTGTTTATGGCCCCCCTCCCCCCTGTGGTTGCGATCCCTGACCCTCTCCTCATCCGCCCGTCACTCTCCTTGGCCAGACACCTGACTCGTCGTGTTCGGTTAGCCTCTCTCTCTCTCTCTCTCTCTCTCTCTCTCTCTCTCTCTCTCTCTCTCTCTCTCTCTCTCTCTCTCTCTCTCTCCACTTGTTTTATTTTATTTTTTTGCCTTCGCTCTCTCTGCCAGACGAATGAGGGAGGCGTTGGGAGGGTGAAGGGAAAGGGAAACCTTGCGGCCGTAAAGAGATTCGATAAATGTCTTGCAGACATGAAACGTGTGCCACGCAGCCGCTTCTTTCTGGGTGGAGGATAGGGGGAAGGGGAGGTGAGGTCAGGGGGGGGAGGGGGAGGACGGAAACGGGGGTCGGGACGGGAGGGGAAGGAGGCTCATTGGGCCGACCGGCGGGGTTTGAGACAGGAAGGCATTGCGTTCGGGGGATGCGGCGGGGGGCGGGCGGGGGGCGGGGGGAGGGCCTCCAAGTGTACCGACACAGTATGGCCCGCACAGAATTGCGAGGAAACATTATGTTTGCAGCTCCACTCGTCTCGGGCGTGTTTGTGTGTGTGTGTGTGTATGTGTGTGCTGCGCTTGATGCGTGTTTGCCCGTCCGGCCCATATTTGTGATGATAACGCGATGCCTCGGCAAACAGCACTGCCGGCAACAGTAGTTGTGTTTTTTCTCTTTCCTCTCCTTCCCTACCCTTCCCCTCCCTTCCTCTTTTCCGCTCTATCTCGATCTCCTATTCTTCTGCGCGCCCGCTGAAAGATTTGCTCCGGAGTAAACTTGTTAGTGTAAAGAGGCGCGCCGGTTAGCTCAGCCTGCCTTGGTCTGCCTTCGGCACACAGACTCGCTGGCGCCCACTCCCGCGCCGGCAGAAGAAGAGGAGGAGTGAAAGATTTCCCTCGGCTTGGCTCGAATTCCTTGCTTTATTTCGGCAAGATGTATTTTTTTTTTTTTTTTTTGCCTCCGGCGGGGCGTCTATGCGCCGTCACCTTGGGGGGCGTCCAGAAATGACGTCATGCCGCCGCCGCCGTGGATACCTCCACAAAGCGCACTCCGGTGTCGATACCCCCACGACACTCCATCACGAAGTATCGCCGCCGGAATACATTTGGCCTCCGGTCGGCGGCCGGTGGTCGGTGGTGGTCGGACTTCGGCTGCAGGATGCGCATCGGCGGGCGTGACGCAGTTTGTGAACGCTCCCAGCACGGCCAGGGAATGAATGAAGACACGGGCGGCCGCGTCGTCAGGTCCGCGTCGCCTCACAGCGCCTCACCGCCTCAAAGCAGGGGTACAACGCACGGTGCGAGGCGCGGCGCGGCGCGGCGGAGCTGACAGACTCGTGAAAGAAGCACTCTCCCTAATTGCAGTATGGCGGTGGCAGGACGGGCCTCCCCGGGCTTCCCCGCGCGGACAGCAAAAAACCGGGGGGTGGTCAGAATGCTCCCTCCAAACCCCTATCCCCTCGCACGCAACGCAACGACGCGAGTGTCGCGGGTTCGAATGCCACGTGGGTGACTGACCCCTCGGGCCCGCCCCCGGGGGTGTGTGAGCGACGTGAGGGTAGCCGGGGACGGGCCGGCCTGGGGGCAGCCAGCCGGCCGCTACACTGCAAGTGGCCTTGTCCTACACGCCCCCGGCACAGCACGGCACAGCACGGCACGGCACGGCACGGCTCGGCTCGCCACGGTCTGCTGGGGGAGTGTGCAGACACCGGCGGACACTGCAGAAGGGGGGGCCCACGGGCCGTGAGGCTCGGGGCTCAATGAAAAATGGTCTGTCCTTGTCCCGAGCCGGGCCGGAGGCCGGAGGGCCGCCGGGACCGCCGGGCTGGGCCGGCCCGTCAGCGCACGGGGTGGCGGCCAGTGGCGGCTCTGCTGAGGTCAGCCCCTCAGATCCGGGGGTTAGGCAGCCCGCTCCACGGCCCAGACCAACGGGACTGTATAACGTCCAGGCTGACAGACCGGACCAGACCCTGCTCTCTTTAGCCCTCGGCCCTCCTTCCTCCTTGTCGTCGTCCACCTCCTCCTCCTCCTCCTCTCTCTCTCTCTCTCTCTCTCTCTCTCTCTCTCTCTCTCTCTCTCTCTCTCTCTCTCTCTCTCTCGCTCCCCCCTCTCTTCCTCGTACGTGGTGTCTCGGCGGAGTGCTTCTGTGGGACCGGGCACGTTCGGCGCGCCACAGCACGGATTCAATACGCGCGCGGGGACGGCGGGTCGCGGAGAGGAGAGCCTGAGGTGGGGGGGGGGGGGGCGCCGGTGTCAGCAGAACAACATCCGAACCAACAAATCCACCTTGTTATTGTCCGCGTACACTCGGCCGGGCTCGCCTCTTCTGTGTCGTTGCGCCCCGCCGTTTAATTTTGTATCCCGACTCCTGATGAATTTTCAGCAGGGTGTGTCCCGGCGAGGAGTGGATTTCATGTACAGAGCCGAGGTGGGATGATCGTTCCACCGCGAGCACAACCTGCGCTACCTCGTTCCCTCCCAGCCCGTACCTGTGTGTGTGTGTGTGTGTGTGTGTGCGCGCGAGGGCCTTCTGGAGACGGCAGGGACTAGACTTTATATGTATATTGTGCCTTTCTCCCCGCTCTCTTTCCCTCTAACATTATTATGCAAATGCAGCTCGGCTCATGTGGCGCGTCCCCCCTCCCCTCCCCCTTACTCTCACCCCCCGCGGTCTCAAACCCTGGCAGCACCAGGCCAGGAAGGGGCCAGAGCAAGCTGCTCCGCCCACAAGGGTCAGGCCCCGCGGCAGCCCTGCGCCAGCCCTGCGGCAGCCCTGCGCCAGCCCTGCGGCAGCCCTGCGCCAGCCCTGCGGCAGCCCTACGGCAGCCCTACGGCAGGCCTGCGGCAGCCCTGCGCCAGCCCTGCGCCAGCCCTGCGGCAGCCCTACGGCAGCCCTGCGCCAGCCCTGCGGCAGCCCTGCGGCAGCCCTACGGCAGCCCTGCGCCAGCCCTGCGCCAGCCCTGCGCCAGCCCTGCGCCAGCCCTGCGCGAGCCCTACGCCAGCCCTGCGCCAGGGCTTACTGCATGACCCTATGCCTCGATTGACCGTTTTGGATTATGACCGGCCTATGGGCACATCTCAGCAATTTTCAAGACCCCCCCCCCCCCCCCCTTTGGCCTTGTGCGTCCTCACATACGTAACACGGCTTCCACGCTTACTTGTCTCACCATGCCCCAAAACGTGTGAGAAACAAACATGATTGCCTCATCTGACGCGGTCCGAGTGCTGAAGAAAAAAAAATTCTACAAGCTAAGACTTTCCAGTATGTGGGCAGCCTGCAGCTCCATCCCCCTTCCTGGCAGTCCTGTGAGGAGAGGGGGTGTGGGGGCCGCGTTGCGTGGGAGGTGCCGGGAAGCTGACCCAGTTCAAAAGCCTACTCATTAACACTCTTGGCCCCACGCTGACGCTTGACGTGTTAAATATGTCCTCCTTTTCGGCGGCCTTTTTTTTTCGGGGGCAGAAACCTTTACCCTCCCCCACTCTCGCTGCCCGAATTAGCGGCACCACGCCATTACATACCGCGTAGCCCCCGGCCGCCCCCGACCGCCTATCTAGCCACCCCCGGCCGCCCCCAGCCGCCCCCACCGCAGCCTGCGGCGCTATTCCACATTCAGCCCCCCGTCCCCTCCCCGCCAGAAGAAGCGGCGCATAGCGGGGAGTTAACGATGATGATTGTTTTAAATTTGCTCGCTTTTTTCTCCGCCTTCCCGCCACTCTTCTTCTCCCGGACGTCAGCCTTCTTCCTGGCCGGGCCGAGTCCGCCGTGTCAACGGGGGAAAATTAATTCCCGGCCCTCCGCGAGCGCGCCTTCCTTAAAACAGCCGCCTCCCCGCCGCACCGCCCCCGCCGCACCGCCCCCGCCTACCTCGCACTGCGGCGGCCTCGGCCCGCCTGGTGTTGATCGCTCCACTATCAACTTGATGGTCCCTGGAGCGGGGCTGGCTGCTGGGCTGGCTGCCGGGCTGGCTGCCGGGCTGGCTGCCGGGCTGGCCGCCGCCACTGCCTCCATGCCGGCTGCCAGCCCGGGCTTCCGGCCAGCGGCGTTACATCATGCCGCGTTAGCATCACAGATGCCCGGCAGGGGCCGCTAGGAGCCGCTCTACGAGCCGCTAGGGTGCGCTAGGACGCGCTAGGAGCACACCGGCGAGGCGCGACGAGGAAGTTTTCCGCGGGCCTGAAAGGAGTTAGCCGCAACCGCCGGGCCACCTCTTTGAACGCCGCGCTGAGACGCCGCCCCGCCCCGCCCCGCCCCGCCCCGCCCCGCCGGGACAGGATTCGGAAGCGTCTCCTTTCACCTTTTTGGCGCTCCGTTCCGCAGCTCTGCAGCCCCTCTCCGCTCTTCTGGAGTGGCGTATTAACGCCTCTCGGCTCGCGGGGCAGAGGTCCTTGCCGGTGACGTCACGGCCGTGCCGTGAACCCTAGTGGGGCCCTGGTGGGGCCCTGGTGGGTCCCTGGTGGGGCCCTGGTGGGGCCCTGGTGGGGCCCTGGTGGGGCCCTGGTGGGGCCCTGGTGGGGCCCTGGTGGGGCCCTGGTGGGGCCCTGGTGGGGCCCTGGTGGGGCCCTGGTGGGTCCCTGGTGGGGCCCTGGTGGGTCCCTGGTGGGTCCCTGGTGGGGCCCTGGTGGGGCCCTGGTGGGGCCCTGGTGGGGCCCTGGTGGGACTCTGGTGCAGCGCAGCCAGCGGACCGGACCGAACCGAAGCTTCGCAAGCTTCGCACGCTGCGCCGTTTTTGTTCCCGTTTCCCTCCCGTGTTTACATTCTTTTCCATTTTCACTTGTTTCTCCCCGCCGCGGGGGGTTGTTGCTGCTGTTTGTGATGGTGGTTGGAGGAGGGAGGGAGAGAGGTAGAGACGTGAGAGAGAGAGAGCGAGAGAGAGAGAGAGAGAGAGAGAGAGAGAGAGAGAGAGAGAGAGAGAGAGAGAGAGAGAGAGAGAGAGAGAGAGAGAGAGAGAGACTGCCACTGTGTATCATCCGGTAAGATAAACACACGCTTGCACTGCCTCTTTATCACAAAGTGCTCCCTGACCGGATCTGCTTCCGGCCGAGGAGGGCCGAGGGCCGGCGTTCGGTGGCTTCCGGCTCCATCTGGCGGCGCTGCGCTGCGCTACGCCCCACTGTGTGTGAGGTGGCGGTGGCAGTGGCGGTGGCGGTGGCAGTGGCGGTGGCAGTGGCAGTGGCGGTGGCAGTGGCGGTGGCGGTGGCAGTGGCGGTGGCAGTGGCGGTGGCAGTGGCAGTGGCGGTAGCAGTGGCGGTGGCGGTGGCAGTGGCGGTGGCAGTGGCAGTGGCGGTGGCGGTGGCAGTGGCAGTGGCAGTGGCGGTGGCAGTGGCCAGGGCGCCGGCAGCGGCCCTTCCGTAGCCCGCTCACGCTCCGCCAGGGGATCCTGCCCATGGCTGGTCCTGCCCCTACCGCGCCACTGCGCACTGCACCGCACTGCATCGCGCCGGGGTAGTCTTGCCTTCGGTTCGTGACTTTCTGGCGTCCCTCCCCCACCCCCTCACCGTCCTCATCCCCTCTCCATCCCTCCTCAGTTCGAAGACCCTCGGGAGCTCGGCTGGGGAGCGAGCAGTCAGCCGTTGCTGCGCGCTGCGCTTCGGGGTTGGGGTTTGTGGTGCGGGTCTGCCGAGCCCCATCTCTGCTTATTTTTATTTCAAGTTCCACTCTCCGGACGGGCACCAGGCAGCCACCAAGTGCGAGGGGTACTTATATCTAACCACGTAGACATTTATTTCTATTATACATGTATGTGTTTCGCATTTTTGTTTGTTTACTTTCGAAAAAAATATTATTACGTTTTGTAATGGTCATCGACATTCTGCCATCGACAAAATTATAAGCTTCATAACAATATCCATCCACCATCCATCTACTATCTACATCTATCCATCTATCCACCTTTCTATGGCATTTTTCTCCTGTCTTGCTCTTCTTTGTCCCGAGCCGAGGAGGTGCTCTCCTAGCTCCATAGGTCCTGAAAACCGATACTGAGCTCTCAGGCCTGTTTTCCGCTCCAACGGCCTCTGCCGCTGCCTCCACACGCTGGGCTGGCCGGCAGCCACTCTGACGAGCCCCCGACCACAGAGCGCCCCCCCCCCCCCCCCCCCCCCGGCCCCCGCACACCTGCCCCTCCCCCTCCCCTCACATAGCGGATAATAAATTGATTTGCACGATACGTACGTTTCGGAGTGTGGGTCGTTGTCCGCGGGCGGGAAGCAGGCAGCCACAGGCAGCGCGGGGCGGGCGGCGCATTAAAGAGCCCCTTTCGTTCGTATATCAATACTGCCTTGAAAACGAGTGCTCGTTATTTGTTTTCGTAATATCGATGTCATCCCTGCCGGTATATTTTACTCTGTATCGTTCCACATTTGTCTGTCCATTCCTCTGCTGTATGTGTGCGTGCGTAACGTATGCCCACCCATACCCCATGGCCTGCAGGGGGGAACGGGGCAACACAACATGGCAGCGTCTATTGGATGGGGAGGTATGGTCAGGGACCCCCCCCCCCCCCCGCCCCCTGAGCGATATCCTTTATCTCCCCCCCCTTCCCCCCCGCCTCCGCCCCAGACTCACGGAAGGCGAGGTTCCGCTTCCACTTCCAGCGTCCAGATAAGCACGCATCTCCATGACTGCACTACTTGTTGCCAGTTTGTTCTTCTTTTCTTCGTCATTTTTTGGGGCCTTCTTTTGCGCTGCTCGGCAGCCCATGACCAACAAGAGCAGCAAAAGAGAAACTGAATCGACTCGGACTAAGTGTTAATTTTGCCTCTCCGCTAGCGCCCTTGGCAACCGGTAGCCAACAGAAGAACACGGTATGCTACTCAACGACGGTGACGGAGTGCATTGGCAGAGAGTGGAAAGAAATGGACACCTGTCGATGCGACAGCAAAAGGAAGGGAAGGGAAGGAGGAGTAAGGCATCGATTTCCATTCTGCTGCCGCCCTGCCCTGCCCTGCCCGCGACTGAAGGGTGCGGCCCCGCGCCCGGAGCCCGGAGCTGACCCGGAGCTGACCCGGAGCTGACCTGGAGCTGACCCGGAGCTGACCCGGAGCCCGGTCCGGAGACTGGCCAGCGTGTCTTGTTCCCTCGCGGGGAGCACCGCCCGAAAGTTTCTACAGCGGGAAAGAAAAGTTTGTTTTTTTTTAAAAAAAAAAACAAGAAAGAAAACTCGCTATGAAATGAAGAAAAATTTGGGTCGGATTGCTCCTCGAACGGGGTTGTCTCTCGAGGGACTCAGCAGCAGCAGTGGCAGCGGCAGCAGCAGCAGCGGCAGCAGCAGCAGCGGCAGCAGCAGCAGCGGCAGCAGCAGCAGCGGCAGCAGCAGCAGCGGCAGCAGCAGCAGCGGCAGCAGCAGCAGCGGCAGCAGCAGCGGCAGCGGCAGCGGCAGCAGCAGCGGCAGCGGCAGCAGCAGCGGCAGCAGCGGCATCAGCAGCAGCAGCAGCAGCAGAGGCAGCATGCTGCGGAGATCGCACCCCGCGCTCTCCCATGAGTTGTGAGAGGGGAGGGCATGCCGCCGCCGCCGCCGCCGCCGCATGGCAGACCAACTCATTCCTCACACACGCGATATCCACCGATCCCAGACCGGGGGGCTTCGGGTTGCTCCCGCGGCTCACAGGATGTCGTCAGGAAATGCAATTCTCGTGCGAAAGCAATATGTCTGCCGCATCCGCCCCCCGCAGAGTCAGCGCGAGTATCGCTGATGGTGGGGGCCGTGGGAAACCTATGCGAGTCCGCTCTGTGTGCGCGCGCGTGTGTGTGTGTGTGTGTGTGTGTGTGTGTGTCACGTTATGATTGCCGACAGAAGAAAGAATCCCTTTTCCACAATGTGTCGCCGGTCCCAGTGCTGCGCTGCCGAGAGGTACATCACGTGGTAAAGTCACTGTACACCTAACAAAACAGTCCCATGTACAGTCATTACCAGTCCCTTCCCAATCACTCCAGCCACGAAATGTTTTCAAAAACTGTTTTTGAAAATAATCCAGATGGCATGTTTGACCGCTGGTAACAAAACCTATGTCGTCCCGGCTTCCGCCAGGACCCCTGCCTTCAACTTCGGTGATCTTACGGGAACCGGTGCTTTACGGCTGCTAGTTGGCCCCGGGACACAGCACTAGAACCCGCTACCCGGCTTGCGCCGGACGGATCTCCCGGCAACCCCTAGCCCGCGCCAATGCGCGAGGCCCCCTCCGCTAACCACGGCCTCCGGGACTCCATCATACTGTAGTGCCCTTCAACCGCAGTCTGGTTTGGCCCCACTCATCGTGGGAGTCCGCCCCTGCGAAGATTTGGGGGACATAGGTTCCCTTCGTACACGGCCGAAACCGCTGTACTCTACTCGCTACGTACCGAGTAGCGGCATGTCCGCACCTGCCAGATTCAGAGAGAGGAAAACAGAAGCTTCGAACCCTAGAAGCTCTGCACATCCCCCGAGTCTCCCCCCTGGATTTCTCCAGAGGCACAGAACGCCCCCCCGGGCGGGACCCTCGAATCTAGGGAATTGAACCCTAGACCCTCGGGACCGGGGGTTTGTGCCGGCGGCGCCTTAGCCCGCACGGTCGCTTGGACAGCCATGCTAGTGCCACGTTCGGAAGTAAACTCTAGCTACAGTCGTCCGAGCCGTGTCACAAGAAAAAGTTGGGGAACCGGCAAGATTTGAACCACAGACCCGCAGGTCGCCGCCCGGTCCGCTTACCCATGCGGCTACCGAACCACTATGCTGTAGGTAGCGCGCTCCCTGCAGTGTATCCCAGCAGAGCAGCAGAAAACCGAAAAAATTGAAGGCGGGGGCAAGAGTTGAACCCGGGACACTAGGCATGAAATGTCAGTGCTTTAACCGGTACGGCTAATGTGCCACGATACTCATCAGCCGAGGCTTCCTACACTGTAGCTGACTGTAGCACATGTCTCCAAAGCAGAACATGAAGAAAAATACTGATCCTCGCTTTCCAGACACTTTTAGTAGTAATTTCACCCACCCTTTCTCCAGTCATTCTCCAGTCACATCCAGTCATTTGGTATTTCAGTCACTGTCCAAAATTTTCAGGAGTGGTGTACCCCTCGTGCGCTGCGCTGCCGCTGGCTGCCGCTGCTGTCGGTGGCGCTGCGGTCGGCCGCTCCCGCAAACACACCGCGCGTGCCTCTGCCCTGGCAGCCTCTGGCAGCCTCCGGCAGCCTCTGGCCTGTGGCACCGCGGCGGTCATGTCAAGCACGTCCAAAGTCGTATAAAGAGCCTTGGCGCAAGTTTTATATACGCCCCCGCCCCCCGTACTTTTATGAAGTCTCGCAGCAGATGTCGCGGCTGGGGGGGGGGGGCGGCTGTGGGGGGCGGCAAAGGGCGGCGTGGTTTGTGAGAAGTGGACTAGCGGCGAGCGTGGCGTGGATCAGATAGTCCGGTCCCCCGCCGGTCCCGGTGGCCGGAGCCGGACGGCCGGACTCAGACCGGGCCGGGCTAGGGTGCGTTTATCAACCTTTGTCTTATCGGGGGGCTTTGGCTTTACCTCGGGGTGAGGGAGAGAGATGGAGAGAGAGAGAGGGGCGAGGGAGGGGGAGGGGGGACAGAGGGAGAGAGAGAGAGAGAGAGAGAGAGAGAGAGAGAGAGAGAGAGAGAGAGAGAGAGAGAGAGAGAGAGAGAGAGAGAGAGAGAGAGAGAGAGAGAGAGAGAGAGAGAGGAGACGCAGAGGCAAACCCACGGCGCGGAATTCGCGTTCCCGAGCCGATCCTTCTTGTTGGGTTTGGGGGAAGGGGGGGGGGGGCAGTGCCAGGAGCTGGGGACCACAGCGGACGCTGCGTGGTACTCGCCAAAGATATACACGGGGAAATGTAGACTGGCAAGGAGCACGATCACTAAACTCGCCGTCTGTCGTGACTAAACTGACACCCCTCTCACTCTTTCTCATACGGGCTGCCGGGCTTCGCGGCGGTCTTCTCCGTCAGCGCCCTCCCGCGGCCGGGATGGGAAGCGGGGGAGCGCGCGCGGCTAGGCTCCGGCCCAGGCAACAACTCAAACACACACACACCATCGTCTCTATCGCTCTGCATGGCGCGTCTTTCCTCTATCTCTTTCGCACCGCACAGCTGCGCGAGGAGCCGCAAGGGCCGCACCCGCCAAGCCTCACTTGTCGAGCACTTTGATGTTTGTTCGACGTGGTCCGGACTAGACCGCCGAGTGGAGAGGAAGGGGGGGGGGGGAGGGGAGGTGTCTCTCCTTTGCTTTTTACTTTGTCGCCCCCTCCCTCCTCCGCAGTGCCCACATATAGTGCCCCTGGAGAGCCGTGATGGAAAATCACTTCTAAGACGACATCCGGTCAGTTTTGGGCGCGAGGTTTCGGCGTCCTGACAAATCTGGACCCCCCCCCCTCGCCCAACCCCCTTTCCATCAGTGCCGTGTACTGCGGGGGGTTGGCGGAGAGTACCTGGTCTGTGAAGCCAGCGAGTGGAAGAAAGTGGTTTCACCACTGGATGTGATCAAAAGACGCTTGCCGAGCAAAGAGCGCACCGATCTGGAGGGGAACGCGGCACGGGCCGACCGGGCCGACAGGGGCCTCGGGGCGCCCCGCACCTCCTCGCCCGGCCCCCGGCCCCCGGCCCCCGGCCCCCGGCCCCCGGCCCCCGGCCCACGGCCCCCGGCCCCCGGCCCACGGCCGCCTACGGCCACTCGGCCTGCCTAGCCTTACCTCGTCTGACCTGGACGGCCAAGTTCGGATCCCGCAGAGAGTTGAAACTTCCACCTGGCCCGGCTCCTCTCCTCGGCCCCCCGCCGCCGGCCCCGGCTGGTGGCTCCGCCGGCACCGCGTCGGAGACGTCTTTGTCATGGCGGCGGCGGCCGGCTCATTTTGGGGCGGGAAGGCAGTCCTCCTGGAGGAGGGGGGGGGGTAAAAAGTAGAGAGCGAAAGGTGAGCAAGTTACCCCCAGCGGATTACCAACTTTTCTTAGGGGAGGAGGACGACTGATGTACGCCGCGCCTCACCAGAGGCCTACCTCTTCCCGTATGCAGCCGGGGAGGGGCCGGGTGGGGCCGGGGCACACAGGAAGAGAGAGAGAGAGAGAGAGAGAGAGAGAGAGAGAGAGAGAGAGAGAGAGAGAGAGAGAGAGAGAGAGAGAGAGAGAGAGAGAGAGAGAGAGAGAGAGAGAGAGAGAGAGAGAGGAAGAGTACCTCGCCGCATCCGAATTAGGGCGGCCCTGGAACTCTATCAAGTAACCCCTTTGCCTCCCCCTCCCCTCCAGACCCATGACCCTTCGGCTCTCCCCTCTCTCCGACAACGTGATCACGTGATCCCACAGCAAATGAAATGCGGCTAAACGGGTCATTTAACATTGGTCACGGATTGCGCCCCTTATAATAGTCCGAGGGAGGGAGACAGGGAGCGGGAGAGAGAGAAAGGGAGGGGGTCGAGTAAAGAATGAAGGAAGGAAGCACAAGGGGTGGGTCGGTGAAGCCGGCACTTGCGGTGGGGGTTGCGGCGGGGAGGGGAGGGTTATTGGTGGTCGAGTCCCCTGGCCCCGGCCAGCCCTGCCAGCCCTGGCCAGCACCGCCCTGACCAGCACGGCGAGGTGGGTCCACTCCGCTGCGGCTATCAGACAAGGATGTAATCACACTCCGCCGATGCTATAAAGTTCCCTCTCTCCATCTCTCTCTCTCACTAGCCCCCTCGCTCTACTTGGACCACCCCCACTATAAAGTTGGCTTAAGTAATCAAACCTATGAAATTCCTCGGTAGCCCAGGAGCGGTAGTGGGGCGCTGAGACTTTGCACGCCACCCCAAGTCCGTATTTCTCTTTCGAGATTCATGATTGGCTCTCAATCAAGGTGAAATAAAATGCGATATCAGGTTTCATTCCCTGCCAGATAACTGACGAAGTTGAGCTGAAATAAAATGCAAAATCAGTTTTTACTCGTTCTTTGCTTACTACTACTACTGCTACGCAGAGAAACAAAAAAGAACGAGTATTGCACACTTCGCTTCCTAACCATTCAGTAAGAAACATATGTGTCGAACACTTCACACATGCCCGACTGGTGGCCTTAGATCAACATCTCCGCGCACTTGCCGCGGGGACTCGCCCGGAGACCAGAGTAACTTGCTGTATGTATAGCAGCAGCGCGAGCCAGAAAACGCCGTTGACCACTAGCGCCATCTCTCGGAGCCAACGGTGCTGCGCTCTGCGGGACAACAGTGGCTAAAGTATCAATAGCGCGCTGCTCCCCTCCACCACAGCTCTGTAGCGTAGTGGACTAGCGGACCGGTCGGCGACCGCAAGGTTCGGGGTTCAACTCTTTGCCGGAGTAAATATTTTTCTGAAGTCTGCCGACCGAAGATGGTGGGTAAAATATACCAAATGAACGTGATCAAAGTGTGTTGTCTGAGTGACCGCGGACGTTGGACCGCGGCCATTCCCCGGAGGTTGAATACACTCGTTGACTCAGTGGTTCGACGCCCGAGCAGGGGAATGGTGCTTGCCAAGACTCGGCAGAAGTTAAATGTAGAGGCCTCGGGTTCGGCCTTCTACATTTTTCAAGCGTAAGGCCTCGGAATCTGGAGTATTCGGGCAACACCTACTTGGATACATGGCGTAGAAGAGTAGAGTACAATCGGCTTCGGCCGTGTACGATCTGGGCATCCTACCTCCCTCTCAATCCGCGAGGGAGTGGCCTCACGGCCACAGACCAACTGGCTGGTCGAAGGGGGCTGACTCCTGAAATCTGGTCAGCGGAAGGGGCGATGTTGGCCGTTGCGGAAGCCTGCCTACCAAGGCGGCTGCGTCGTGCCTGTGTCTTAGCGGCGGTCAACTCCTGGTACACCGGTTCCCATCCGAACACCGAAGTTAAGCAGGAACGGTTCCGGACGGAAGTCTGGGACGAGGTAGGACCCACCCATTTTTGCCGTTTTTTGTTGTTGTTGTATTTATTATTTGCAGGGTCTGAATCTTGAGGATTCAATATACTTGTGAATCTAATTTTATTTATTGAAATGAAACGCTTTCTACCGATTAATAGAGAAAAGAGGAAAACCGCGAAAAACCAAATTCGACCAATAATGCATGAGTGTAACGAGCTCATCACTTTAAAAAAAATCAAAAAATTTCATCATTTGAATTCACCTGGACAGTTGTGGACATTTCGTGAACCCCCCTTCCCCTCTAAGTGTCCACGTGGTATCTGAACAGCCCCAAAGAACGAGCCTAGAACGGTTAAGCGTTCTCCATGCCTGTCTTGTTATTCACTGCCAGAGAGCTGACGATGTTGACCTGAAATAAAATGATAAATCAGTTTTCTTTCCCTGCCAAGAGAGCTGACGATGTTGAGCTGAAATAAAATGCGAAATCGGTTTTCATCCCCTGCCAGAGGAGAGCTGACGATGTTGTTGTTGTTGTTGTTGTTGCAGAGTCGGCCGACCCGTGCCGGGACAAGGTGTGCCAGGTGGGCGCGCGCTGCGTCGTGTCCATGGACGGCGCGTCGGCGTTCTGCGAGTGCCCGCAGCAGTGCCACGCGTACGGCGAGGCCATGACAGAGCCCGTCTGCGGCACGGACCTCCAGGAGTATGCCGACCACTGCGACCTCATGAAGACGGCCTGCGCCCAGAACAAGGACATCCGCGTCAAGTTTAAGGGGCCCTGCGGTAAGACCCGGCGACACACACACACACGCGCACACACACACACACGTGCTGAATTATTTCCGGTCCCTCAGACGATACACGTTGCGGTGTGGGGGAGGTCAGCGACCCCTTTACACTTGCATTGGTTGCTATCGCCGCTCTGGCGGTAGCTCTCGGCTGCGCTGCGCTGCCTGCTGTCCGTGGGATATGTATGCGGCTGCACAGTCTTACGGGTTACGGTACGCGGCCGGTGCGAGCGGCCTCAGCCCGATGTACGATACATCTCCATTTCACCGCGTCCCTATCGTCTGCCACCCGCGCCGCCCCCGGGCCCCGGGCCCCGGGCCCCGTGTGTATGTGCGGCCACGGTCCCACGGTCCCCGCTACCCTCGCCGTCGACGCCGTGGTGCGGTGCGGCCTGCTGCGGCCTGCTGCAATACGAACGAGTTTACGGTCTCTGGCCGAGACCGACCGCGGCGGCTGGTGGCTGCCCTCCCCTACCCCCACCCCCACCCCCAACCCCCACTGCCTCCACCACTGCAGCCCCTTTGATAGACGAGGCGATAACCACGGCAACACTCACTTTAGAGGTAAAGGACCGACCTGAACTGGCAGCAGTGTGCTCGCGCGCTGCATACCGAGTGCGCCGTGGGAGAAGCGAGAGGCGCAGTGGGGCGCGCAGCACGCACTAAACGTAAATATACAAATTTGTATCGAGCTATCGAACCCAGTGTCACGAGTTTCTTTACCAGCCCTACCTGCATTTTTGTCCCTGAAAATTTTGTGTTTCACATTTTGACTAAATTGGTAATCCCCATAAAAATGAAGGCTTCAGACCTACAAAACATTGGCGTAGCGTTTCGTATCTTGGCGTTTGGCATGTTTGCCGAGAGGTATAGTTTAGGCTGTTCCTGGGACTTGGAGTTCAAACAACAAATTTTTATCTTTCATTCCAGACCCTTGCGCCGAAATGGAGTGCCCGGAGCCCGAGGTGTGCGCGCTGGGCGCGGACCGCCAGCCCGAGTGCCGGTGCGCCGAGGTGTGCCCGGACGAGTTCTCCCCCGTGTGCGGCTCGGACGGGCGCACGTACGCCAACACCTGCCGGCTGCGGCGGGAGGGCTGCCGCACGCGCCGGGAGCTGCGCATCGTGTACCGCGGCCGCTGCACCGCCGGCGAGAACCCCTGCGCCGGCCTGCTGGGCGCCGCCGGCTCCGGCACCTGCTCGCACGGCCAGGTCTGCAACGTGGGCCGTGACGGCGTGGCGCGCTGCGAGTGCCCCCCCGAGTGCGAGATGGTGGTGCGGCCCGTGTGCGGCTCGGACGGGCGCACCTACGACTCGGCCTGCCACCTCACTCGCCAGGCCTGCCTCAGCCGCAGCAACGTCTCGGTGGCCTACACCGGCTCATGCGGTCAGTACACACCATCACCACCATTGCTATTTCTGTGCTCCTTTTTTTGTTTGTTTTTGCTTCTATGTCGTGTGTGATACGGAGAAAATGCGAGGGGCGAATCACTCGCGTAATAATGTGTACAAAATTCTAGAAATTTTGGAAACAAATTGAAAAAAAAATTGTGAACTTAAAGTTGGACTTGGACTTCATGCCGAAAAACAGCACCTACAGAGGCTGAAAGAGCCAGAAAAGCAATAAAATTCTAAACTTAACGAAAACCACGGGGTGTAATCCGACGAAATCCTGAAATCTGTGTACAGACATTAAATAAGTGGTTGCCCCCTCGAGAAAATGGGTTTAGTGGTCGCAACTAATTTTCTTAGTTAATTTACAGACAAGCAGTAAATTTTTGCTCTGCGAACCAAAATATTTCTGGGTTAGTTGTTAAGTTGCACCAACAAAATAATAATTGCCCCAACAAAGAAATCCGTTGCGGGCATTAAAACAATTTTTCCTTCTTTTGGCTTCTGCAACGAACCTCTTCGTTGATGCAACTCAAAATTCGTTCCCCCAACCTAAATTTTAGTTCTTAGAACCGAAATTATTCACTGCTTGTCTGGAAATCAAACTTAAAAATTTAGTTGCGACCACTAATCTTTTTTCTCCGTGGAGCAAAAAGTGAAAGCGAAGGAACGATAGCGACACTGGTTGAGAGTGACGTGTGACCGCGTGTGCAGGTGTGGACGGCCCGTGCAGCGCCTACACCTGCTCGCACGGCGCCGAGTGCGTGCCCCGGAACGGCGCGCCGCGGTGCGTCTGTCCGCGCTGCCCGCTCACCTTCCAGCCCGTGTGCGGCTCCGACGGAGTGTCCTACGGCAACGACTGCCGACTGCGGCTAGAGGCCTGCCAGCGCCGCCTCGACCTGCGCGTCGTGCACCAGGGCCTCTGCAGTGAGTACCGAGCTACCGAGCACCAAGGGTATATGAGAAGTACCGCAGGCATTATGCGGCACTGTCGGGCAGTTTGAGTATTAAGTAGTGAGAGGTGCTTCAAGTATTATATTGCATTATAAAGTTTATTTAGTAAAGGGTCAGAAATGCTCATGGACAACGGCTTGCCAGCTACAGTACCAGGCAGTTCAACTTTTACTTTATTTTTCTTATATTTCCCATACAAACCCCTTTATTTCTCCGGCCCACAGTGAGGTGTCAGGTGGTGTCACGCCGTGCCATGTACACTCGCCCTCTCATTTTCAGGCTGCGAGAACAGATCGTGCGGACCCCACGCCAAGTGCGAGACGGACGCGACGGGCGAGGGCCAATGCGTGTGTCCGGACTGCAACTCGGCCGTGAGTACCCCAAGCCAAGGGCTGACCCCGACGTCCCCGTCAGCAACCCTGACCCTCTCCCCGCGTTACAGGTGGAGCAGGAGCACAGCCCGGTGTGCGGGTCGGACGGCGTGACCTACGACAACGAGTGCGCCATGCGGAGGGAAGGCTGCAAGGAGGGCAGGAACGTGGTTGTCGCCTACCGCGGGGACTGCGGTGAGTGGTCTCCGACCTACCTCAATCACAACCCACTCCGCTCGAAAAAAAAAATGGAGTCTTTGATTTTTTGTTTTACAAGGAAACTTAGATGATTATATCATTCCTGTGGAATTGGCGTATTATTGTAATGTCCATTTTTCTGACTTCAATGCGACCATGTATTTTTCCAAACACAACTACTCAATTAGCAAGAGTAGCAATAAAATTCCGAAGGTTTTTTGACGGTGTAGCACGCGCCTGATCGGACCATGTTTTGCGTTGCAGACTCGTGCCGGGACGTGGTGTGCCAGGACGGGGCGCGCTGCGCGGAGGGCGTGTGCGCCTGCACGACGGACTGCCCCGAGGGCGCGCCGGGCGCCGCCAAGGAGGCCGTGTGCGGCTCGGACAGGGTCACCTACCCCAGCGAGTGCGAGCTCAAGCGCACGTCCTGCAAGCGCCACCCGGACCCGCCCATCACCGTCCTCTTCTACGGCGACTGTCTGGAGCGCTTCGGCGAGCACAGTGAGTCCAGCGGTCCGGCCTGATTGTACTGCAGAGGGGGGAGTAACTGGGAGTAACTCAAGAGTCACAAAAACAAAATCACGAATAATTACAAATTTAAATTCTCACTGGTGTCCGCCAAATACTTCCTCCTCGACCTCTCACCCTCACTGTCGCTGACTCCGCAGCCGCGACCGTGCCGCCGATCCACGCCAACCTGTCCGCCAAGCTGATAGACCACTCGACAGGCAAGATGGGGCTGGGATCCCCGATCCGGAAGGACACCGGCGGCGGCGGCGGCGGCGGCGGCGGCTCCGAGCGGGCCGAGGCGTGCAAGGACATCCGCTGCGACTACGACGCCACCTGTGAGCTGGGCACGGACGGCTTCCCGCGCTGCTCCTGCGTGTTCGACTGCGGCGCGCCGCTGTGGCTGAACGCGGGTCCGCAGGGCCCCGTGTGCGCGTCCAACCAGCGCCTGTACCCCAGCCTGTGCGACATGAAGCGTGAGGGATGCCAGCGCCAGGAGGAGCTGCGGCTGCGCCCCATGGACCTGTGCAAGGGTGAGCGAGCCACGTGACGGGGACACTGCAAAGCCTCCAGGGAGCAAGTGCGTCGGGAACAGACTGTGGGAATCGAACCCACCGGGTCTGGAGTCGGGGGGGACTCCAGGCCCGTACCATGACTGTTTGATCCCAGCACCGCCCCTCCGGGCAGCATAAAAAGTGTCCACGTGGTGTATGGACGTTCCATTACTCGAAAATTTAGTCGAGGAAAGTAAAACTTGGACATGTTTGCAGTCTCTGTAACTCTCGATAACCGTGTTGCAGGTCTGGAGGTGAAGCCGTGCGGGGGCCAGGCATCGCCGCTCAGGGACCCCGCGTCTGGCGGCGAGCTGGACTGCGGGGCCGGGCCCCAGCGGCAGGACTGCCCCCGCGGGGCCTACTGCCACCAGACGCCGCACTTCGCACGCTGCTGCCCAAAGAGTGAGTACGGGGGCGCCTGGCGGGTAGGCAACACCAGACAGCCGTAGACAGCCGCGCGGTGCGGGCTTGCCTACCCCGCGCATGGCAGGCGCTGACTGCAGCTGTGTCCTTGCGTCCTGTCCACAGCCGGCTCCTTCCTGCTGCAAGAGTCCTGCGAGGAGGCGTGGTTCGGCTGCTGCCCGGACGGGCGCACGCTGGCGGCGGGCCCCGACGGCGAGGGCTGCCCCAAGTCGTGCGGCTGCAACAAGCTGGGCGCCATGGGGGACGCGTGCGACGCGGACACGGACGCCTGCGTCTGCAAGACGGGCGTCGGCGGCGACAAGTGCGACCGCTGCGAGCCCGCCTACTGGGGCCTGCAGAAGGTCCGCGACCACGGAAACCCCTCCGTCGGATGTCTGCGTGAGTATGCGCTCCACGACGGCGAACGGCGCGGCGGCAGCAGCCGAGGGAGCCTTCTCATCCTCCTTCCTAATGTCTTTTCAAAAATAAAATAAAAATTATCTTGCCATGTGTCACCGATGTTGTTGGTGTTGCAGCGTGCCAGTGCCACAAGTGGGGCGCCGTGCGCAACGACTGCGAGCAGATGACGGGGAGGTGCGTGTGCCGACCCGGCGTCCAGGGCGAGAAGTGCGAGGAGTGCGTGTTCCCCGGACACGTCCTGTCGCCGGCGGGCTGCGGACCCCGTGAGTACCCCGGCGACCAATGCTGTGCTGTGCACATCATGGATGATACCTTGGATTTATTTCATTTTTTTCTCAACAAAAAACTAGATTTTTTCTAAAAACAATACATTGGTTTCAGCCTGACTTTTTCAGTTTCTCTCTGACTATTTTGATTTCCGATATTTCGAAGTGAAGTCCCCCTTGGTGCAGCGCGTTCTGACAACGGTTCTTTTGTCCAGCCGTGCCCGGGTCCGTGTCGGCGTCGGCAGGTGTGGGCGGCATGGGCCCCGGCGGCCCGGCCACAGAGCGGCCGCTCAAGCGCTCCACGCTGCACCGCTTCACGGAGCCCGGCCCCGGCCTGGGGATGGGCGGCGGCGGCTCCTACAAGTCCACCCGACACCTCGGACTGTCGGCGCCGCCTCCGCTCGACCCGCGTCACCCGCAGCACCGCTACTACTACTCGGCCAGCAACCGCAGCAGCAGTGGCAGCGGGGAGAACGAGGCGGAGGCGGAGGTCGAGCCGGACGTGGTGGACGCGGAGGGCGGCGTGTCGCTGGCCGCGTCGTCGTCGGACCTCGTCAACGGCACCCTGCCCGGGCCGGACGCGGACCTGGAGGGAGCCCCCCTCGGCTGGCTGCCCACGCCGGCGCCGCCCCCAGCAGCGCCGCCCACCCTCCTCGGGGACCCCTGCGCCTCTGCGGCTGACTGCGGCGTGCCGCACTCGCACTGCCTGCACGGGGCCTGCGCCTGCATCGAGCAGCCCCCCGGCAACAGCCGCAGCTACTGCCCAGGTCAGTGCCGGCCCCGGCCTCGGCCCCGGCCTCGGCCCCGGCCGGTCGGACTTTGTTCGTAGGGCCCATCGACTAGGCGGCCATTGTCAACTTTATGAGGCAGATAAAATCGATGGAAATGTATCCGAAAAGCTTCGAAACAGGGGAGAGTGCTTCTCTGCATTGAATCCTCAATATATGTGGGGGCCCTCCTGAGTAGTCCGTTTCGCTGTTGCAGCCCCGGCCAGCACGGCGGCGCCCACCTCAGCCTGCCTGTCGTCCCCGTGCGAGCAGCGGGGCGCGGTGTGCGTGGAGGGGCCGCTGGACTCGTTCACCTGCCTGTGCAACGGCGAGCCCTGCGACTCCAACGCCACGGCCACGGCCAGCGGGCTGTCGTTCGCGGGCGAGAGCTGGCTGCGCCTGCCGCGGCTCGAGGCCAGCCACAGCCTCTCCGTGGACGCCGAGTTCCTCAGCTTCTCCCCCGACGGCGTGCTGCTGTACTCGCAGCAGCAGGAGGACGGGTCGGGTGACTTCGTGTCGCTGGCGCTGGTGGGCGGCTACGTCGAGTTCCGCTACAACCTGGGCAGTGGCACGGTGGTGCTGCGGTCCGCGACGCGCCTCTCGCTGCACGCCCCGCACCGCGTCTCCGCCAAGCGCTACCACCGCGACGGCATGCTGTCCGTGGACGACGCCCCCGACGTGACCGGCCAGTCCCAGGGCTCGCTGCGGGCGCTGGACCTCGGCCCCGCGGCCTGGGTCGGCGGGGTGCCCACCAACCACTCCAGGGTCTGGGAGAACATCGGCACGGCGCTGGGCTTCACGGGCTGCGTGCGCCGCATGGCGGTGGGCCAGCGGCGCGTGGACCACGCCAGCGCGGTGGCCTCCTCTGCCGTGGGCCAGTGCGGCGGTGACCCCTGCTCGGCGCAGCCCTGTCGCCACGGAGGGGTGTGCCACTCGCTCAACGCACTCAACGCCTTCAAGTGCGAGTGCCCGCTCAACTATACTGGTGGGTCCAAGCATGAAAAATATCAATGTAAACCGTAAAAACAATCAGGAAAAATATCAAGTCGAAAGCAAAATCAGAAAGAAATATATAAAATAAAAATCAAATTTTGCATCATGAGAGTGAGCCGTCGCTCACACCGTCCTGTTGCAGGGCTCCTGTGTGAGGCCCCCGTGGACGCCTGCCTAGCCAGCCCCTGCTCGACAGGCTCCACCTGCGAGTCGCTGCCCGCGGGGGGCTTCGCCTGCCACTGCCTGCCCGGGCGCCGCGGCAAGACCTGCCAGATCGGTGAGCGGCAAGTCCGGAGTGGACATCACAGAGCGGAGCCCTGAGTGACCCGTGCGTACGTCTGTTTGCAGCGGACGACCTGGAGCTGGAGCCCATCGTGCCGCTGCTGGACGGCCACAGCTACGTGACGCTGCCGCGGCTGGAGGGCGTGGGCCGGGCCTTCTCGCTCGAGCTGTGGTTCCTGACGCGGGTCCCCGACGGCGCGTTGCTCTACGACGGCCAGCGGCTCAACTCGGCCGGCCGGGGGGACTTCATCGCGCTCAGTCTGCACGCCGGCCGCGTCGACTTCCGCTTCGACCTCGGCAGCGGGCCGGCCCGGATAGTGTGAGTGGATTGAGCTGGTCTGGGTTCGAGACACGCCGCCCCATAAAACTATTCCTCTTTTCCTGACCCTGACCATCCACATCCACAGGTCGGAGGAGGTGGCCGAGCCGGGCGTGTGGCACTCGGTGCGCATCAGCCGGACGGACCGCGCCGGCAGCCTGCAGCTGGACAACGGCACCGTGGTGCACGGGCTGAGCGGCGCGCCCCTCAACGAGCTCAACCTCGACCTGCCCCTCTACGTCGGCGGCGTGCCGTGAGTATCCTCGCCCTCGCCGGCCATGGCTAGCACTGGAACCTTGAGAGCGTCAGAGCCACGCTCATCTCTGTCGCCCTGTCTCAGGCCCTCGCTGGAGGTGAACCCCGAGTCCGGCATGAGCTCGACCCCCGGCCTGGTGGGCGCCGTGCAGCGCCTCATGGTGAACGGGCACACGTTCGCGTCGCTCGGCGCGCTGGCCTCCCACCTGCCGCGCTACCGGGGGCCGCCGTGCGAGTCGGTCCACGCCGACAGCCACGCCGACAGCCACGCCGCCAACGCCACCGCCGCCTGCGCGCACGGGGGCATGTGCCTGCCGCTGCTCAACACCTTCGCCTGCAAGTGCCAGCCCGGCTTCTCGGGCAGCCACTGCCACCAGCGTGAGTGTCCCCGCCAATTCAGGATTGAAACGATGTTTCTAGAAAATCAGTTGTTTGTTGAGAAAAAAAAAACAAAGCCAGTGACTGAGGCTGAGGGCTGAAGGCTGAAGGCTGTGGTTGTCGTGTTGCAGGAGACGCGTCAGTGAACGGCACGCTGTCACTGACCGCCAGGGCCGTCAAGTTTTCAGGAGACACCTTCCTCCACTTCCGGGGCCCCAAACCTCCGCAGCACAGGTGAGTTGGAATGGGAGGTGCAGGTGCAGGTGTCTGCTGTCTATACTTCTGCTACCTCTTCTCTGCTTTACTAACACGTCGCTCCGCTTTTCTGACTCCTCTGATCTTCGCCTCACTAACACTAACTCCGTCCCGCTTCTCTGCTCGTGCGCGCCCGCTGCTGCTGCAGTTCGAACCTTACGGCCGTCCTGGCCGCTACCCTCTCCAACGGCTCGGCCGAGGTGGTGGAGGCCAGCAGCTACGAGGAGGCGGAGCAGGAGGGGGTCGGTGGGGACGAGGAGTGGGAGGAGGGCGAGGAGGGGGCGGGAGAGGGGGAGGCCGCGGAGCACACGGAGCACGCCGGGGTGGACGAGGTGGCGGATGACGAGGAGGAGGGCGCGGACGAGGTGGACTGGTGAGTGACTAACCCACTAACACCCGATACGTACGCGGTGATTTTACCTTGCCTCTTTGAGCTGGTACTTGAACCCCAGATCGTGGCCGTCGAACGAATTCCAACTCCCATTTCACCTTCCAGGCGGAAAGGCAAGCGGATCTCCCGGTACACGATCGTGTTCCGGACGGCGTCGCAGGGCGGGCTGCTGCTATGGGCGGGCAAGGGCCGGACGCTGCACGCCGACTACCTGGCCATCGCCGTCGTGCACGGCTACCCGCAGCTGTCCTTCAACCTGGGCAGCCAGCGGGGCATGCTCGTCATCCAGTCCAAGGTCCACGTCAGCGACGGCCGCTGGCACACGCTGCACGTGTTCCGGCGGAAGCGCATGGGCCAGATCCGCGTGGACAACGAGCCCCCCGTGCGCGGCTACTCGGACCCGCGCGCCACCCTGCTCAACGCGGGCCCAGGACTGTGGCTAGGTAAGGCGTCTAGTCTCTAGTCGTTTAATAATTACACCCAAATCTTAGCCAAGATCACGCACGGCTGGTGATGCCAAGCGCCTGCGAGTGCCCGGCTAGGCTAGCCCGCATGACATGCGTGCATGGAGACGTCGGGGCTGCCTAACTTCCAGGCGCCACGTGCGCTGGCGAAGTAGGGAGCTCTAGGCGGGTCGCCGATGAGGACGAGGAGAGGGGTTCTTGTTGTTGTGTTTACTGTACTGCGTGTCTGTGTGCAGGAGGGAGTCCCTCGCTGCCACCTGGCCTGCCCGCCGCGTACTACCAGGGCTTCCACGGCTGCGTGCGGTCGGCGGTGGCGGACCGCGCCACCCTGGACCTGAGCAGCGCGACGAGGCCACACCGCCGCCAGCATCACGGCCACCATCCCGCCTCCACAGCCGTCCCTGCCTCCGGCCTCGCCTCCGGCGTCTCCGCCCCCGGCGGCGGCACCAGCGGCGTCAGCCTCGAGTTTTGCCACCACAGCGCCGAGCTACCTTGAAGACTGCATTAACTCCGTGCCAGTTGCCAGCCATGTCCCCAACAGCGGCACACTTTTAGTTGTTTCCTTCTCTCTTCCTTTACCCCACTTCCGCCCTTACCTGCTCGGCTGGACTGGACAACAAGGACAATAATGTGTGAAAGTGCGTGTGCGTGCTAGTGCGTGCATGTGTGGACATGTGTGTGTGTGTGTGTGTGTATGTGTGTGTGTGCGTGTGCGTGCGTGCGTGCAGCGAGTGATGAAGACGAGACGTGCGAACGCGACTGAGGAGCCAAACTTAGGACGGAGAATGAATGAATAAAATGCTTATTCACGTAGTGGCCGTCCACAATCGATGTGATGTGAGCCACCGAGTCGAGAGTTAAAGCAAAGATTCATTAGTTTTTATAGATTTGTATTTTTATTGTCCTGTAATAAATTGTAAGAAATGTATGTATTTGTATGTATGTACTTATGTATGTAAAAAGCCTGTGTATGTATTTGGACGTTTTGTATTTATGTACAGATGTAGGAGGTTGCTTTATTTTGTCTAGATTGCTATGTTTTTATTTGTCCAGTGGTGACACAAAGTCAAGCCCTGAATGGAGGCCTTCCATATCACTATTGCCAATGCCAAGATCAATAGTCTCATTTTTTTTTACTCTGTTTTACCTGAGCCGTAGCACTCAGCATATATGAATTGAAATCAGAATACTGCCTCCTGTTTTGTATTTTTTACAAATTTGTACAAACTCAAAAGCGCACATTGAATGCAAAGCAGTTCAATTATTGCGGAACACGATGAAAGTTCCTATAATTTAGGTTTCTGTTTGTTATGGTACAAAGAAAGAGTCTCCAGCAGATTGGTTATTCCTCATAGGAGAGAAATGTGATGAACTGCACATCGCCAAAAATGTTAGATGTTGATTGGCCTGATTCCGCCCAAACTAGAAATTTGTTGCCTCAGGAGAAACTCTAAATGTCATGTTAAAACTTAAGTTCAATTATTATTGTTGGTTCTTTAATAATATTAACAAAATTGTAGTAAAAGTTTATAATTTTTAACAAAATCTTTGTTAGCGCAGTCCAATCCAATCACTGTTACCTATAGCTATAATTTGTGAAGAAAATTTTTGCTGGCAATTCCTCCTTAAAAGACTGCTATGTTACGTTATATTGCCATGATACACCAGGAAACAAACACTAATTCTGCTCATTGTGAGGCATCAGTATCAAGTGGAATTAAATTTTAAGAGCAACGGAGAAAATAGTTTACTGCCACTATGTACCAGTTATTCCATTCAAATGTAATAAAAGCGAAATAAACTGCCTTTCTCAGATGTCCGTCTTAAAACCATTCTTTTAGTTTTAATTTCAATAAATTCTCCCATTGAAGTGGTAAATCAGTTTTCAGAGTTTCGTTTTTGTTAAATGGGTAAGGGTTGATGAAAAGATGAGTAATTTAAATCAAACAAACTTTACTTTACTTTACCTTCTATTGACAACATTTTTGTACATAGAGAATGCCATGAACCAAATCAAGATCAATACAATTTAGCATTTTAGGTCAGCTGGTTTATTTCACATGGGAGACAATCTCGCTAACACAGGTTTTTCTACTTTTCATGGGCACACAAAAAGAAATCACATTCCCTAACTCACATCTGTTTAAGCTTTTAACTTCCATTGGCACTAAATACCACATATTTGCACTATTTAATTCAGAAACACAAAAATGTGTTTGCTCTATAGGACTGCCTTTCAGAAAGAGTTGTTTTAAATATATCATTATGTACAACAATCAGTGCTCCTCTATGGGGTGAAAAGCATAACTTTACGTTAAATAAATAGAGATTATTCATTTGTAGAAATCTATGCTTGCACTATATGTGCACTCTATGCATAAAAGCACACACTCACACACGAGACAAATAATCATACATTCAAAAAATCTATGTAACATACTACTACATTCATACAAACACACAGAAATATAAACAACAGCACAAACAAACAAGAATCCTTGATCAAGGAGCCAGTAAGAAATGACCTCTCTCTCTGTATCATTTACCAAAATCCTATTTTAATTTTGGACAAGAAATTAAACATTAGATAAAATAAATTTCACAACAGTAAAGCCAAACTATAAAACAAGAAATATAATAGATGACAGAAAAGTGGCCTGTCCTCAAGTTTTAATTCTATGTTAATTAAGAGAGCAAGGAACAAAATCCAAGCATTTAAGAGAAATCAAGATCTAAATTTGGTAATATCAGACATCCATGTGCTAGTCACGCTCATCCCAACATGACTCATGACACATTACTGCAAACAGTAACTTTCTGTTCCAACTTCTTACCATAAGAGACTGACTGGCTCCTACTCACAGCTGCGCACACATATCACATGTGGTAACGAACCATCTCACTAAACTGATATGTTTCACATCCACTTCAATAGAGAAAAACTAACCCCTTGGCAAATAGCATCACAATCACATAAAACTAAGCTTTTTTGTTTTTTTATTTCCATCCTCAACAGCTGTTGGTATCCACATCCATGTAAGTGACTTTGAAAATAATTTATAGGATGTGATCTATGTTGCAAGGAAAAAGGAACACTTGCCAAAGGGTTAATTTAATAAGACAAACACAAATTAATTAATATTCCCTTACAAGTGGAAAACAAGATCTCAATAACTTTTGAGTGCAGACAATGAGCACACTCATAGTGACAAAAACAATATACGAAAAACAACATTTCCACCTTTGGGTAACCACAGATGTATACAAGAAAGGTCACCTGACTTTGCCGACTTCGTCAACATGACAACTTTCCTATGATAAAAACAATGATGTAAGTAATTGCTATTGCAAGAATGTACATCTATTACTTTTTTTTCTCATCTAAGTACAATAATACTCTTCTTGAGGCAGAGAGAGAAAGAGAGGCAGAGAGAGAAAGAGAGAGAGTGAGAGAGAAGAATGCAAACAAAGCTCAGGCAATTCAAAGAATGAGGGATGAGAGGTGCTTAGTTGGGAAAAAAAAGGTTGACTAATTGATTAGGAATGTCTGCACCCTACATCTTAGCTAGATTAAAAGAAGCAAGGTCATGTATCAAAGAAATGAACATTAATATCCTGCTGTCAAAACTCAATCACAAGTTCACCACAATAGGCTATGGAAGTTTAATATGGAAAAAAAAAAAAATTTCCATGCTTATTACTGATTTAAAAAATATAATAACCATTATTATTATCATTAATATTGTGCCACAAAACGCTTGCCAAAAAAAAAAAACTGAATAAAGAAAAAAAAACAATGTTACTACACAGTAAAAGCGTCAACATAAATAATTTATGAAAAGATATACAACATATTATAACATTAGTAAAGACAATTAAAAAGACAGCTCTTAAGAGCAGTTGCAGAGAAGAAACTAAACATCTACAAGTATATCACTTTCTTGCTCAGAACACTGAACAGCTTGAGGATAAGGCAGTATGGTAAGAAGACAGCTGCCCAATGCACATCACATGTGCAAACTCATTCACACAAGAGGCGCATTTACATAATGAAAGAGAGCACTATATATGTACAGTATTGTCATCTGATGGGTGGCACTATATATATAAACAAAACAAAATGATTACAATTAAAGTCTTTCGTTGGAACCAAGTTGAAACTGCCTACCCGACAGCCAGATAAGATAGTTGGTAACTTGAGATTCATTTCTTAGCAGGAGTACCTCTTTGGGTAAGACCTTCAAATCGCTTGAAAGTATAATTGATAAACACCCAGTCCTTGTAAATGACCTCCCCATCTTGAGGCAAAGGAGCGGCAGCTAAAACAAAGGAACAATAATATTTAACACACATGATTTGGGTTTGCAAATTGATCAAATGAGTGATTAGAAATAACTTACGAATTTCCAGCTTGACATCTGGGAAGTCATCAAAGTTGGAAGTGTCATCAATTGAACGAACATCAACTGGAATGGCAGCTGGGCGTTCACGGATGTGGTCCCAGTCCACCCCACGGAAGAAAGGAACTGACTTTAACTCTTCAAGACCTCTTTGAGAGCCTAAACGACGATCTGGATCACAGCAAAAGCGAACTATTGTTTCACGAGCCTCTTCAGAAATGGGTACCTCAGGAGGGAAGGTCAATGTTTCCCGCCAGTTCATGACTTTACGATAAGTTTCTTGAGGATTTTCCATACAGAAAGGAGGGTAACCTGAGAAACATGAAAAAGAATCAGGTGTCAGAATTAAAAATATTCTGAGGAGGTATAAAAGCTAGAAAAAGAATCAACTGAATACATGTTCTTACCTATAAGCATTTCATACATAATGACCCCTAAGCTCCACCAATCACATGCTGGTCCATAACCAGCTTGTAAGAAAACTTCAGGGGCAATGTAATCAGGAGTTCCAACAGTGCTGTAGGCAAGAGCTCTTCGATTTTTCTTCCAACTTTCTGCTTTACGTTTACTATCCATGGGGCTCGAGGCTGCAACACATTGATAATTAGTTTTCAGTTCCAAATGGTTTATGTAGATTTTGAAAGGAAAGTAAGAGCCAAAAATGAGGGATGAAACATACATATGCAATACTCACTGAAGTCAGAGGGCTTTGCTTGACTGAGATCTCTATAAAAATCTGTTCGATGAGATTTCTTTAAACCAGTACACAAGCCAAAGTCTGATAATTTGATATGTCCTCGGGCATCCAACAATAAATTATCAGGTTTTATGTCTCTGCAAGTATTTTAAAACAGAAAACAGAAATGAGCAAAATTAGAACATGATCTTTAAAAAACAGAAACAGCACAGAGATGAAAATTTGAAGTGTTGCTGTTTGTAAATAAACATATCAACAATAATTTACACACCTGTGGATAAAACCCAACCTATGAATAGAGTCAATGGCAAGAGCAGTTTCTGCAATATAGAACTGAGTACAATCTTCAGACAATGTATCTTTTTTCATGAGAAGTGTCATCATATCTCCTCCAGGTAGGAATTCCATTATGAGGTAGAGATTAATTGGATCCTGATAAGAATGGAATAGAAACAAAAACACTCAGTATACTGTGTCGACTCTTAACTGAATGATTTAAAAACTTGGAACTTACTTGAAAACTATAAAACATTTTGACAACCCACTGATGATCAGCTTCAACAAGTACATCGCGTTCAGCGCGTACGTGAGCTACTTGTTCTTTTTCTAACATGTCAGCCTTTCGTAGTATTTTCATTGCATAAACATGGCCCGTGTCCTTTTTCTGTACTAAGCGTACCTGGAATATTTGAAAAATTTGATAATTATGCAACATTCACCAAAAAATATTAAAAAAGAGTAGTAATTTACAGAGACCACACTCACCTCTCCAAAAGCTCCACGACCAATTACTTTCAAGGGTTCAAAGTCTTCTACTCCTAACCTGGAACGTTTAAGACGTAGGAATTCTGTTTCTTTCTGTGCATGCTGCAATCTTTTCTCTTGCTTTTGGGCTTCTGAAAGACCTTCATCTTTCAAGCTCTCTTCAAGTTTAGCTAGCCTGTGAAAGTATAAAGATATATTATTATTTATATTAGATATTTGGTAAAGTTAACAGGGAATAATAACAAATCAGCAAAAAAATATTACCTCTGTTTTCGCTCCAAATGCTGAGCAATAAGGTTGGAATAATAATTTTCGAGTGTAACTTTTGCCTTTGTGGCTTTGTCCAAAGTGTGACCACTGAATCTAATGGTGTTATCTGTGGCAGTCATCTCCAGAACCCCTGAAACAAGACAAAATAAGGGAGTTTATCAAAAGACGAACATTTCAGAAGGACCCAACTATCGCCACTCGTCGTTCTGCCGGTATCGTCACCACCGCCACCACAAGCGCAACAGGTAAAGTACTAGCACTCGACAAGGTCACGAAAGAGCTTCAGCAGCAACGCCCGTCGCAATTTCAAGGATTCAAATACAAGGCAAAGGATCAACAACAATCAAAGTCAAGTACAGCGAATCAGACGAAGCGCGTCATCAGGGATCACAAAGTGTTGGGCAGGTGCCGTGCCGTGCCGGTGCCGGTGCCGGGCAGTGCTGTGCCGGGCAGTGCTAAGCCAAAGCTGCGGGTAGTAGGGCTTTCCTGTTCTGTTCTGTAACTTGTCAAAGTCCGCGGGAGTACGATAACAAGCGAAGTGGGCGCGGGGCGGGCCGGGGAGGGGGGAGGGGAGGGGGGGGGGAAGCGGCGCAGCGGGAGGTACTTAGCGCTGCTACGTTCAGATCGTCCCGTCCCGCCACACCGCTCCGCGCTACGCCGCGCCATTGCCAAGCTGCGAAGTTGCGCCACTGGCCAGCTGTTCGCTTCGGCCCCGGAGCGGCCGGCCGGTCCGCCCCGCACTGCGTAGCACTGCGTGCAGTGCAGACCGCCCCTTACACCCCCGCAACCCCCGCAGGCTGCGGATACCCCGCGCCCTTGACCCACCCAGCGTGTGGAGTATCGACAGCCTGCCGTGCCGACGGACGCCAGCAGGGGGCGGAGGGCGGCACGCAGAGGGGTTGGGAGGGGTGGGAGCGGATCCAATCTCGCCGGTACTGCCGGACATGACACAGCTCACAGCCTGGGCGGCCTGGGCTAGGGGCGCAATAACGGATACCCCGGCCCAGCACGGCGCCTGCTGACGTGCCGCCGACATAGCAGAGGATGCTGCGTAAGGAGTATGAGCGTGAGGGGAGGGCCGGCGGGGCGGGGCGGGGCGGGGCCACGGCAGGAAGCGGCCGGCTAACGGCCACGCTAGCTGCCCCGGTCTCGGCGCATCCAGCAGACTGTCCTGTCCGGTCTGCACAAGCGTCACATCACAGCGACCAAGCCAGACGGGTCGGTTAAAAGTCGCATCAGCAGGCCGGTCTGGTCCGGTCCGTACGACCGCAGGCAGGGCCACGGCCAGGGCCACGGGCTGGCGCTAGCTGGCGCCAGTCACCGGAGTGGTGTGGTGTGGCGCGAGGAGGCCATCACTCCCCTTCTCGATGTACACCGATTTCAATCATGGCTGATTCTATAGAATTGATTTGACTTCTCAACAAAAATTTGAGTTCTTAAAGTCAACATAGGTTAAAGCCTGAATTTTTCGGTTTCTCTCCGAATTTTTTGATTTTTCTTTGTCATTTCTCTTGATTTTAGAACATTTTGCGTCGTATATTTCCATATTTTTTTTTGCCACTGTACACGGACTTGTTAAAGTGAAGACCCCCTCGGTGTGGCGTAGGCGTACCCCATGTGCCGGCCTGTGGCTGCCTAAGGCACCTCACCTGGCAGGGAGCCTGCAACACCATGGGCAGGGCGACCCTGCCGCAGCCGGGACCTCACCCGCGGCCCCGCGCCGGGCCACCACCGCCGCAGGAGCCCCGGGGAGGATCTCAGCGTCGACAGGGCGCCGCCGTCCGTGTCCTTGCTGCGGACGATGACGAGGCTCCGGCTGCGACCGGGACGACGGCGTTGCCGCGGACTCTGCCGGGGGCTGAGCAGGCGGAAGCGCGCCCAGCGGACGGGGGCAGGGCTGGGCGCGGGGCTGGGCGCGGGGCTGGGCGCGGGGCTGGGCGCGGGGCTGGGCGCGGGGCTGGGGCCGCCGCTAGACCGGGACTCCACGCTGCCGTCATCCTCGCCCTGCTCCGCTTCCGAGCTCGAGTTCGTGTAACGCGATCGCGACGACGACAGCGACGGCGACGGCGGCCGCTTCACCTCCTCCGCGTCCGCGCACTTGGCCGACTTGCCCGCTTTGCCCAGGTTGGCCGCGAACGCACCTGGAGACTGGCGCCACCAGATGCGGAGGGGAGGCAGCCCCCAGGCCAGCACCTTGCCGCACGGAGCGCACATGGCCACTGGGACGTGTCCTGCCATCGCCCCACCCCGCAGCCACTATCACGCTGATAACGCGAGCCGAGACGCGTGCGCCCAGCCATGCCCCGCCACGCCGCACCCGCCGCAGCCGCGGGGCCCAGGACTACTGCTAGGCTGGGCCTGGCAGGGCTGGGCTGGGCAAGAGTCGGGCAGAGCACGGCAGAGCACGGCGCACCTTCACTTCACACGACGGGAGTGTCATAAAAGAACACGTGTGCGCGAGTGGAAAGGGAGGAGGGGGGGGGGAGGCGCCGTGAGGGGAAAGGGGGGGGGGGGGAGGCGCGAGTCCCGCCTGTTGACAGAAGGTAAGGCACTGCACGATCAAACAAAAGAGTTGCCGTCGCTGTCCTGCCATCGGCCCGTCGAACGGCTAGGGCGGACAATACACTCGGACCTCAGCCCCCCGGCTGCCCCCGGCTGCCCCCGGCTGCCCCCGGCTGCCCCCGGCTGCCCCCGGCTGCCCCCGGCGCACACGGATGGGCCCACGCCGCCGCGTGACATCTGTTGATCACAGCCCTAACGGCCACCGCAGCGCACTGCAGCGCCAAGGCAGCCAAGGTCACCTGACCAGAGCAAAGCGCGGAGCCCGGCCCTCTTCCGGCTGCACCGTGTGCCTAGCAACACCGCGCCGCGCCACGGCCAGGTGGGGAAAGAAGGAGACAAGCAGAGCTGGCAGAAGGCACACAGTAAAACAAAACCCTTCTTTTTCTTAGGATAACGCGTGTTGAACTTCCATAAAGAGACTTCTAAAAGAAACGTTTTCTTTTCCCGTCAAAGGGCGCAGCCGTGGCGCCGACGACGGACAGCTGAGACAGGACCTGCCGGCTCTGCTCTGCACACCATCTGCCCTGTACCCGGCCGTTGCCGGCCCTCACAGTGCACGTCGTGGGGCGGCGTGGCGTCGCGTGGCGTCGCGTGGCGTCGCGTGGCGTCGCGTGCCCTCGCCCACGGCCGTGTCTACGATACGTGAGCCCGTGGGACCGATGGGGGACCGCGGGGGGACCGCAGGGGGACCACCCAACGGCATGCCGTGACGTATTCGTAGCGTTTTGTCCTGCTGCACGCCACACCACACCACACCACGGCCGTGACGAGGTAAAGAACGCCGTTCCGTC
Organism: Odontothrips loti; assembly: GCA_038380765.1. Classification (NCBI taxonomy): domain Eukaryota; kingdom Metazoa; phylum Arthropoda; class Insecta; order Thysanoptera; family Thripidae; genus Odontothrips; species Odontothrips loti. The sequence goes on along the minus strand of CM076248.1, from coordinate 13,199,888 downwards.
AGCGAACACAGGCCTCGGACCGAGCGCCGCTGCTGCTGCTGCTGCTGCTGCTACCGCCGCTGCTGCTGCTGCCGCTGCTGCTGTCGGGCCGCGGTGATAGTGCATATCGACACAGTTGGCGCACATACGGCCGCGTCTGGCGCGCAAAGCTCGTCAGCTGATTCCCTCCACGCCCTGCTCACTAGATAGATAATGCGCCCATTGCCGTCAATGCTTTATCAGACAGCACTATGAAGCCGGCCCCCGGCCCCAGCTCGCTCGCGTTTGCTGTCTGTCTCTGTCTGTCTCTCTCTCCCCTTCTCTTTCTCACACACACTCGCACACACACACACACACTCTCGCTCTCCCACGCGGGCACGCAGACACTAACGCAACAGGAAAAAGAGGTGCAAGATGTGTTGTTGCAGTGGCGGCGTGATGATGGCTGTTGTGGAGCAGACCGGGCCGGCCTTATTTCCCCCACCACTTTTCCTCGTTTTCTTTAAACGCCAGAAGAGGCGCCCAATCATCACACACTACATCTCGACTCGCCCCCCGCCAGCCAATGCCGCGTGGTCGCGCGCGATGGATGAATAGGAGCGGGGAGAGGGCTTCGCAAAACAGAGCAAAACAAAGTAGCGCGCATTTTCGAGATGGGCAACACACGAAAACAAAACAAGAGCCTCTTATAAGGCGCGCACACACAGCGATAAGCAAAAAGAGAGAGAGAGAGAGAGAGAGAGAGAGAGAGAGAGAGAGAGAGAGAGAGAGAGAGAGAGAGAGAGAGAGAGAGAGAGAGAGAGAGAGAGAGAGACACGCGCAGGACGGACCAACGAATACCAGGAAACAGCGCAGAGAGCGGCCCGTGGGCTCGTCCTAATATACTTCACAATAACACACACGGTGCTAGTCCCCCCCCCCCCAAACCCACTAGCGAAACGGGTTCATTTTTCATTCACAATGTGACGCACGCACGCCAAGCCTACGGCCACGCCCCACAACGGCCCAATCAGTTGTTTGATTCGGGAGTTATTAAACACTCGCCGGGACCAGTGGAGACCGGCCGCGCACGAGGGGTCATCCCTGAAGTACGACCACCATGACCCCAGACAGGGCAGTCTGCGCACGGCGGGCGCCTGCTGGGTAGGCAGCCGCGCGACTCCTGCATGCACGCGTGTTGTGCGGGCTGGCCTACCCTGCCATTCGCAGGCGCTCGGCAGCGCGTCACCGTGTCAGGGAAATTCGGGCGTTTATTTTGATGGACGACGCCAAAGACAGGCTATGAATTTCGATTCAAAAAAGAAATATGGAAAATTTCAATTCCCGTTTCCACCCGGCTCCCACATGGAAGTTCTTTTCGATTATTTTTACAATGACCACGTTAAGATTTCCGTGACTTTCCAGACTTGTGGGAACGCTGGGTGTTTTGCGAGCGGCGCAGTGTAGAGCGCCGGCAGAGCGCCGGCAGAGCGCAGGGGCAGCGAGCCGAGCTCCCCGCGCCGTGCGCTGCACTGCGCCAGAGTTCGAGCCCGGAGGAGTAGGAAGAAAACAAGTCCTCGTCGCCACCGCCGTCTGAGCGCCGGGTCTGAGCCCGACCTTCTGCGAACATTGGATCAATGAAGGCCTGCGGATAAAGTAGCAGACGGGCAGAGCCTCGGGGAGAGCCGTAGTGCGGCTACACGGGGCCCAGCCCCAGCAGCAGCCGCACATCAAGCGCCAAGCCCCCGGCCACACCAGACCCCCGTCGGCCCCCGTCAGTCCTGTCCTGTTCGTGTCCCGCAAATCGAAATGGCCAAAGTGGGCGGCTGAGTGGAGTGGAGTGGCGCGGAGCGGCGGCGGCCGTTCCGAGAGACCGAAACTATTCGCTCGCTTTTGTTTGCCCGAAACGGGTCGCGAAAAAAGGCGCTTCATTTCCATTCCACGAAAAAACGCGTGCCTGTCGGGCGTGTTGTTGTGGGGAGCACAAGGCCTTCGTGGTCACGGGCCGTCACGGGTAGGCGGGGCAACGCTCCCATGCGTGCGGGCTGCCTACCCCGGCACACAGCAGGCGCTCACACAGCGACTGTTGTGTGCACAGCAGGCGCAGCCAATGGGCTCCTTGTGTCACTCCACACACACACACACACACACACACACACACACACACACACACACACACACACACACACACACACACACACACACACACACACCACTAGCTCTGCTCAAGGCTCGGCTCCACTCAATGCGCTCCTTTCAGAGAGGCAAAGCAGTACTTTTAAACAAAGAGTGAGGGAGGGAGTGAGGGAGCGATCCGTGGAGGGAGAGAGGGAGAGAGAGAGGGAGAGAGAGAGAGAGAGAGAGAGAGAGAGAGAGAGAGAGAGAGAGAGAGAGAGAGAGAGAGAGAGAGAGAGAGAGAGAGAGAGAGAGAGAGAGAGAGAGAGAGAGAGAGAGAGAGAGAGAGAGAGAGAGAGAGAGAGAGAGAGAGAGAGAGAGAGGGAGAGAGAGAGAGAGAGAGAGAGAGAGAGAGAGAGAGAGAGAGAGAGAGAGAGAGAGAGAGAGAGAGAGAGAGAGAGAGAGAGAGAGAGAGAGAGAGAGAGGAGAGAGAGAGAGAGGAGAGAGAGAGAGGGAGAGGGAGAGGGAGAGGGAGAGGGAGAGAGAGAGAGAGAGAGAGAGAGAGAGAGAGAGAGAGAGAGAGAGAGAGAGAGACGGACAGAGTAGTACATGTGTGCGCAGACACGGCGGACGACGACGTCCTGCACACGCGCGCACACGGCTGATTGGATATTAGGACGGATAGCCGAGCCAAGCCGGGTCAGGCCCACGAGCGGCAGAGAGAGAGAGACAGAGAGACAGAGAGAGCGAGAGAGAGAGCGAGAGAGAGAGAGAGAGCGGGAAAGACAGAGAGAGCGTGGGGGGGGGGGGCACGACAGCCGGACAGGACCAGACACAGCCGGACAGACCAACACGCCTCACACTGTGCAGGGTCGGGCACACACACGTGAGGCAGTATATCTCCTCTACTCGACGAGATCCCAGATTGACTCATCGCCGGCACCATTTACTGCGGGCCTCGGAAATATTTCATTTATTGGTCCGTGCCGCGCATCCAGCAGGGTCCAGAAGAGGCCCGGCGTGCGATAACGGACGTGTGACGCACGCCGGGTGACTCACGGCGACAGAACCACCGTTACCGAGGGGGAGGCAGGTACCCAAACATTCCTGCAACGAAATTCGCAAACTGACGAAATTCAGGAGGAGAAAACAAAAAACAAAAACATACTTCCCCGATTTTCAATCTAAAATACAGATAAGGTCGCGCGAATTTTTTTCGATTTACCTGAACTGCGATCGAATTCCACATAAAACTTTGCGGAATTGCGATACCGAAATCCCTCGGCCGTCACCAGCCGGTCCATCCTCCCCCGCCCGGCTGTTCGGCGCAGGTAGGTGCACGGTGCACGCACGCTGCACGCACGCTGCACGCCGCCGCTGGCCTAGTTCCGTTTTTACTGTCCTTCTTATTGTCTCGGCGCAGACACCCGTTCAAGGAGGAAGAGGGGGGGGGGGCCTTCTTCGCTTTTACTGCCAGTCAGAGTAAGGGGTCTCGTTAGGACGAGCCGAGGGGTAGCCGGGGAGGGCCGGGGGCAGCCGGGGGCAGCCGGGGGCCGCAAGAGGGGGTCAGCTGATGGACCCCCACCAGGCCCCGCCCTGGCCGTCATTTACACGTCCGAGACCGCGTCCGACTTCGGTCCGCGAAAACACGTTTTATTCCGGCGACTCGCGGGGATCTCCCCGTTTTCCATTTCGTGCTGATTTACGTTACACCGCGCTCGGTTTTATCACAAAGAAACTAGTCCATCGCGGACATTTGCATTTGCAGAGCGCGCGGAGCTCAAACACAAACTCATATGAATGCACAGGTAATTCATCGCGCGTCGAGCAAAAGTTCAGGAGTGTTCGTGCCGTGTGTGTGTGTGTACACCCGCCCCGCATCCGCAGAGTTGCTGTTCGTTTTTCACCGGCCGCGAGGACACAGATGAAAGCCTTGAGGCGTGGCTGTGCGGTACGGTCGCACGCTGCTGCTGCTGCTGCTGCTGCTCCTGCCTCTCTGACGCAACAACAAGACGCACGAAAAACGGCGCGCTGGCCGCGGCGAGATGCGTTCGCGCGGTGTGCGCGCAATACCGGCCGGGCCGCAGCAGTTTGTGTCCAGGGCTGGCCGCACAGCACAGCCGGGCACGGCGCCACCGCGCTATCGTCAGCGGGTCAGTGAGCTGAGCCGAGGGGGACTCGGTGTCCAGTGCCAAAAAATAAAAAGGCAGAGAAAAAAAAAGTCAAAGGTAGGACGCAAAATGCTACAAAAATCAGTAAAATGCCATAGACAAATCAAAATAGTCAGAGAGAGAGAGAAGAAAAAATTCATTTTTAAACTGATATTGTTTTTTAAAAAAAATTTGCTCCGAAAAAACTGGGACAAAATCTCAAGATGGTGCCTCAGGCCCCGCTGGGAGGGAGGAGGCGGGGGGGGGGGGGACGCAATATCACGGCCGAGCCGCGCAGCACCGACAAGCAAAATACAACAAGAGCAATCCCTCAACCAGGTGTAACCGTGAGCACAACATAATACTGTCGTGCGAGCACACACACACACACACACACACACACACACACACACACACACACACACAGGCGGTACACTTTTGCCCACGCGCGCACAAACATACTGCGGTGATGACCCCCCTCCTCCCCGCCCGCCTGCTCTGCCCGCCTGCCGCCTCATCTCATCCGAGGGCCGAACCACTAACAATCTGCGAGTGAGGAGAGGGGAGGGTGGATGGTGGAGGGGGGGGGAGGGGAAGGTGGAGGGGGGAAGGGGGACGAGACGTGTGCATCGTGACACGAGCGACACGCGACACGCTCGCCGCCGCCGCCGTACGCCGCGGCGCACAGATGGACAGCTATCAGGCAGCGGCAGGGGCGACGAACCCAACCCGGCCGAGTGTGTGAGTGTACGCGTGCGTGTCGCCAGCACCTGGGCCTTGCGGACGTACGTCGCGGCTTGCCGACCAAACAAAGGAGGCACCCGGCGTCGGTTCGTACACACGCCTTTTAATGCGCGCTTTTATCATGGCCGTCGTGCCGTATCGCAGTGTCATCAGGCCTGGCCGCCTGGCCGCGCTCTGCTGGGCTGTGCTGGGCTGTGGCCGGGCCGCACTGGACGAGAGTCACAGAGTCGGCGCGGTGCGTGGGGGCGCCTGGAGGGTAGGCAGCCGCGGCGCGGCTCCACGCGCGCGTGCGCTGCGGGCCGGCCTACCCTTCCAGCGCGCAGGCGCCCAGAGGCCAGCAGCGCAGAGCAGAGGCCGAGGCATTCCGATCCGGGCGTTGCATCAAACTTCGCAACACTCAACGCTAGTCGCCACGCGCCCCGAGACACGCCAACAACACATTTTTTTTTTTTTTTTTTTTTTTTTTGGGGGGGGGGGGGGGGTGAAAATTTTACGCATTTTAGATTTCTTTTTGGTAAATTGTTGTGAATTTATTGAATTCGTTCAAATCTAAATTTTTGTTCGGCGCACACATCAAAATAACAGACTTGGAGATAATGAGTTCCACCGGGGGGGGGGGGAGAGCCGCACAGCTAGTGACACAGCCGTGTTTCCCTAATCAGCTGCTGATACAGCACAACACCACCCAGAGAAAGTCAGAAAAACGGTAGCGAGTGACGTTAACGCGTCTTACACTCTCTTCTGTCCCGTCCTGGCGTCGGGCGCCGGAAGGCGGCCGCTACGAGCCGGCGAGCGGGATGAGACGGGACGGAACTTTAGGCAGGTAATGATTAACATTAAGTTGCACGCGCAGCGGTGGAGGTGGGATGGGAAAGTGGTGGGCGAGGCGGGCCGGACGGACCTAGGCGAGGCGGGTAATCGGTGGTGCACTGCGCCGAGCCAACGGTCCTAAACTACAACAAGTGAGGCATCGTGACCCGCCCGCCGCCCCGACAGCCCGGCCCGTGTCGCCGACTGTCGCGCTCTCCTGACAAGTTCCGTTCGTTCTCCTCCCCGGTTTTATTACACCGGAGAGCAGCAACCGGAGCCGCCTGACAGCGCCAGGTCGCCGCCAAAGCCCCCGGCTGGTTGCCCCCCCGGCCGCGGACAGTCCGGTGAAAGCGTCGGACGTCGGCAGGGCGTCGGCGTGTGAACCGGCGCCCGATGCTTACCAGCCGCACGCGACATCACGCGCCGCCACGCGCCGCCACGCGCCGCCACGCGCCCGTCATCGGCGCCGACAGAGGGGGTCTTTTTCGTTTCATCGACCTCTCGCCGCTCGCCTCACCTCCGGCCTGTGACGAGCCCCCATGGCCCCCTATGGTTACCGATAATGGTACCAGACGCCGTGCCCATGTGGGCGGGCGCCGCGTGCGGGTGCGTCCTAGACCCGCCCGGCCACACCGAGCGGGACTTGGACTTGGCCGGCATCGATCGGTTTAACGACGCCGCCACGCGCCGCCACGCGCCGCACACGACACTCCGAAAAATGAAATTCGTATCTAAAACTTTAGGCACACTGTCGAAAAACGCCAACCGAAATTTTCGGGGAGATATTTCTTACGAGTGGGTGGGTATAAATAGTTGAAGACTGTGTACCTCGATTTTTTTTTCGTGAAAATGTTCAATACGGCATCGGAGTCAAAAAAGATCGTGGACCTCACCTACAATCCGCAAACGATGGTACGCAAATTTTTCGAAAACAAAAACAGTCGCCGGCAAGTATTTTATCCGCACACATTTTGAGAGCACTAAAATTGTATCCGCGTGCGGTACATCGAACAGGAGGGTGCCGAACAACAATCGAAATCAAATAATCTCTTTGTGGCCCCGTTCTCCCAGATAGTAGCACTACCAGTCCACCGAGGTAACTGGAATGTACGCGAGCCACCCGCCTACCTACCCCTCTTCCTTCTCCTTCCCACGCCCCGCGGGCGTCTCTCGTGTCAAGGAATCGGATCGGGCCGTGCACTGCCTCTGCGATCGCGGGCGCGAGCGTGTGTGCGTGTGTGTGTGTGTGTGTCAATTGGCGCTGAATATTTACAGCTGGCCTGCCTGCTGCCGAAACGCTGGACTGGAACTCGCACAGGCCCGCGGCAGGTCTGTCTGTCTGTCTGTCTGCCTCTCTCTCTCTCTCTCTCTCCGGCCGGACAGACAGACAGACCACTGCATTGCAGGCCGGCTGCGCTGACAAGTCTCGTTCCTTCTGTTTATCCGGTCGCGGTGCACAGCCGGGTGAGCGAACGCCCTTTGGACGGAACCCGCTTGCCGTTTCACCTTCGTCCCGCTGCACGCCAGGTGATGGGGCCCCGGCCGCCCCCGGCCGCCCCCGGCCGCCCCCCGGCCGCCCCCCTGGCCGCCCCCCTGGCCGCCGCAAACTAGACGCGGGCGGCACGCAGACAGCCTTGCAAGCGGCAGCGCTCGCATCTGATATTGACGCCAGACCCGACGAGGTGCCGCGCGATGGATGCCAACGTAAATAATTGCAGAGCAGCGCAGAGCCTTGCAGTGGCCGCGCACATCCGCGTGTAGCGCCGTGCCGTGTCGTGTCGTGTCGTGTCGTGTCGTGCCGTGTCGGGGCGCGGCGTGTGGGTCGAAGCCAAATCGGCTGCAGCCCATCAGTCTGGACGTGCCAGCAGGAGCCAGCAGCAGCCAGCAGCAGCCAGCAGCAACAAGGCCGGAGGCAGGCGAGGCGAACGCGTAACCCGCGCGCACAGAACAGACCCCTACATGCCTATGATATTTACCTACCGTACCGACACGGACAAAACAATTTATATTCGAATATATATATACATATTTTTAAAGCAGATGATACGCTTCAATCAGCTCTAGAACTCTAGTTAGGTTAGCAGGCAAAACTCTATGAACAGACATAGTACACAAAACTACGTCCACAATTCTTGATACAGATGTTCACTGAGAAAACAAATGTTGTGCAGAGCACATGACAGGTGTGTTCAATCGGGAGCACATGACAAGTGTGTTACATCCCCACGTAGAAGGATAGGTGGATCCACCATTGGTGTTTCTCAGAGCACACGTGAAACGTGCTCACCGGAGAGCAAGTCAATTGATGCCCTTGTTTTCTCGGTGTTTTCGACGAGTCTGCGTTCTACAGACCAAATAAAAGATTCTCATCACGAAAACTTGAGTCATGTCTATGTCACGGTCGCACAGAAATTCATTTGTTAGGCTTTCGGTGCGCGCGATGGCGTCTGCTTTGAGGTTTGTTTGTGTGCGGAGGGGGCCCGTGGCGGCAGCCGTATGCATGACCCGGCCCGGGCTGGGCTGGACAGCTTGGCGGCAGGGCGGGTCATCGCTGCCCCCCCCCCCCTCTCCCACCGAGCTCTGCGGTGACCTTTGCCCGAGACACTGCCACAAGGAGACGCCGCACAATGGCCGATCGATTTTTCGTAGAAGACTTCCTCCTTGTGACGAGCAGAGTGCATTATTGATTAATTAGCTTAGGCCACCGGGGCTCGACTGCTGACACTGACCTTGAGATCTCATCCTGCAGGGCAAAGACATAGCAGTACAACCCCACACTGTCCCAAACTTGTATACCGCGGTGGGGAGATTTAGTGAGGCGCTTTCATCTTTCGATCCCTCCAATTCCCCCTCCACACCTGTGAAAGTGAGGAGCGACGCGGGGTCGTGAAGCAGTCGCTTTTGGGGGGCGGAGGCAAAGCGGAGGTGTGGGCGACCGACAGGGCCTCCAACATTTAGGGAGAAGCACGAAGCCAGAATGAACACGGACTATATAGCCGTGTGTGTGCGTGTGTGTGTCACAGACAGGCGTGGCCGCCGCGCTATTGGGGCGATAAATGAATTTGAATTGGAAATGGTTCATTTAGTAAGCGGGAGGCGATCGATGGCGCGACGCGAGAAAAAACAAAAGTTGAAGTCGGCGGGGTGGGGAGTTGAGGGGGGGGGGGGGCTGCTTTCACATCTAGATGCTGATGCAGGTAATCTACAGCGCACGCACAGACACACAATGCAGAGAGACATCGCGAGGGGAGGGGCAGCAGCGAACATCATCATGGCGGAGAGTGGGTACGGCCGATTCACAAGCCATGAGGGCACGTCAACATGAGCGGCGTGGGCAGCCACCTGCCAGCCTGCTGCCAGCCTGCTGCCAGCCTGCACTGCAGTATAGTACCATCACAGCGCGGGTACACTGTCCCTTCTTGATGTACACCGATTTAAACCATGACTGATTCTAGGGATTTTAAATGGTTTTTTTTTTCCAACAAAGAATTGATTTTTCTCAGAACTATATCGGTTCAATCCTGAATTTTTGGTTTGATCCCTGCCTTTTTGCTGATTTTTTGAGCATTTCGTGTCGTTATAGTTGGCTTTTCTCTCAATCTAATTTATTTTGATTTTTTCTGATTTTTTTCTACCACCGTACACCGATTTTTTTTTTAAAGCAAAGCCACCCTCAGGTCCTGGCGCGCCGTGAAGGTAGGCAGCCCGGTCAGCGGCCAGGCGTGCCGGACAGTGCCTAACCCGCCGGGGCCGCAGGGGCTAGGCTGACATGAGTGGTACGGCATGGCCCGGGCCCCGCGGCCCCGCGGCCCCGCGGCCCCGCGGCCCCGCGGCCCCGCGGCCCCGCGCACGCGGGACGCATCAGGCGTGCGGCTCGCGGCGTTTTGATGGCGTCGGCTTGAGAAATTTGAGCGGGATCTTGCGTCCGCTCCGCGGTGTCGGCTGCTGGCTGCTGCTGGCCCACACCGGCCTGACGGCGCCTGACGGTGCCTGACGGCACCCCGCCGCACGCCAGCACGCCTGCCCGCCGGCACAGGTGCACGGCACGCCCGTGCTGCCTGCCGCTGCCTGGCTGTCGATGGGCCCTGTCCTGTCCTCGGACGTCACGCCCCCCGAGCCCCCGCGGACCCCGTGGGCCCCTGCGGGCCCCTGCCGGGGGGGAGTATTTTTACCCGGGGAAGGGTAGGGGTCCGGCAGCCGCCGTGTCAGCGCGCACAGGGGAGTCCTTCTCGAGAGAAAGACAGGCGACACGGTCTTGGCTGACCCCGCCACAGCACGGCACGTTCCTGTTAGGTAAATGTTGAGCTTTTCACGAGCCTCTTGCTGACAAAATTTCGAAAACTTTTTTTTTTTTTTTTTTTGCCGCGCTTTCGCCTGAGCAGCAGAGTGCTATTTCCCAGTCGCGACAGGTCGGGAAACACGAGGAGGACGGGGGAGGCGGGAGTTGAGCGGGCGACCGCAATCAGCCGGCACACTTTCCGCGGGAGTCTCATATTGCGCACACATCACGCGTTTCCAGTGGGGGGAGGGGGGGAGGGGGGGCGTAGGGCCGATCGGGTACGGCGGGATCGCCGCTGTCGGACCGCCAGACCCACCGGCAGGGAGGGAGCACGCCGACGTTACCGCAGGCAGAGCAGCCCGGTATGGTGGAGGGGGGAATGTGGCACCGCGCACAGCACACGCCACTCAATGCTCTGCTTCCCAGCTGTGTGCTCTCCGCCTCCTCCCTACCCCCTCTCTTTAACAGAATCACCGGTGTGTGTGTGTGTGTGTGTGTGTGTGTGTGTGTGTGTGTGTGTGACCCGGGCCGCGGTGACACGTCCGTCCATCCAGGATGTACACAACGCCGCGCCGTGCCTTTATTTGCCCCCCCCCCCCCGGCCGGCCCGAGCTGCACACCTCCACACCTACGCACCGCGGCACTGCGCGACACGTCGCCGTAAATCAAAAGGACGTCGCCGGCCAACGTTGCGCCAAGTAGCCGCGTTTTTATCGTGCCGCACAAAACAGCAGCAGCAGCAGCAGCAGCAGCAGCAGCAGCAGCAACAAGCCAGCCGCCGCGCCCAAAGCCGCAGGGAAAAAGTTTTCTGCACCGCCGACGACTCGAATCCGGGTCGACCGCGCGCGCAGCCACCGCCGCCGCTGCGGCCCCGCGGCTCCGAGCGGGAGCGGGGAGGGGGGAGGGGGGGTCTCCACCGGGCAGGTCATTGCCGTGTCACGTATCGGCGGCGTCGTGCTCATCTCGTGACGACACACATAGACGACCCCCCGTGGGGCCGCCCCCCCCCGGGCCCCCCGGGCCCCCCGCACACTTTCGCTGCGCGGACGCGGCTGCCGCATCCGCAGAGCTGCCGGCCCCAAACGCGGACTCGGCCCGGACCGGACGGTGAAGTGTTGTTGCCGTATTTTCTGACACTGCTGAGAAGGGCGGGCCTTCGGGCCCGGGCCCCCGGTGCGGTGCGGGGGCGTTAGCATGCCCCCCCCCCCCCCCCCCCCCGAGATGGCTGTGGCCGACACGTTTCAGTAATCTCTGTGAAACGAATCGAATCGATCGGCGGCCTTTTTTTTTCTTTCCATTGGGGGCTTGCATCACGCTACAGCCGCAGCAGCAGCAGCAGCACAGACAGAAGGGGTCACAAGACGTTTTTGCCGGGGCGGGGGCGGGGCGCGGCGGTATCGGGGGGACGTCGGCGCATGCAGGGCCATACGCCACTTGGCGGTAACGTTCAAACGTCGGCCGTGTGTCCTTCCCCGGCAGCGTCATGTGGTTTCGGCGGTGAGCTCACGGGGGCCTGCTGACGGGGGCCTCTGACGGGGGCCTGCTAACGCTGGACCCTGCTGGCTAATTGCTGGACGCGGGGGCGAAGGCCGGGAGAGGCCGGGCCCGGGGCGGCCTGAGCCAGTCGGCACGGGCCGCCGCGCCTTGGCCATGCCTTGGCCGCGCCTTGGCCCGGACCCGACTCGCTCCACGGCGCTGCCCAGGGCCAACGAAACAAACCACAAGTCATTCTATTGTGTCACACCGCTAATGCCCCCTGCTCTCCACACTTCAGTTGCTGTCACCTCGCAATTTCGGCGATTTAGACCAGAGCGGCGAAGGAAGGGGAGGGGGGGGGGGCAGCCTCTGGGCTGGACTCGATTCTTGTGCTCGGCTCGGCTCCAGCACGCCTGGCTAGCTGGCTGGTGTCTAGCGAGCCGAAGCTTGGCGGCGCGGTCGGTGCGGTGCGGTGCGGTACCGCCGCCTCCACTTCTCTCGGACGTTTCCACCCGGCTGACTTGTGTCTGCAAGCCGAGGGACAGGACAGGGCACGGCAGAGCGGCAGAACGTCAGTCCGTGTTCCCGTCCTCCCCCCCTGCAGGAGGGCCGACTGACTGACACTTACTAAATGACTGACTCGCTCACTCACTCACACGCACACTCAATCTCACTCACTCACTCACTCACTCGCGCTGACACACTTGCACACGCACACGCCGCGCCGGCACACGCTGTTTACCTTTGCCGTTCCTCGCGCCCTGCCACGCCTGCGGCCAAGCCCTGCGCAGCATTTGCGGCACGGCCCTGGCCGGTTTCGCCTTCATCGAGACGCACGCGGCATCGCCGTCGTTCCGGTTGCAGTTGCCGTTGCAGCAGACGGCAGGGGGCCTGGTCGGCCTGGTCGGCGTGGGCGCCGTGGGCGCCGTGGGCGCCGGGGCGTAGGCAAACGCGGAGGGGTCGGGGCGCCTGGCCCAGGGCGCCCAGGGCCCCTGGCCGTACAGCGACGATATCACTGCGCCCGTGAGGCGGGGGGGCAGGGCGCGCAGCGCACACCCCATGGCCCCATCGTGGCTCCGGGTGGAAAACAATCCCCGCTCACGACACGTGCGCACACACACACACACACGCGCACAGACTCACACACGCACGCGCGCGCGCGCGACACGCCAAGCGACACGACGGGGGGCCTGCAGTCCGCGCAGCCCCGTGGTGGTGGCCCGTACCGCTCCGCAGCGCAGCGGTCACTGAGCAGCTGTTCGCCACTCTCCACGCGGCCCCACGCCGCGCCGCCGCTGCCACCACCACCACCAGCGCTACCGCCGCTGCTGCCGCCGCCGCCGCCGCCGCCGCCGCCGCGGCCACCACCACTACCTGCTGACGGCGCTCAAATCCCGCACCCCTCCCCTTTCCCACTTTGAGCGCTGGCATCGTCGTGGAGGCCGAGCCGCGGCGCGCCGCATGGGCCACGGCGTGCAAACCCAGCGCCGGCAAGGAACCCAGCCAGCCTGGGGCCTTACAAAGGAGGAACCGTTCACAAACTTCGTACCGCCCGCGCGGCGGCAGCAGCAGCGGCAGCGGCAGCAGCAGCAGCGGCAGCAGCAGCAACGGCAGCAGTAGCGGCAGTCAGACTTCCAGACGGTGGTCTTACCGCAGGATCAGAGGCCCTCCGGCCGGTTTTTCTGTCAATTTTTGGACGACCATTTCAAAACGTCCGCGTCGCGGGGCACGGCGGACTCTGCGCTTGTCGGCAGCGAGGTGGTGGCGCTAGCAGGCGCTAGGCATCGGTCTGTGCAGCTTATGGGGTCACGTAGGGACGGGGAAGGGGGGGGGGGGGGGGTTAAGAGGGCGTGCACTGAATGCATGTGTAGTGCCGCATAGGAGGAACAAAGGCTAGATAGGGCGAGGCGGGCGGACACCCCGACCAAGGCGGAAAAGTGGCAGAGAAAAATAAAGGAAGCGCGGAGAGCCAGGAGAGCCAAGAAAGCCAGGCGGGGAATCTATTGGCAACGTAACGGCGGAGAGGAAGAGCCACGCCTGCCTGCCTGCCTGCCTGCCTCCGGGGCCGAGCTGCCGGACAGGACCGAGACGGACAGAGCGAGGCGAGAAGTCAGGGATTAACGGGAGTCTCGGTCCACGACTATAAAAGTACAAAGTGCAAACACTCGCAAGGAGCGGGGCGCGGGGGCCGCCGGCCGGCCTCCGACTGCCGCTGGGAACGACCCGTAAAATACCTCTCGCAAACTTTGGCAAATTCCGCCAACGCTGCTCACGCCGGAGCCCACAAATGCGGTGTATTACTTTTCACCTGAAGAAGGAGGGAGGGTTCAGCGTCCTGGGCGCCCGCCAGTAAACAGGGAGGTTCCCAAACCATTTCACGCGCACCCACACTCTTTGTTGGCCGGCCAGGGCTGCTGGCCGCGGCGGGGGTCACGATCCTCCCCGTGACAGACGAGTCTTTGTCATCGCACCATGCGACGCCACGTGCCGCCCCGTCCCGTTCCATGGCGCGCCGAACCATCACATCACGGCCCGGCCCGGTTTGGTTCGAGGGAAAGCGTCAACGACGTCACCGCGATACGACAACAACAAGGCGCACGCCTCGCACCAAGGACGGGGGCCGCGGGGGCCGCGGGGGCACAGGGAGGATCCCGGAACACGACAAGGCGGCGACACGTGCACCAGTGCGCCGGCGGCGCGGCGGCCAGGTGCGCGGAGTCCTCGCCTCGGCGGGGGCCGCGCGGTATCCGAGAGTCCGAGTCCCCCGCCGGACCCTGCAGTCCCTGCCGTCGGCCGCGCACCGCTTTGCGCCCGAAACGCGAGCGCCGATGCACGGCGGGCTGATTAGGGGCATTGTGGAGACCCCGAGGGGCCGAGGGGCCGCGGCGGCGACTCCAAAGGCGAAATGTGCTCGGTGCATTGTGGGGCCGGCGCCGGCTGGCGTGCCCGGCCAAAGCCCCCGCCAGACCCCCGCCAGGCCCCCGCCAGACCCCCGCCAGACCCGACCTGACCCGACCCGCACTGCGCAGTTCCGTCCAGAGCGAGGTGAGGACCCGGCCGTGCCTTTTCAAGTACAATGAGGGGAAAGCAGCTGGCACGCCCCCCCCCCCCCCCCCCCAACGCCACGCCCCGCCGGCCCCCTCGCGCTCCATCCGGGAAAGAGGGAGAGCGGAGCGCCAAACTGTTTTCTTGACAGCTGAAAATTCGTGTCCGTCCGGCTCACGACCGCCGCGTTGGATTCCGGCTCGCACTTTGCATCGGCCGCCGGCTCTGTCCGCCCTGCCGCTAGGCGCCGCCAGCTCTGCGGGGCGGAGCGGCTCCGCTCGGACAAACACAAGTAGAAGGCATTTAAGGCCTCGCCGCATCTAACGACCCGACACAAGCAGCCCTGGCCGGGGCCCCACTACCCTGTGCGCCCCCCCCTGGCCATGACCGCCAACCGCCACATCACGGTCACTTTCTTGTCAACGCGCGCCCTGCCAGCAAATGTGCCTCGACTCGGCCGGGCCCAGCACACCGACGCCCTGCTGGTGCCACAACGCACGCCGAGCCTCGGGCCGGCAGCGGCACTACCGGGACGGGGGAGTGCCAAAAACACCTGGGTACACACACACACACACACTCACACACACACTCTCACACACACACACACACACACACTTTCGGCCCCCCACGGGACACAAGAGAGGCCCGGCCGGTCCGGCATGGTGTACATCCTGTTGGAACGTGGAGCCGCGTATACAGAGGCTAGGGGGTCCTTCACACAACGCCCATCGATGGGAGGAGAAAACAACAGAAAGATCGAGCGCGGGGAGAATCTCGCAGAAAAAAATGATTAGTTGCCCGAGCTAATTTATTTGTTAATTAAGGAACAAAAATTTAGTTGTGAAAACTAACATTTCATTTCGTTGAGTTCATTGCGGGAGCAAAACCCATTTTTCTTCTGCCTTTTGCTCACGCAACAAAGTTTTCGCAGACCCAACGAAATGTTAGTTTCCTACAACTAAATTGACTGCTTGCCCCGAAATCAACGAACAATTCAGTTCGGACCAAGTTTGGCGTGATCTGCCATGATGCCTCCGCAGACGTCCGTCCCAGCCGTGCAGACGGTTGTGAGGTAGTTTGTGGACGACCCCTAACGCACAGGCCAGAGGTAGCAGCCCTTACGCAACACGACAGGCCGTGCAATGAGGATGTGCCGGGGCTGAAAACACGACCGGGGGGAGTAATCGATTGCAGCACCGACCGTGACCATGGCAGGGGTCATCATGATTGATGATGATGGTGATGACGATGATCCGGTTCCCGTTCCCGGCAGCGGCGACGCCCGACGCCCGGGCCGGGCGGCTGAGGGAGGACAGGGAGCGCCTGCGGGGTAGTCCGGCCCGCCGGGCGGGAGAGCGCTCCGGGGTGGCCTACCCCGCTGTTGACAGGCGCTCCGAGGATAACGAGGCGCGGGCCGCCTGCGGGGTAGTCCGGCCCGCCGAGCCCGCGTGCCGAGCGGGACTGCCTATCCCCACATCGACAGGCGTTCTTGCGGGGTTCTTGTGTTTCGGCGCGCCCGAGCGAGACGCTCTCTGACCCAGCTCGTCGCCGAAAAATTTCCCCACGCCTACGCTAGGCGGAACCGGAACAGTATTGACCGCGTCGTGTCGTCGGGTCGGAGTCCGGCCGGCGTGGCGACTCGCTTCCTCCGTGAAGCGTGGCCGAGGCGAGGCACGCTCCGATTGCAGACCAATCAGGGAGCGACGGAGCACGGTGAGGCAACGGAAACAAAGTGTATTCATTCCTGGTGGCCCCTCCAGGCGGGCCGCGCCGGAGGCCCCCAGCGGCATCCAAGCGGGCGGCCAAGCTCGACTTTCTGCGCCACTTCATCGGCTCGTCGGGAGTGGCAAAAGCCGTCGCGGGCCCGCCGCGCCTGCCGTGGTACAGTCCCGACGTGTGCGGCAGGTCCAGGTCCCCGCCGGGCCCCGCCGGCCCCCCGAGCCCCCGCAGTGCGGCACGGGCGGCGCGTGCCGGCAGTCGATACCATTTGTCATGGCCAAACCGGATCGATGTGACCGTGGGGAGCGCTACTCCCGACCCATCCCCCGGGACCCCCCTCCCCCGGGACCCCCCTCCCCCGGGACCCCCCTCCCCCGGGACCCCCTCCCCGGGACCCCCGAGCCCTGGGACACTCCTGCCAACTCCGCGGCTTACTATCGGCCCCAGTAGGAAATAACACGCGAATTAATCCAAATTCAACCGAGTTTTTAAAAAAAGCAAATAAACACCACCCCACTTCACTAACGTTTGAGGAGAATCTCTTGGCTGCGATTCAATTCAAGTTTACAGACGTGTTCTCGCTCGTGTCAGCGGCAAGGTTTGGGTCGATCCCGGTCGCTTCCGCAGCGGCGCTGCTTTTGAACAGTCTCGATCCGGTGCCGTTCCAGTGGCCCGCAGCCAGTATAGTACCGACCGGTGCCCGGCCCGACCGTGCCCGGCGCCAACACAGCTGGGCACATCACGCGATGAGCAAACGTCCACCCGACCGGGCCCAACCGGGCCGGCCCCGCGGGAGGGTGAGCGCTTCTCACGCTCCGCCCCGCCACTGGCGGACGCATCCCCAACCCTTGGGGGGGGGGGGGACCCTTCCTCCCTCCCCCTCCTTGCCCTTGGCCTCAACTGCACCAGGGCGTTGGCGTCTTGGCCAGACGTGCGGCGGTGCAGGAGAGGCACGGCGAGGCGGAGCGGCGGAGCGCTCGGAAGTGGGTCGGAGCCCGGCAGAGCCCGGCAGAGCCCGGCGGAGCGGCAACGCGTTGCGTTATACCGTTACACCGCTAACGCCGTGCATGCCCCGGCCGAGCCCAGGCCGCAGTCCCCGCAGACCAGACAGACTAGACCGCGGCCTGCCGTGGCCCGTGCAGCCTGGCGCAGCCCGCGGCCGGCTAAGCGCGGATGGTCACGACCACGATATCCATTGTGGCATCGCCACCTCGGCTCACTTCGTCCGGCCGAAGTGGTCCTCGTATATCGCTGCAATAGTACGCCCCCCCGTCAGCACCTTGGCGTCGACGCTCTCAGCTCCCGTCCTCCCGCGGCCACGGCCCCGGCCTCGGCCCGGTCCACCATCCCGTTCCAGTTCCACTTTAAACAAATCGGTGTACAGTGGCAAAAAATCAGAAAAAAAAAAAATAATCCAGGATGAGGAAAAAAAAACAAAAAAAGTCGAATATACGACACCAGATGTTCAAGAAATCAGAAAATTGCCACAAAACAATTCAAATAGGATAGTGAAAACAGAAATTTAGGTTCAGACCGATATTATTTTTAAGACACTAATTTTTTTTTTTATTTTTTTTTTTTTTGGGGGGGGGGGGGAGAGAGTGGCGGAGGGGGAAGTCAAATGAAATCAAAAGCATCACCCATGATAAAAATCGGTGTACACCGAGAGGGGGCAGTGGTGGTCCCCCCGGGTTCTACCCTGCTCCGCTCCGCGCTCCGTCCCAGCAGGATGGACCCTGGCGGCTTGTCCAGGTGGCAGGAGGATGTCGCAGTGCTCGGCATGCCGTGACATGGCCTGGCAACGCCGCAGCGCGAGGGGCGCAGAGCGAGGCGCGCAGTGCATAGTGTCAGCGAAAGGAGAGCCGGCAGAGCAGAGCCGGACCGGACCAG
This sequence comes from Odontothrips loti, assembly GCA_038380765.1. Classification (NCBI taxonomy): domain Eukaryota; kingdom Metazoa; phylum Arthropoda; class Insecta; order Thysanoptera; family Thripidae; genus Odontothrips; species Odontothrips loti. Next base: position 13,181,702 of record CM076248.1, on the reverse strand, counting down.
ATAGACCGCACCGCAGGCCCCGCAGGCCACAGGCACAAGCCGCGGAGACAGAGGCGGAAGACACGGCACGGCGGCGGGAGGGGTGGGGAGGGGGAGTGGCGGCAGTGGGGGTGGCGGCGAGTGGACTGCAGCCCCGCCGAGCGCCCTTCCCATAACTGCACCTCCCCCCGCCTCCCACCCCCGGCGCTGTTTGTCAATACTTTCCTGAAAAAGCTGTCCCTACAAGGTCAGGCCGGCGGAGGAGGGAGGGAGGGAGGGAGGGAGGGAGGGAGGGAGGGAGGGAGGGAGGGAGAGAGAGAGAGAGAGAGAGAGAGAGAGAGAGAGAGAGAGAGAGAGAGAGAGAGAGAGAGAGAGAGAGAGAGAGAGAGAGAGAGAGAGAGAGCACGGGTAGTAGGGAACGTATCAAGGTTGGGCGGCCGAGCCGTGCGGGGGTGGGTGGCCCGCCCCCACCCCCATCCCTAAACCAGACCAGACCAGAACAGCCCTTACGGCACCAAACGCCTGCAACGGCGGAGGTGCCCTGGCGTGGGCGTCATTACACGGCCTAAAATAAAAAAAGAAAAGGGGTGCCGCAGGGGGGGTCACACACACACACACACACACACACACACACACACACACACACACACACACACACACACACACACACACGGCCACTGCTTACGCGGCAACGCACGCAAACGCAAACAAACCGGGGCAGCACCTGAGCGCTGAGGGCAGGGTACACCCTGGGTACGACACCCTGCGTACACTGTGCGCCGAGCACATAGCCACTTCCTCCTCGTTATTGTATGACCCATGGCAGATACGGCGGAGTCGATAAAGAGAAGGGGAGAGGGTCGGGACGAGTCGGGCAGAAGGCGCGGGAAGTGGGGCGGTACGAGGTGAGTGGAGACGGGCCGGCCGGTGCGTATATCGCCCTCTTTGTCGCACCCACACGGCTGGGCCGAGGCTCCGGAGAGAGAGGAAAGGCACGGACTGCCCAAGGCACGGGGCGGCTCTCTCGATCAATCCGGATCATAAAGAATAAAATCAGGCTACAGGATGGCACAACCCGCCGGGCTGTCCCGGGCTGTGCTTTCCATGCACAAGTAACAACGTGGGGCAAAATGATGGGGTCCACGCCAGTTAAGCATGCAATCCAAAAAACGGACACCCAGTTAAGTACTTTCTCTCGACTTACAGAGAACAACAAACAATTCAGCCAAACCAAATCAGAGCGGTTCTTGGTAATAGTCAGGCCTAGTGCATTCTAGAGAATAGAGTAAAATCTTTTTTGACTTAAGTCAGATTTTTTTTTCCACCATAAAGAAAAAAATTCTACAGGTTAACAACTCACAAAATTGATAAAGTCAATGCACATAACTCAAATTTAAAAAAAAAAACAAAAAAAGAACAGCAACATGCACTGGGGAAAAAAATGATCAACTGAATCTATTAAAATGCTACAGCATAACAAAATTAAAAAAATTGCAAGTATGTTTGGCAACCACACTCACACAACAATATCCACACTTTCTGAAACTGACCTGCCAAGGCACCAGCATCAGGTCTCGAAACTTCCCCTGCCATCTCCGCTCCTTTGCCTGCCGACACAACACCACCACTCACTCATCCCGTGCAAGCACTCACTAACACAGTGCAAAGCAGTGCGCCTTGTGTGCCAAGCATCTCATTCCTTCTGTGCTAAGCACCCTCACAACCTAGGGTGTGGGTAAGCCTCACCATCTGTGCTTATTAACATCCAATTAAAGTTAATGAACCTTATCACCTGAGACTCATACCTCTCATGAAATTGGTCAAAAGCATTATGAGAAGCTACTTTACAGTTGCATGAATTGCATGTTCCGCTACATGAAGTATTTTACAGAAAAGTTACGATTTTGTAATTTCATGGGTGGAAAAGGTGAGATGTGAACATCTCTAATGCAAAGTATGGCTTACCTTCTAATGAACCAAGGGTTGAGGGTGTATCTAATCTCCAGACTCCCAAATGATCTCCCCTCTATCCATCCATCAAAAATATCAGGTTGACCTGAAGGAAAATGAGAACGAATTGTTACAGAATATAATGAAATGGATCACTGATACAATGTTTGATAAACTTTAACATAAATAAAAGCAAAAGATCACATGACGGCATTGTACATAAAGAAAAGGAATCAGAAAAATTTACAGATACATAAAGGCTTTGCAAGCTCACAAAACATAAAGAGTGAATAATGTAAATAAAATGCAATACCATTATCTCAATATGCAGTTTTCTGCATACAATCAGGAATACAATTCATGCATGATACACAATGTGAGTCATGTTATGGTAACCTAAAAATGAAATACACAAGGATAGTGACATCATGTGTTAGGTTATACAGTTCAGTAATTAAAAACGTGAGAAAAGGCAGGTTTTTTTCTTACAAAGCATACCATTACATTTTCATGTCCCATTCACAAATGGTTACCGCAAAGAAAAGCACACACAAAGAAAAGTTGTAGAATGAGGAGGACCCACTGACAGGTCACTATAAATAAGGCACAGTACGACTTTCTCCCTTCGAGGTGCTTGCATAGGTTGTACGGTCGATGGTTCAACTCAGAAGTGAATGGGATTTCAAAAAACGCCATGTAAATCCAGCTTACCAGGTTAAACACCCCAAAACACTGAAGTAAACCCAGATTCCACCTCTATGATTCGCTCTTCTCAGAAAGAGTCTGCTTTAGGTTGCGTTAGTGTGAAGGGTGTTGCTCACAGACTTATTCAATCAAAGTTCATTAGACGAACACGCCACTAACACTTCCCTTCAAAAATACTGAGAAATTGCTTGAATAACGGCAAGAAATAATTTCTTTTCGATTTGCGAATAATTTTGCAGTACTTGTTATTGTTCTTCTTGAAGAAACTGCGCCTTGAAGGAAATATAAAAAGTATTCGTCCACACAAAACGTTCCAAAGCAAGGCTCTTCAAGAGCACCCAACATGTATTTTATACAAATTTACTATTACGTGTTATTTTTTAAACCTTTTTGGAACAAAAACTACTTTTAAGTATTTTTTTAAACGATAATATTGATTCCGCTTTTAATCAGTGCTGGTGATAGTCAATTTTTGTATCTATCACCGACATCAGCTGATTGCTGTTTTGGCAGCGAAATGGAATGAAACGTCAAAAGACAATTGAAAGACGGCTACATCATATGGTCTGCGTCTGCTGTTTACAAACACAACAAACAGTCTGTCTCATTGAAATTTCCAACAATGGAGAGCATATTTGATCGTGAAGATTCTGGCCATTCAGTGAGCAATGACTCACATCATGCCATGGATTTCGAAGCAAGTGAAAATGGAAGGGAGAGGTTAGATTCAACGTTAAGTGAAGATCTTAGACAAGACTCGGATAGTGAAGATAAGGTTATTACTGGCATTGACCCGGACACATTAGTATTTGGAGGAGGTGACGTTTTTAGTAGGAGTGAGACACACGATGATGATCTCAGTCAGGGGGGAGATTCCAGAGGGAAGGAAGATGTCGACGATCCTCCGCCAAGGATAGATAGTCCAAATGCGCAACCCATGGAACTGGACCAAGTCAACGGTGAACAATTCAGTTTTCTAGAAACGGATATGATGGGTCTCCTGCCTGACCTATCGCTAGCTTCAGCTCCTACCGTTAGTGATAAAGCTAAAGAAAAGGAGAAAAAGAAGGAAAAGTCAAAGAAGGAACTGGAGGAGGAAGAGCGAGAAAAAATGCAGTAAGTACCTTACTTTTAGAATGCAAAGGAACATCAACTCATGCCCTTCCTCCAAAATCTTCTGTTTATTGTTATTCATTTGCTTATCATTTTTTGTACTTAATATGTTTGCAGAGTACTAGTATCGAATTTTACAACAGAGCAGCTTGACCGGTACGAGATGTATAGACGGTCAGCATTTCCCAAGGCGGCGATCAAAAGAGTACGTATTAGTTTGCCATGTTCATGTACATGCTCGCACTAGATCGTGCTTCAATGGCTCTGCCCGGATACTGTATGTCCTCATCTGCTCCCTTCAGACGTATGTTTCAATTTTTTTCAAGGTTAATTAAATTAGTGCTATAATCATGAAGGAGGCTATTTCATCATCACATTTTACTTATCCGCTCACTTTACACCTGAGGCTAGAGCTCGAGCGTGCCCAAACGTGCCAAACGCCTTGCAAGACCAGCATTTGCAATGCGGCCTCGTATGTTGGGTTGCCTACTTCCCGGCGCGAACCAATGCTGAGTGAGAGAGAAAGAGCACTCGGCTGCCTCCTGCGGCCTCCTCCGCGACCACTGCGGGCCGGGACTGAGCGGAATGTGAAACACTGTTGCAGCTGATGCAGACCATCACCGGCAGCTCCGTGTCGCAGAACGTGGTCATCGCCATGTCCGGCATATCCAAGGTGTTCGTCGGCGAGGTGGTCGAGGAAGGTTGGTATACCGGGTAGGCTGAGGGCCATGGCCGGCCCTGGCCCTGCCTTTGCCCTCACTGCCTCATCTGGCCGTCGCCCTCGTGTTGCAGCCCTGGACGTGATGGACGGCATGGGGGAGTCGGGCGCCCTGCAGCCCAAGCACCTACGGGAGGCAGTACGCCGCATGCGCCAACGGAACGGGGTGCCCGGCGGCAGGACCAAGCGGAAAGTGTTCTGACACAACAGATTGTAAATAATAGCTTCATAAGAGTAAATAAATCATTAATGTAAGTCGGAAGGGAATGACCAATGAATCCCCCGCCCCCCTTTTCACTTTCCCCCTCCTCCGTGTTCTGGTGGCGCCGAGTGATGCAAGACGCAACGCGGAAGGGGATCTTCGGGTCAAAGAGTCAAAGACTGGTCAAGACCTCGACGCCGTGCGATATCGAGATATCGAACCGAGGCGAGCGGAAGTGGCAACAGAACAGACGATACGATACGGCTGCAGACCGCGCCCGTCAATCGTATAGTTGTTGCAATGATGATAGGCTCTGTTTATTTTTCGTGTTTCTTGTATATATTTTTTTTTCCTTTCCGGCGCGGTCTGTGGCCGACAAGCACCTGTGACGCCTGCAGCGCCTGCTTCTGCTCCCCGCGACACAAGCCGCGACCCGCCTACAGCTCCCTTGGTCCACTGCGGAGGGAAGTTCCTCTCGGAAACCGCGACTCGTTCGCAGCTCGCAGTCCACTTTGTTTCGTATTTGTTCTTTCTTTTCTCTCCTCCAAATCTTGGGGCGATATCGCGCCGGCCTGCTGTTCTTTTATCTCCGGCCGCACCGGCGGCGCGGCCTGGACTCGCCGCGCCGGGCTCGAGACGAAAATTGTGCCAATGCGACCAAATAGCCACATAGCCGAGCCGAACAGAGCAGAGCAGAGCAGACCGGCGGGCGCGGGGTGGCGTGTTCGAGGCGCGTGGGAACGCCTCTCACGGCGTGGCGTGCGGCGGCGGCAGTGTGCCCTGGACGCCTGGCTACGCCTAGCCTGACGGGCCTGACATGTGACGTGGCTGTCGCCGCTAGCCGGCCGCCGGCACGGCAGGTCAACGACCCCTTTGCCTTTGCCCTCTCTCCTCGGCCCGGCCCGGGTCCAACACAAAACGGGGAGGGGGTTGTTCTATGCGCGGCGCCCGCCACTGCCGTCTCCGCCGCGCTAACGTCCCCGCCAACGACGCGCTGCCAAAATAACAACAAAGAGATTAGGAGATGCGGCGACCAGACCAGGCCACTGCGCAGTTGCTGCTCGGTGCAGATATGTCACCCCCCCCCCCCCCCCCCCCCCCCCCCCCCCCCGCCCCGTTCCCACGACTTGATTGATTACTTGCAGTGGAAGAGGTGCCAGTGGCAGTGGAGACTTGCTGAGCAGCTCTCCTAGCCCGGGCCCCTGGGCTCTCGCCGTCCTTCCGGATCAGCAGAGTTATTTCGTGGGTAGAATTTCTTGCCGATGCAGCGAGTAGTCGGCAAGCCGAGCCAGCCGTCGTCGCGGGCCACATGCTCGCTCTCCCTCCCTCTCACGCGCCGCAAGGCGGGGCGGAACGGAGACAGAGGCAGCGGTTCAGTGTGTGCTTTCGCTCCCCTCACATCCCCTTCACGACGACGACGACGGCGGCCAGAGCGCGACACAGACACGGGGAGGGGAGGGGGCGGGGCAGGCGGGGCGGGGCGGAAAGAGGAGGGGGAGATGATGGGCCCCTGCCGGCCTGCGCCGGCCCCAGCACAGCGGGGTGCCAGATGGGCCCTTAGTAAGCTGAAGCTGTAGTCAACATGCGGCGAGCGACCGGCATGGCCCTACTTACCCTGGTGGCGGCGGCATGCTGTGAGTTGAGTTTGGGTCCCACCCTGCGTGCTGCGCGCACAGGAGCGTCGGGCCGATCGGTGTCAGCGACCGTGTCACTGAATGTCTAGGGAGAGGCTTGGGCCCCGGTTTGTGGTCTGTGGCCGAGCGCGGCCAGGGGGAGTGGTGCCAGTGAGTGAACGTGTGTGATGTGGTGTTTTCTGCGCGAGTGCAGTTTCAGTTTGTCGCACAGCGATGCGCTGACTTTGCCGTGACGGCCGGGGGCCGGGGGCCGGGCTGCCGGCTGCTGCTGTCGCCTCGCGCTGCCAAGAAGCAGGAAGTGCAGGCAGGCTCAGGCCAGGCTGGCGGTGCCCAGGCGGTGCCGCCCGGCCAGGTAGGCAGCGCCAACACACGGATGCCTCGGACAAGCGGAGATTGCCTACCCTGCCGGGCGTCCTACACTGAGAGCAGCTGCGTTTGGTGAATCGGGAATCGGGGGACTCTAGGGGGAGGGGGGGAGGGGAAGTGAAGGGAGTGGGCGACAGAGGAAGGAAAGGGGGCGATAGGATAAGCTTGTGGTGGGGTGCACGTATCAAAGTCTTGTGTGGGCGCATTGCGATAGCGGTAGCTCCGTCTCACACGCACGCTTCTGTTGCAGGGCTGCAGCTGACGACGGCGGCGCGGCCCACCTGCGAGGGGCCGCAGCGGTGGGGCTGCCGCATCCACACGGGGCTGTGCTTGTGCGGCAACGGGTGCCGCAACGAGTACCAGTACCGCGACAAGGACGAGTGCACCAACGCCATCAAGGGTACAGTACCAGTCAGCGGGAGATGCGCCGCGTGTCAACAGAGTTGGCGACGGAAAGCTTTTCACAAAAAGCGGCGCGATGCGGGGGGATAAAAAAAGTTATCGAGAACCCTCCTTTCCCCGGCCCGCTGAGCGGGCCGACGCGTGCCCTGCCCTCGTTCAGAGTTCAGCATGCGCCGACAGCCACCGCAGCCACAGCCACTGACTGTGCAGCGCTGTGCGGGGCGGGCAGGCCCGTGCAGACGCATGTGATGTGGGGTCGGCGAATCGCTGACCCCCGATATGCACGGCTAAAGTGTTTCATCCCTTCGGCTGCACAGCGCGGCCGCCGGCAGTGGCAGCCTTTTGCTCCGACTGCCTCCCGCCGCGGAGCACGGGCCGCCGCCTCTCCTCCTCCTCCTCCTCCTCTGCAGTCCTCGAACGCCGCACTAGCCACTAATTTTGGACCATGTTCGTTGCCCACCAGGCCAGAGGCGGAACCAGTGCGGGGAGACGCCCTGCCAGCACGGAGGCGCGTGCAGCCAGACCACCATGGACCCCGGGTACAAGTGCCGCTGCGAGGGAACGGGCTTCTACGGCCCCCGATGCCAGTACGGTAAGGACAGGGGCGGGGCAGGGCTAGCAGAGCTAGCAGAGCGGGGCGGGCGGAACTGGGCTCCCAGGTCGCTGACACGCTGCTTGCGCTGACGCTGTTCGCAGAATGCCCGAGCCCTGGTGCTCTCGCGGCGGGCCGGGCTTACCCCCACGAGTGCATCCTCATCTGAGAAGGCGGCCAAGGGGCCTGCGTCCTCGTCGCAGCAGCGGTCGCCGCGGTCGCAGCACAAGCAGGTCCTCGTCCACGTCGGGATGCAGGCTTATCTCCGTGGTGCGGACGCGGGTCCGGGCGCCCAGCTGACGGCGGACGGACATCGCGCCGCCGCCGCGCTCGCTCAGGAAGCGCACAAGAAGCGGCTGCTCTCCCAGCGAGTGCGTGTCTCCGAGTACTACTCCCGGTGGTGCCAGAATCGTGTGACAGCGTAGCGTGGCGCAAGCACAGCCCTGCCGCCCTGCGCCCTCGGGGGACCAGGACAAACCAGTGTGCGACGCAGTCGTCGTGAATATTTTGTATTTATTGATAAAGACGCCGGGCGGGCCCGGCCACTAGCCCGGCACGGCTGGGGAGCAGGCAGAGCAGGCCAATGTACTCGCCGATGCAATCCGTTCGTCGATATCGCCTTCAGTCCGAAGCTGTCTTCAACGGGCATCAGCATCCCCCCGTGGCCACGGCAGAGGTCTCCGGACCGAACCGGGTGACATTTGAGTTCACCGTCAACTGATAGCACATGGGAAAGAAAACAAGTAGGGAAAAACAGGTGGCCCATAAGTATTTATGTCTACTACGTAGATTGACTGACGTGTAACTGAGATACAAGCAAATAAATGATTTGTTTCTGCTTAAATTATTTCAGAAGTACATAGGAAGACCAGACACCAGTTTTAACACATTTTATCACAGCTAGTTTGAAGAGAGGAAAGGAAAAAGAAAAACATGATCAGCCAGTTAAAATTTGTAACATTTATTGTGGCCAAATTCATAAGTCTTATTTTCAAACATTAAAAACAGAACAAGACACCAAAAAATTAGATCATGGACTATATGCACGGAAAAAATTATCAAAGAAGCTTATAATTTTCTTGTAGCCTTTTTGAGCACCTCTGTGAAAGTACACTCAACTTACTACAGTTATGTAAGAGCATATGTTTGTGTTAACTGAGAAAAGTTGAATAAGAAACTGGGTGCCTTTCAAACGGCCTGATACTTACTTCCTAAATTAATTAACAATAATAATATTTAACATGAACAACAAAGAAAACAAGAAAATCCTGAGGTAGAGAGGGCATACCCTGTAGCATAAAATCATAAAATATAATTGACATTGGCCTTCAAAATTTCTTTGAGGCAATTATTGAAAAGAACAGTTTGTCCTAATCTCACGCACCATTTTAAGACAGGTGACAGAAACTTTCAGTTGAAGAAACTCAAGCTGGAAGTATGTCTAAAACTACCATTCTCAGGTAAAACTGCTAGATTGCCAGTTACCACCCCATTCACACACTACTATGTACCAAATGCATTTACTGAATTTATCCACCTTTTGTTAATGTAAGCATATTAAAATTATAGTTGTTGTTTTTTCTTGTTTTTTTTTTCTTTTCTTTGACTTTCAAGAATTACTGATAGAAGCTTCCTGATGAATTAGTACTTGTGGATAAAGTTGATAGAGATAGTACATGGTAGAAAATATTCCTTCACTTATCAAAAAAAAAAAAAAAACATAGGCATCTAAATCCACAGGTGCATAGTAAGAAGTCACTTAAGTGTTTTTGCCTGTATTTGCTCTCTCCAGGTATTGTAATCTTCGGGCTCTAATTTCTGCAAGATCTGAATTACTTGCCTGAGTAGTAGAAATAGCAGTCCCAGTACCTGTAAAATAAAAATAAAGTAATAAAAAAAGAGCTTCAATTGCATGATAAATGATTCCATCAGTAGCGGATCCAGGAGCGGCTTCAGGGGGAGGCAATGTCATGCTTTTTGCCTACTTACAGGCGGAAAAGTTACGCCGGTTGCCTACATTTCCGGCGCCCTGCTGAGGCCCAGGGGGGGGCGACGCCCCCATCGCCCCTCCCCTGTATCCGCGCCTGGATTCCATATTAGCATTCCATATTTTATTACTAAAAAAAGGCAGATTGCAAACAGAGAAACAAGCTGTGGATTAAGATTTACTTACTATCTACACTCATTTGTAAAGCCTGCTTCAGATCATTGTCTGCTGTGTTATCTTCTTGTTGTAAGCTCATCTGTAATGCCTTCTGTAAATCATCATCTTCATCACTTGAGGGGTTTTGGTCTCCAGAAGTCATAGAAATAGGTATTTGTATAACACTGGCACTCGTTGCCTCTTTGACACTTTCTTGCAGGGCTCTCTGGAGATCTGTATCTTCCTCATCATCACTTCTGGAATTTTGATTATGGCTTGCCTCGGAATATGAGGACTGAAAATATTGTAACTGTAATAGTTTGTCACAAACACTGAAGAGGAAAAATATTTATGTAGACTTCAGAAAAACTTACATCACCAAGGCTAAGACGGAGGGCTCTTTCAAGATCAGGATCATCAGCTGAACTTCCAAGACGATACCCTTCAGACTTTTCTATTTTAACCCTTTGAGGTTGAGACACTTGAATTGCTGGTTGTATTAGTAACGTATCATGAGCTTGGCATGGTGGCATAGTACCAAGTACAACAAAAATGGAATAACCTAGAAAAAGCATACACAATTTTAAAAAAATTTTAAATCTTTCAAAAATAAGCTTATAAAAAAAAAAGATGTATTACCTTCATGTTGCAGTTGAGCTAAGTACACAGACAGGTAGGTATCAGTTATCAATTGAGGTCCTGTCAGCATTGAATTAAGATTGAACCACTGACGTCCTAATTTCCTAATAGTGAACCAATGATCATGATAATTGCAAATGTAAGCCTGCATCTCACTGAAAATAGAGTTTTAAAAATGTGTCAGCAATGATAAAGTCATGAGCATGAGCAATGTTATGCTTTCATGATTATTATTCAACAAACGTACAAAGATTGTTTTTAGGATGAAAAGTCTTACTTACTGAGGAGCATTTTGAGCTGTGACAGCTCTGGGTTCAGTACTGTTATATGGAACTAGTTCTAAGTTCCAAACATTCAATGCTGAAGCAATTACTTGCACAGAAAAATATCCGCTGTCATCCATGTTCCCTGATGGTTGCTGAGAAAATGAAAGCACTTATAATTTCATACGATACCATACTAGGCCATTGATGTTCTGCAAAATGAATTGCTGCATCGGCACCTAAAAGGAACAAACCTGAATGAAAGTACGATATTCCTCACTGTCCACTCCATTTTCAGCCATGCGTTCACGTTCCTGTTCATCCATTTGCTGGGCAAGTGTTGCCAGGTCAACAGCAGTAAAGTAGGGCCCTTGCAACAGTGCATTCAGGCAATGCTGGGCACAAAGACAGCCTTCTTGCTACGAAAAAGAAACAAATAATCGTTTAAGTGTGGAGCCATGACAATGAATTATTCCAGATTTAATCTGAACATCATCAGATTTCAAAGCTGCTGGCACCATGACACAGTTTTTATTGGTCTGCATCTCTAACTACTAGCAAGGCTAATTTAAGTGCATTATGTTCAGAAAAATAAATAAAAAGTAAACAGCACATAAGAAGTGCTGCAAGTGATAGCAAGACACTGACACGCAATGTCAATGGGTCGACAGCAGCCGCAATTCAAATTCCCTATGTAAGTAGTGAAGCCGACTTTCAGGCTATCGCTTAGACAAGCAAATAACAACCAAACCTTTTCGTGAAAGATCAAATCCATTGCAGCAAAAACAGTTTGGTCTCAGTTCCAGGGTAGGAATGGTTATGTTGATGTTGACGTTTAGTCGCAGCCTTTCTTTTATATAGCCCGGGAAACGGAACGGAGTACCGAACACCGGAAATCCAGAACAAATCCGTGGGGGGATCGTCAAGTTGCCAGACCGGAAGAGAACTCGCGCTGTCTGCTGACCCGATGTCCCGTTTGCCTACCTTGCGCCTTGCAGCTGCTTGCTGCCGCTGCCGCTTTTCGCCGCTGTGTGTTGACATTCAAAATGGCGGCATGTCGTCAGTGCTGTGCTGTGTCGTGGTGAGTCAGACCTTTCAATTGCTCCAAAATTGGGAACTCTTCCGATGTGTCCCACTCTATTTTGGGCCGCCGACACCCTCCGGCCCCTATTTCCAACTATTGGTGGTCCGTGATGAAGTCTCGTCCGTCCACAAACGCTCGAAACCATGTCGGAGCGCTTAGGCCTAAAGTGGCCCAGTCTAGGCTAATATCACGACAAGTTTCTCAATGAAGACGCCGATCAGTCAGAGTCGCATGTCGGCCGACGCACTCTGCAGGTGTTTGGGCCCAACATAAACACAGGTACCCGCACACCCGAGTACCAGTTCAACTCAGCGGCCCTCGGGGGAAGATGTATCTCGTGCGTGGCCTCCTTTGTCTCCTCCTCGATCCCTGCGCACATCGTAGGAAGCTATCCGGCTATCAGCCCTTGCACTATTCTTCTTGCTACGCCCTTTTGCTGCTAATTTCCCTGCAGCTGGCCCCGGCGAGCCGCCTTGCGCGGGGGTCTAGTTTTGATAGAGGAAAAATACGGGGTCTCTGTCATGAGTTTCCTGTTCAGCCTTTGGCCACTTAAGGGCGGCCGTCCTCAGTGGTGGGCTCGATTTCTTTAACACTGTCGTGGTGAAATTACTACCAAACCTGATGGACGTCGTAAAATGGCATTCGATTTCCTGTTTTTGATTGAATTCGTCTCATGGCATGTACTATCATCTCCTCTCATGTGGAGCTGAAGCCGTGTACCGACTTAAATACTCGGTTTGCGTGTTGCCTCTGGAGAGGTTAATGTTGACACTACTACATCACCAGTACAACACCGATTGTTGGAAGTGCTGAAGCATTTCATTGCCACCTTGATTCTTTTTTCCAGACAACTTCATGAACATTAACAGAGTTTATTTATTTTTCTGAGATACTATCCTTTTATTATTTATGTTGCTGTTGATTTTATGTCCCCAGTATTATGTTAATCACTAGTAATTTATTTTCCAATGTGGAACAGATAAAACTTGTTGAGTTCCATTGGCTGCCTACCTTTTACTTGAAACACACTTATCAGAAATGGTCTTTGATTGAATGTGCTGGAATGTAAGAGTCATTATTTTGATCATTTCAATAAATGAATATCAGACTTCAATTTACTTTGAATCTTTAAGAGATGTGTCAGCTGAATGGTTTCATTCCCATCCCCTTCACTCTTCTGATTCTGATACATTGATGTACGGCAGAGATGTGATGCAAATTAAGATTAACTCAAGAACATCACTGCTACCGTATCTGACGGTTACTTTTATTTGTGCTCTTGGCACACTAAATCTGATCTATAATTTTTGAAAATTATAATCCTCTCCTTTATTGTATATCTAACACACATGTTACGTTTTGTTTGTTGCAGCTTGTGTAACTGTTAGACTAGGAAACTTGAAGCAACGATCAAGTATTAAAAAGGCCAAACACAATCCGCACCCAGCACGCATTGAAGACATCTGAGGATTTTTTCCATCATTTCTTTTACTCTTCAAATTAATCTAGCAAGTATAGTTAATTTTTTTGCATTGTGAAAGAAACTTTGTCAAATTAATTAGACTTGTGTTGGACTGATTAAGCACATCTGTGCTGAATTGTTGTTTACGTGTATATTGTAATTCTTCCGCACGACACGCGGCACTTTGAGCAGTCACATCTTGTATACAAAGAACTGTTCTGTGATAAAGCTACATTTAAGCCCAAGTTTTTTATAACACGCAATGTCCAGCGATCCTCAGTGGAAGTCCTTCCAGCCGTCAACCATGGACTCAGACACGGCAATACTGGACTTTAAGACCTTGTCTATATCATCCCCCAATGGATCACCCTACAATAGTGGTGCCAATGGAAGCAGCAATCATGGTCATTATAACCACTACCCAGCAAACTATGGTTCAAGTGGGGGTAATAGCTTTCCCATTGGCACATTCACTGGCAGAGAAGGAAATGATAGTGCTTTTAATGGAGACTCTAACACAAATAGCAGCAGTAACTCAAACAGCTTTAACCAACAACAGCAGCAGTCACAACAAAATAATTCAGATGGAGCTTACCACAGTGCAACTAGAGAAACTGGAATAATTGAAAAATTATTGGTATGTGTGGTTTTGTTATGATAAAATTTGTTGATGTTGTGCATTTAGTGTAATCCTTTTGGTTTCCTTCATAGCATTCTTATGGCTTCATCCAATGCTGCGAAAGACAGGCACGTCTCTTCTTCCACTTTAGCCAGTTCAGTGGAAACATTGAACATTTAAAAATTGGTGATCCAGTGGAATTTGAAATGACTTATGATCGACGTACTGGCAAACCTATTGCTAGTTTTATCACCAAGATTGCACCTGAAGTGGTAAGTTTCTGTTGAGTTTCACTGCATTTAATAAATAATAATATACCAATTACCTGATTCTCAAGAAGGTTATTTATGTGCCACTTATTCGTCCAATTATTTTCTGTCTCTCATGTGTGTTAGTGGTTTCGTTAATGTCTTTTGTAGGTATTAAGTGAAGAGCGTGTAACGGGCAATGTTACTACAGAAATCAGGTCGGATGGACAAGGTGGAGAGACACAGGGTCGAATTAGTTATGAAAACAGAGGTGAATGCTTTTTCCTGCCTTACAACAAAGATGATGTGGAAGGAAATGTTACTCTGCGATCTGGGGACAAAGTGAGCTTCCAAATTGCAGCCAATCCTAGGTAATAGACCACTTACACGTTTCACTATTTAAATTGTATCTCTTTAGAAATGCATTTTGTAATCTGTTGAATATTTATTTTGTAGGGGCAATTTGGGTGCTTCACATGTGCGGCTGGAGAACCCTGCTCATCCTGTTAGATATCAGGGTGTTGTATGTTCCATGAAAGAAAGCTTTGGCTTTATTGAAAGGGCGGATGTAGTGAAAGAGATTTTCTTCCACTTCTCAGAATCCAAGAACAAAGAAGAAATTAGGTTAGGAGATGATGTAGAGTTTACCATCCAGACTAGGAATGTAAGTGTCCTGATTGCCCAGCTGATGAAGATAACTGCTTCCTGGTGGATGCTGCAATGAATTTATATTGTTTTGTTTTTCTTTTTAAGGGTAAAGAAGTTGCATGTAACATCACTGTACTTCCTCGTGGATCTATAATATTTGAGGATGTTTGTGAAGAAACTATGAAAGGACAAGTCCTGAAGCCCCTTGAGCGTGGGCAAAATAACAGACATCAGAATGATCCTCTCCCAGGTAGAATCAAGTATCGTGCAGCAGATCATTCTGAATCAGAGGTGGCATTTGGTGATAAAGATCAGAAGGGAGATTTTACATTGCGACATGGTGATTGGGTCAGTTTCCGCCTTGCCACAGACAGACGGGATAGTCTGAAACGGGCCACTGATATTTTGCTCTTGGATGAATCATTCAATGTGTCTGGTGAGCGACGTGAACAAGGTGTAGTCACGGCTGTCAAAGACGGTTATGGATTCCTTCGATGTGTGGAAAGGGAACCTAAACTGTTCTTCCACTTCAGTGAAGTACTAGATGTTGATAAAGATGTTTCTGTTGGAGATGAAGTTGAATTTACCATGATTCAGGTACAGATGTTTCCCATTACCATTTCACATTTAAGTTAGCGCATTAATTTTCAAGCTTTGTTAATTTGTCCATTCCTTCCTCTGTTAAGGACCAGGCATCGTCATTCAGCCACATGCGTCAGCGGGCAATTCGCATTAAACATTTGGCTTCACATTCTGTTAAGTTTGAGAATGTGGTGGAACAAAATGTCAGTGGTACAGTATCAAAAGATATTTTACCACCATATTGGAACCAGCGCAGTCCATCAAAGACTCAGGTACTTCAATTATACATTTCTACGTATGCCTCTGGCTTTAAAATTTTCATAATCTAGATTAAATTTTATTTTAGAATAATGAAAAGAATGATCCAGGAACAATTACGTACAATAGTAGTGGTGATAAGAAAACGATCGCCTATTATTTAAAAGACTGCGATCACAAGTACCTACCCAAAGTTGGAGACCAGGTGATTTAATTTTGTTAGCATTAAAAAGTTATTTGTTTTATTCTGTGTTAATTTTTATCTTATTATCCTTATACTAATTTTATTTCCAGGTGGAATTTGATATAGCTCAAGTTAAACGCAATAAGGAGATGGTGGCTGTCAATGTGAAAGTAAGTCAAAGAGCAGCTGGTGGAGATCGTGGAGATGGGGCATTGCACCAGGGATATGTTGCTGCTTTGAAAGATGGTTATGGCTTCATTGAAAATTTGGCCCATGATATGGAAGTTTTCTTCCATTTTAGGTGGGTATTTCAAGTTTTCAATGCTGTGTGTTCACATTGATGGTTGAATTTGTGCACTGAATTTCTTTGCTCAACATAAGTTTTGGGTTGTGTGTAAATCGCCAATGAGGTCTTCTCTGTGTTTTCCAGCAATTTGGATGGGGATGCTAACAAACTTGAGCTTGGCTATGAAGTGGAGTTTAATTTGAATATTAGAGGCAACTCTGGCATGTGCATGTCTGCTGAAAATGTCAAAATCTTACCAAAAGGTACCCTGAAGAGTCCTACTGTACTGCCTGATGTATTGGATGGAAAGGTTGTACGCCCTCTTCGCTCTGTAAATCCGGAGCAAGACAAATATGCCGGTCTCATTGAGGCCAGTACAGAAACTGGTAAGTGGTTGCTTTTTGGGGAAACAAACTTTTGCTGGGGTGTGTGGTACTCAGAATAGATTTTTATTTCAGAAGGTGAAAAGGGAGCAGAATATGAATTTGGAATTACAAGTCTCTCTAACAAACGAGAACTTTTGCAAATTGGTGATCCTGTTCACTTCCAAGTTGACAGTCAAGGAAGAGCTGCCAATGTTGCAGCAATCCGCAAGAAGCGGCGTGCCACTGTAGATTCTGTGAAAGGTACAGATAAATGAAATATCCTTTATGTCTACACTATTATTTGCCTTGCTAACCTATTGTCTTTCCGTGCAGGTCTCTTTGGTTTCCTTTCCTATGAAGTTGAAGAGGGTAAAAAGCTTTTCTTCCATATGTCTGAAGTGAAAGAAAATGCAACCTTGCAAGCTGGGGATACTGTTGACTTTGTCCTTGTCACTAATCATCGTACAAGCAAATCTTCAGCTTGTAATGTTACTAAAGTATGGTACGTATGCAAGAAGTGTTTTAATGGAATGGAATTTCCTCTGCTCAAGAGTATAAGTGTTGATGAGTTAATGTTGGGCCTTTCTTTGCAGTGAGAATACTCAGAGACCAGAGCGCTTGATCAGTCGTCTCCGCACCACATCAGTTGATGATACCGGCCCCAAGCTAACAGTTCTTAGACAGCCCAAAGGCCCCGATGGCACAAAGGGTTTTACAAATGCCCGTATTTCTAGGTTGCCTGGTGTTGGTGTTGAATAATCAGCATATTGAAAAGGCATCTGCCTCATTCTATTTTAGCTTAGGCTTCTGGGATTTTATGTATATGCTGCAAGTAAAGCAACAATATTAAAATTATGAACTGTAAGAAGTTCTGTTCATTTTTGATGTAACATTGCTTTGTCCAACACAATCCTTATTCAACACCGCGAGAATGTCATTTTCATTAGTTATGAGGTTGATTTGATTGTCGCCAAGCGCCTTGAGTGGGGAGTACTTTTTTGATAAGTGTACAACGTAGAGCCTGGATTCTGTACCTAAATTGACTACCAATTGTTCTGGCATTGATGCTGAACTGCCATGCTAGTCCTCATCACTTTAATATGTGAGGAGGATTAGCTGCTTTGTTATTGTGTGTAGTTAAGACTACTCATATTACAGTCAATGAAATTTACCTGGGAGTCTCATTGTTAACCTAAGAATGTATCCAAGATTCTCAAGAAGCCAATATCCATCTTGTGAGCAAGTTGTGAATGTAACCTTATGTATCCGAGCAGATGCTCCAAACCAGCAACACAGACTTCAACTGTTATTCCATCTTGTGCCTAGCTTGAGTTGAAAGACCGGTATCAATCTGCTCAACATTAGTGTTGTGTAAGTATGTGTGGATGCGTGAGTGAATGTGTGTATGTGTGGTGGTTGTCAGCATCAAGGCCAAGCTTGAATTGACCTTTATTCTGACAGGCACATCAAACCTCTTTCAAATCACTCACCTGTACATGAATTGTGCATATTTGTATTCTAAATAAATAAAAATAATGAAAAGGTAAATCAATTAATATAGTGGGTTGAATGTCATTGCCTACATTTGTCTTTTCTTTTAATTGAAGAATAAGGTTGGGCAGCCGGGTGTCAAAGTACAGTACTTTATTTCTACTTCAGTCTGTTGAATTGTCTGATATTCTCTAGTTGTGCCCACACCCATCCTTGTTCTGTTCTGGACCAAAAGTACAGTAAAACCTGTTGGTCTGTATGTTTTACTGTGTACATTTAAGCCTGTATTCAGTTGCCTGTAGCTTTGTTTTAGTGACATGCAAGTTGATTGTCATATTTATAAAACACATTCAATTCTAAGATGACTGTGTACTTGATACTACAGTAATTGTTTTTCACCATTATTTTTGTTAAGTGCATATGTTAACTTCAGAGTGGACTTGTGCCTCTATTCCCAGTCATGTACTTGTCGGCTACCAAAACTATTAAAAAAAGTGATAGTAGATAGATAGCCATGGATTTTGTTTAGTCATAGATTTCCAGCTTGTCTTAATGCAGAAGTAAATGGTAAAAATCTGCATTTCTGGGATTTATTAAAATTTGAATACTTCTTAAGTTGTAGCCACTTAGATCATGGTTCTTGTCAAATTCATTTTCATGGTATGTATGGTGCACATTTGATGAAAACATTTGAAGCAGTACAAGTGGGAGGTAAAAGTACTCATTTTGATGCAGTACCCTTTCAAAGAAATTCCGTTGTACTGGCTAAATATACTTTGTACATTATTGGTTTGGATTGATCAAAATAAAATGTTATTGGATTGGTAGACCTGGTTACTTCATTCGACATTGGAATTAATGTAGAATATTTCTTAAGACCTTCTGATGAAACGTTCTTCCAATTGAGAATAGACTTGCATCTAGTGGTGGTGAAGGATTAACTTGTCATCCCTGATACAGGACTTTGAAGGCAAGTAGACCACATTACATGCCTATGGCAAATACTGCCACAATGCAACGAGTTTTATTTGCTATATAGCTATGTACAGAATGGAAATATTCAATCACCAGGATGGGATTTCCTTAACACCAGGAGGAGGTGGGGGTCTGCCATAGAGCGCAGAGCGATCCCGGTATCTCGTCATTCGCTGAGTTTCCGATCTATCGAGTAAAGTGCCCACATAGAACCCAGCAAATGGTAACACTGTCAAGAACCCATTTTTTAGAGTCAAACATGAATAGATGACTTTAGCGTACGACATCTGAAAAGAATGAATGCAACATGGAAATTATTAATCATTTGTGAATAGTTAAGAAACAGAACATAAAAAATTATGAGTTGTAAACATATGTATGCATTGATTTGAGCAACAAACCTTGGCTCTTGTTTAATTGTTCTCTTTTCCACTGCTGAGTGTGGGACCAATCAGCATAAATGGACCAGACAACCCCTGAAGGAAATAAAACTGAAGGCCAGTACCGCTGAATGGCCCAGCCAATTGTCACTTTCGTCATAGATACTTCTAAAACAAAGACAAATCAAAATTTCAATCTTGCAAGGGGGCGAGCAATCCGCCAGAGTTCTTTTTTACTATGGTGCAAAGATTCTAGGACGTCAAATTCACAAAAACTAAAACATCTAACATAACCTTAACAAATTGCATAACACGATTGAACCGTTAAACTGTTTAAATGAACTAGGAGGTACGAAAACTGTCAGTACTAAATTAGCACTAATGAAAACAATCTAAGCGTAATCGAAAATGATAGCAGTCGAAAGATGAAGAAATTTATCATTACCAAGCTCAGGATCTTTGAATTTCCGTGGCTCAGCCAGCACCAAGAGCAGAAGAAACGGCCGAGAGTGGGGAATCAGGGGGAATTCAGTTACAGTGATAAAATGTCTCCGCCCTGTAGTAAGAGAGAGAAAGGCACTTCTGTACCAATAGAACAAACTAAATTTCACGACAGAAAAGTTATCCTATTTGAAACTTCTTGAATTTGCTTGTAATTCTACCAATCAAAACCATTAAATATTCTCTGCAGTCCGTTCTTTCCTTCTCCCTCTGCATATGAGATATACGCGGAAAACCGAACTTAAATTCAAACTAAGACCAAACTAAACTGTGTTTTGACACTCAAAAGTGCGCCATTTTCTGCATCCTCAACGGTTGAATCAGTCGAATTTGGTTTTTGTACCCAGTCCTCCGATCTATTTGGAATTGGAAAGAGTGCTCATGATTTAGTAAGTTGTTGCTTCTGCCTGTGGTTTCGTATTCCGGTGTTTCTATGTGGTACTGTCTGTGTTGCTGCTTAATCGCTGTTAAGTTCAGATTTCCCATGATAATTTAGACGTTGGGGTTACCGCCATTTTCAAATAGCATTGGTATTGTTGCTTGTATCTATTTCAAAACGCTCAGAAACTGATTGTTTTAAAAGGTCATCTGTTCTTGCACAGATGAGTGTGTGTGTCTTTTATTTTAATAATAAGTGTGTCCTATTTTATTGTTAAATGTTATTAAATGGAAGCATCTGTGGGAGGGTGTAGGGTGTCATGTTGTCAAATAATTTCATCACAAATGATAAACAAGCAAAAAACAATGTTTGTATTCTATCTATCTATGTGGTGATGCTTGAAATATACTATCTCTGTTCAAGATCATAAGTAGTTCCTTGGATTATTAATGCTCTATTTCATTAGTACATGTGTCGTGTTTGTAATCTAGTGACAGTATTCACTGCACCATCTATTTTTTATTTATTGCAGATCAAGTTTGGGAACATGTCTACGCGCCGAAGGAGCAGAGGTGCACCTCAACCAAGTGATGAAGATTCTCCTGAGGGTGCACCTGTTGCAACATCCAAGTCTGGACCATCAGTGCAACCTGGGCCGTCTAAAAGAAGAAGTAAAGAAGTAGCCGAAAAGAATGTGGCGTTACCTGTAGGATCTTCTGGAGAGACCCCATCAAAGAGAGCAAAGACTGCTTTATCTAGCAAGGATGTGACATCTCCTTCTAAGAAAACTATGCCTAGCTCCAAAACTGCACAGGGAAGTCAACAGGATGAAGAAATGGAAGTTGAACAGAGAGGCAATTTTGAGGATGATGAAGCATTTTCTGACGAAGAAAGCGGACTGAGGATTGGCGACATTTACATTCCTCCACCGCCCCCTGCTACCACTGGGGTGGATCAGACTGGCCCACGTCTCATAATTACACACATTGAAAATGAGAACTTCAAAAGCTATGCTGGCAAAACAACATTAGGACCATTTCATAAGTGTTTCACATCAATTGTAGGTCCAAATGGGTCAGGCAAAAGCAATGTTATTGATTCAATGCTTTTTGTTTTTGGCTACAGAGCAGCCAAAATCAGATCTAAGAAAATCTCTGTCCTTCTGCATAATTCGGATGAGCATCCAAACGTTCAAAGTTGTACTGTTGCTGTACACTTCAAACTGATCATTGACAAGGTAGGTAATCAAACATTTATTTTTTAAAGGCAATGTCTAAGTTTGATCAATTTAAGTAAGATTGCATTCAAATACAGCCTGGTGATGAGTATGAGGAAGTTCCTGGATCAGAGTTAGTAATCGCTCGTACAGCATTTCGGGACAACTCGTCATATTATACATTGAACAACAAGAGAGTACAATTCAAAGAAGTTGCCAAGCTTCTCAGAGGTCATGGAATTGATTTAGATCACAACCGATTTTTGATTCTTCAGGTATGTAAATGTTATACAGTATTATCTTTTCTCCTGGGATTATCAACTGTGAAACTGATGCTGTTGTACTTTTCTTTCTAGGGTGAAGTTGAACAGATTGCCCTGATGAAGCCTAAAGGGCAAACAGAACATGATACTGGCATGCTTGAGTTCTTGGAGGATATAATTGGTACATCTCGGTTTAAAGTAAGTGTCAATGTCCATGACTTCTAACATTTGACAATGTTGTAATGCGTGTAATAATCTGGCTTTCAATAAGATAATTCAAACTCCAATTTTATTACAAGGAACCCATTGAGAAACTAAATGCTCTTGTTGAAAATTTAAGTGAGGAGAGAACAGAGAAGTTGAATAGAGTAAAAATGGTTGAAAAAGAGAAGGAAGCTTTGGAAGGTCCCAAAGAAGAGGCAGTGAAGGCACTCAGACTGGAAAATCAGTACTCTCAAATTATGCATTTTCATTGTCAGAAATACATGTAAGTAATCCATTATCTTCACCTCTCCACGTTTTTATGTGCTACTTTTATTTAACATCTTCCTTTGTTTCATATTTTCAGGCGTAATCTGGTACTGGAACTAGAGAAGAGTGAGGAGAAAAAGAAAGGATTGGATGAAGTCATGAAGAAGATAAATGATGAACTGAAGGTTATCCAGGATGAGCTAAAAGAAAAAGAAACTGCCCTTAAATCTGAATCAAAGTGCGTTTGTTTCAACATTTGTGGATATTTTTTGATTCTTCACTGCATAACTAACTCATCATGTTCTTCTCAAGGCACATTCAGAAAATGGAATCTCAGAAGATTGCATTAAATGAACAGTTTGACAAAATAAATTCCAAGGATGTACAAATAGCAGCTGATATCCAACAAACTAACAAAAAGCGAAAGAAGACTCAAGATCAGTTGGAGGATGAAAAGAAAAAGGTAATCCTAGAGTATTATCCCAACCTTTAAATCAGTTATCATTTTTGGTATCTCTTTGAAGCTAGAGTAGTGTTGAAAACTTTTCTGTTTTGTTGCAGTTAACCGAATTGGAACAACTTCCAGAAAAAAATGAAAAAGAAATAGAGGAACTTAAAGCCTTAGAACCTAAATTGACAGCACAGCAGGAAAAGGAGAAGAAAGAGGTAGATGCAGTTATGGCCACAATTGCTGTCGAAGCAAAATCACTGACTGAAAAGAAAGACAAGCTTCAAAATCAGTTGGTGGGATTAACAGAAGCAACTGCTGAGCAAAAGTCAAAGGTAAGTTTCCTATCAACCATTCAAACAGTAGAAGTTCATGTGTTATTAACAATGGTTTATATCGATTCCAGCTTAATATTTCGAAAAAAGAGTTGGATCTGTATCTCAAGAATGAAACAAATGCAAAGAAACGGTATGAGGAGCTGAAAACTTCATATGAAGCTCAAAAAGAAAAGGTTATCACTTCTGAAAAAGACGTTGCTGAGCTACCTCCAAAGCTTGAGAAGATGGATAAAGAAGTGAAGTCTATGAGAAATGACCTAGCTAAGGCACATGCTGAACTTGGCAAGGCCACTGAGGAACTGCGAGAAAAAAGGTAGTTTACATGAAAATGTTAGTGGTACTAAAGTGCATGTACTGTTTGTGGGAAGGTGCTGAATTAATGTTTCTTAAATTCATTTGTCTGCATTTAGAACGGCGTTTGAATCTGTGAGATCTGATCGTAGTGCTAAAATATCTCACAATGCATGTCTTAACTACCTTATGGACCTGAAACGCAAGGGCACTATACCAGGAATAATAGGGCGTTTGGTATGATTTTTCAAACTTCTTAAAAGAATTTTTGTGGTAACTGTTAACTATTGCTCTCTTAAAAATTCATTTCTTTTCTTGTCTCACTTGTAGGGTGATTTAGGTGGCATTGACCAACGCTATGATGTTGCAGTTTCTACAGCTTGTCCCATGCTAGATTATATTTTGGTTGACACATTGGCAACTGGTCAAGCCTGCATTGACAGACTGAAAACTGATAAGGCTGGTCGAGCCAACTTCATAATATTAGAGAAACAAGAACATTTCACACAGAAGGCCAATACTCCAATGGAAACGTAAGACCAGTTTTAGGGTTTGTTTGTTTTTGCATCCTGTCTTCATGAGCACTATATTGACTTTATCTTGGTTTGAACTTCAGGCCTGAAAATGTCCCAAGATTGTTTGACCTGGTTCGTATCCGGAACGATAGATACAAAGTGGCGTTTTATTTTGCCCTGAGGGACACACTGGTTGCAGAAAATCTTGAACAAGCGACACGAATTGGATATGGCCGGGTCAGACATAGAGTTGTGACTCTCAATGGAGAAGTCATAGAATCATCAGGTACTGTTAAACATAGATTTTTCTGTTATTTCTCGGAAAATTAGTCAGGTTTGTTGTTTCTTACTGCTATCAGTTTTTGACCATGTGTATTTTTCTTCCTGTTTTTCTTGAAAGGCACAATGTCTGGTGGAGGTAGAACACAAATTCGAGGAAAGATGGGCAAAGATTCTAAGTCAGAGGTTGTGATGTCTGATGCTGATTTTAAAGACATGGAGGAGCGCGTATTTAGACTTCAGAATCGTGAATCTGAATTAATGGGAAAAATAGCAGACCTTGAAAACCGTATTAAAATCCACAATCGGAAAATTTCTGAAGACAGAGATGCTTTAGAGATGAGGTCCTTAGAATTGCAAGTATGTATGATTAATTTTTATACACCATGTTTAGTCGATTGTTTGTGCGAGGAGACCTCCTACAAATTCCTTATTCCAATGGAAGGAAAATTAATTGTCTTCGTGTTTAGAAAGCAAAGGATGCAAAAGAGTTATGGTTTTTTAAAATTTTCAGACAATTTCCAAACATTTGCCAGAAATGGAAGAAATGATGAAAAGTCAGGAAAAGAAAGTGAAGGAATCAGTTTCGGATGCTAAACGAGTAAAGGCTTTGGAAGCCAAAATAGCAGACATCCAAAAGGGTAATATTGATTAACTCATTCATTCTTTTTAAATGAGACTGTGTAAGTGTTGATTATCTAAACTTGTTGCTTTCTTATGTGCTTTAGATTTAAGCAAAGCAGAAGAAGCTGAAGAGAAAGTTTCAAAAGAGGTGAAAGCCATTACATGTGAAATTGAGAAACTTACAACCGGTCGAGTGCGCAGTGCTCAGAAGAAATTGGATGAAGTTTCTAACCGTTTGGACAAAGTGCGCTCAGAGATAATTCGATTAGGTGTAGCAATTAAGACTGCAGAGAGGTATGTTGATTTGGTTATGTTGGAGAATCAACTACAATGATTCAAATTGATACCATGCTCATTTTTGCTCTCCTTTAGAAATGCCAAAAAGTCAAAGGATAAGATTGCAAACCTCACTCAAGAAATTGAGGACATGAAAAAAAGGATTGCTGAAATGTGTGAAGAGAAAGGCAAAATAACCGAGGAAGGTGCAGAGGTTTGCAAAATGCTTGAATCAATAAATGTAAGTGCTGTACACATGTGTCCTCTTTAGTCAGACTGTGCTGTTAAATGTTTGTTTAAACTTTCTGGTATCCTTATCACGTTCCACAACTTTTCCAAATCATGACTTTTAGGATGGACTGCGTGAAAAACTTGATGGCATGAAAGGCTGTAAAGAGGAATTAGATGAAATTCGTAAAAGTGAAACAAAGCTCTCCAGTAAAAAGATGGATGAAGAGCAAACCTTAAAAGCTGTTGAACAACGCATGAAAGATAAAACGTCTGCTATTGATTTCACTAAAAATAAGGTATATAAGTGGGCATAACAGTGAACAGCCCTTTTCTAAATTTCATGCAACAGTCATGAAGTTTCTCTGTTTATTCTGAACTGCCTATTTCTAAATGTTCTAAATGCATTTCTATTAGATGAAGAAGTTAACTCTACACACGATTCCTGGAGACGAGAGTCCTATTGAGTTTCTTGAGAAAACTCCAGAGGAGCTGGATGCAATGGATGCTGACAATTTACAGTATGAAGTGGCGAGATTGGAGGGTATCATAACCAAAAACAAGCCGAACATGGGGGTCATTGAAGAATATAACCGAAAGGTCAGATATCTTGATATATCCTTGCAGTAAGCATGTTTAGAGACACAAATATAATTTATGTCTCAATCTATTGCCAGGAAGCACAATATCTTCAGAGAGTTGGTGAGCTTGAAGCTATCACTGCAAGAAGAAATGAGATGCGTGCACACCATGAAGAAGCCAGGAAGAAGAGGTTTACCGAGTTCATGGCGGGTTTCACTACAATTACTGGGAAGTTAAAAGAAATGTACCAAATGATTACTCTAGGAGGTGATGCTGAGTTGGAACTGTGTGACACACTAGATCCATTTGCTGAAGGCATTGTTTTCAGGTAAACTTTGAGCTTTTTGAATTGTTATTCACTTGTAGTTTTATGACTTTTATCAACCTGATGTTGTAAACAACTTCCCCTAATTCTCACCTCTTTGTTCTAACAGTGTTCGCCCACCCAAAAAATCTTGGAAGTGCATATCAAATTTATCTGGAGGTGAAAAGACCTTATCATCTTTGGCTCTTGTATTTGCTTTGCATTACTATAAACCAACTCCATTGTATGTTATGGATGAAATTGATGCAGCACTGGACTTCAAAAATGTTTCTATTGTCGCAAATTATATCAAGGTGAAACCTTTTCCTCTTTTCCAATTCTTCATGATATTTTTAGTTCAAATATATTGAACATCTGCTCAATTTTTCTTTTCTTCTTGTAATTCTAGGAACGTACAAAGAATGCTCAGTTTATCATTATATCTTTACGATCAAACATGTTTGAGCTAGCTGATACACTGGTTGGAATTTATAAGACATTCAATTGCACTAAAACTGTCACAGTAAACCCCAAGGTCTATAATATCATTGATTCTGATCTCAGAAGACAAGCACAGGTAATATTATTTCAGGATTTTC
This sequence comes from Odontothrips loti, assembly GCA_038380765.1. NCBI lineage: Eukaryota > Metazoa > Arthropoda > Insecta > Thysanoptera > Thripidae > Odontothrips > Odontothrips loti. The sequence goes on along the minus strand of CM076248.1, from coordinate 13,155,100 downwards.
ATGTAATTTCATTTAACATAATCATTGAAGAGATGAAAACAGTTTGTTTTTCTTTCCTTTTTAGCAACTCACTTCACACAGAAGCAGTATTACTTCCCCTGAGCCTGTGCAACCAATCTCTCCAGTCCTCGCAGATTCTGCGATACCAGTCTCCCCTATCCTAGGAGGGCTACAATCTGTAGCAGATATTGAACCATCTGCATCAACTAACATTGGGCCATCAATAGACCCAGAACCACAAATATCAACAGATCTTGAATTATCTGGTTCCCCTATATTAGGAAAGTGAAAATAAAGCAATCTATAATGTCTGACGTAGTTATTTTATTCTTACTATGCTTATGCTGTTTTAAGAAATTGTAATGTTCTATTTTTATTAAACTATATGTGACACTTCAGTCAAGCTGTCTTTTCCTTTTATTTTCTCCCTTTCATATATTGAGATCAGAGATGCAAGGAGATGGTCAGTGAACTTTTGTATAAGTAGGATCTGATTACACAAGTTTAGATTTTTTGAGGACAAATTTCAAATGGAGCATGTCAGTCAAAAGCTTGAAGTCTAGTCAATCGAAACACCAATTTGCTTTTGGACTTCTTCCTGAATTTTAGCTATGGTGATGGATTCTTGATGGGTCATCTTTGGACATTCGAGCAGTCCTGTGAATTCAATATTTCGGATTAAATACATTTTAGCAGATGAGTAGTAATGGATAGGTTGTACACTTCTCTAAAGTGCACACTCCTTACCCCGCTGAATGCACCGTCTCACTTCGCCCGCTTCATAACGCAAACCAGAACTGTTCCTGTTGAAGTAAGGGTGAGCCCCTGGTGGTAAAGGGAATTCTTTGGTAACATTCCCGACCACCACTTTAGTTGGGCACCAGAAGGGGTCGATAATCTGAAGAGTGATAATTGAAAATGTGAAAATGAAATGGATTATGCTGGGTGTATGATAGGGACGCGCGTTTGAAACTAGCCTCAGACTTTTGACGCCAACATAAAGTTTAAAACCATTCCATCTGAATAGAATATCTTGTAATATTACCAAATAATTTATATCGCCATAATCCTCGCACTTTCCCATTTTCATAAATGTATGTCCTGCCGAAGCTGTCTTAAGGAGCTTCGCCAGCTGACTCGCATACACGCGTCTTTAACTTCACAGACCCTTGGCCCGCACTGGCTTTACCCGAATGCTGCCCTTGGTGCCCCAGATGACGGCGTCGTTGTTCATGTCGGCGAGGGCGGATGTTCCCACCATGGCCGTCCTGCCGCCCGGGTACTTGAGCACGACGGCCGTGGCGTCGTCGCAGCCCGTCGCGTTGACGTGGCCCACGGCGCGCACCGCCTCGGGCATGTGCGGCCCCATCACCATGAGCACCAGCTGCAGCACGTACACGCCGAAGTCCAGGATGGTGCCGCCGCCCAACTCCCTGTCCCTGAGGATGAGCACGAGGACGAGTAGAGAGTCGTACCGCTGGGTCTCATGACCGCCCGACGGCCATCACCTCACCTGACTCGAGATCCCTCTGGGAAATGGATGGTCATGTTGGCGTTGATCTGCACCACGTCGCCGATGACGCCGGCGGCCAGCTCCTGGCGGACGTACTCGTAGACGGGGAAGAAGCGACTCCACACGGCCTCCATGAAGAAGCGCTTCTTGCTCCTCGCAAGCTGACGACGAGGAAGAATAGAGGCGGGGTTGTTTAGGTCCAGGACGCGGCGGTCACACGTGCCACCGGCGACACCAAACCCTCGCTCACCTCAACGAGCTCCGTCGTTTGCCGGCAGCTCAGTGTGAGCGGCTTCTCGCAGAGGACGTGCTTGCCGGCGCGCAGGCACAGCCTGACCATGTCGTCATGGCTTGTGCACACCGAGCCGATGTACACGATCTCTGCGCGCGGAACACACAAAGGTAAGGCGGTGGCGTACTCACATACTCACACTCCGAGGCTCTGTTAAGTTAGGGACGCTGCACCTCGCTAGCTTTACAGATCCCGAGTGATCCCGAGGGGGGTGCGGGGTGCGGGTCTGCCGCCCGCGCGTCCTCACCGATGTCCTTATTGGCGGCCAGCTCCTCGTAGGAGGCGTAAGCCACGGGGATGTGGTGCAGCCGGGCAAAGGCCTCGGCGCGCCCGAGGTCGCGGGCCGCGACGGCGACCAGCTCGTGCTCGCCTGGAGGCAGCGTGGCCATGGCCGTCACGAAGTCATGGCAGATCTGGCCGGCGCAGGCGATCCCCCAGCGTAGCGCCATCCTGGAACAGAGACACGGTATGGGTGAGGGCGTGGAGATCATCCTCTAAAGCACGTCCACGATGTTGTCGCAAGCGCAAACCTGGAGTGGCCGAGTACCGACCTGTTGGTGTTTGTGCGAACCTCGTGCCGTTGTCGGTCTGGGCCGAGAAGAGTCCTCCCTCACGTTGTGGGTGGCGGAGACGGAGACCAAGTGCGCTCCTCGGCCGCTGTCGCCCGAGTCTCAATAACAATAGCAGTGGCAGAACAAATACAAAAGTGCTCCTCTCCTGGGGTTGGTGGGACTTCGCCGTTGCATAACGCACTGATTAGCAATCGTCGCCGGAAATCGCCGATGGAAAGCGAAACACGTGAGTATCATATTCGTCGCAAGTGAAGCTTATCGCGTCGTATTTAATGTCCGGTCAGCGTCCGAGGGCGGGGGGGGGGGGGGGGGGGAGCATGTCCACAGGGGTGACCGACGCGGACACAACATAAAGCGCCAGCGGCGGCTCAGTCCTCAGTCCGTCCCGTCCGCCAGCACCAGCATCCGGACCACCGACACCACCGCCACCAGCATGGCCCCGCTCAGCATGGAGGCCCTCCAGTACGACCGCAAGAGCCTGACGCTCGCGCACACCAGGGTGCCCGTGCCCACGGGCGCCGACAGGGACGAGGTCATCCTCAAGATTGCCTACGCCGGCGTGTGCGGCACCGACGTCCACATCATCGAGGTAGCGAGCCGATGCCTCTCTCTGTAAGCGCCTGACGAGCCGAGGGTAGGCAATCCCGCACAGCGCCGGAGCTCGACAGGCGGGCCTACCTTGCAGGCGCTCGCCGCCCAAGCGTAGACGAGACACCACACCCCTACCCGTGGTTAAGGTAACGAGCCACAGCCTCTTGGCTCCATCCCATTAATGCCCCCACTCCTTATCTCGCCCATTGTGCCTCTCGGTACAGGACATGGAAACGCTTCTTTTCCTGATAAAATGTCGCGTGGCGGCTTATCGCCGGTCTGACACGCAGATGGGTAGACTGCGCGTACTCATTGCGAGCAGGGAGGATTCGTGCGCAATGGCCAGACTAGCTGATGGCCCCAGTCCCCCAGTCCAGGTCAATCGCCGTGCAACAGTCCCTCCACGACCTTGCTGGATCTTGACCCCTCGGGGCGCCTCCCGTGTAGGAGCCATAGGGGCAAGGGTCGACGGTGATAAGGATTGTTTGTTTTCCCTCGCGATCGTACATGTTTGTTATGGTGCTAGACGTAACCCTCGAGGAGCAGTGGCGGGGCGGCGGCAAAGGTACCACGAGGACCACGAGCACAGGAGCTAGCGGCTGTGAAGGTGAAGGGAACAATCCTCGACACGGGATGGCGTGACCTTGTACGGCACTGCGGTGCTCGCGACGGGAGCGGAACTTTCCCCTTGGCCAAATGAGTACCATCCCAACTCCTTACAACGACATGGGGGCAAGAAGAGAGTTACACCCACCGGCCAGTGTCCACCGCCCACTGACCTGCCCTTGTCCCAACTGCTGCAGGGCCGTGTGCCGTGCAGTTCGACGCCGTTCATCATGGGCCACGAGATGAGTGCCGTGGTGACGGAGGTTGGCAGCAGCGTCTTCCACGTGTCCGTCGGGGACCACGTTGCCGTCGACCCCAACAGGTGAGGGGATCAACGACCGGCGGCGACCTGGACGCCATATCGCACTCCGAATGACGTCAAAGTGCTGGCCGACGGACGGCGGGGATCGAACCCGCGCCGCCCGGTCCAGCCGTGAGCGCGCTGCTGCCTGAGCTAACACGACGCGCCCGCACGCGCCGCTCTCCTCTGCGCAGGTCGTGCCACACCTGCCACGTGTGCACCTCCGGCCTCTACAACGCGTGCCACATCTCGCCGACCCGCGACACCATCGGCATCATGAGGGACGGCGCCTTCGCCCAGTACTGCCGGGTGCCCGCCGACCAGGTGTACAAGCTGCCCCCGGGCATGACCCTCAAGGAAGGTGAGCCGCGGGGTGCGGTGGGGAGTAGAGTTGGAATACTCACCCGAATACTTCTCCTGCCCAGGCGTGCTGTGCGAGCCCATGTCGTGCGTGGCGCACTGCTGGGACCGGCTCAGCCCCGTGGCCATGGGCTCCACCGTCCTCATCACGGGCGCCGGCATCATCGGCAACCTGTGTGCCGCCACCGCCAGCTTCCAAGGCCACCGCGACGTCATCATCTCCGAGCCCAGCGAGGGTCGCAGGGCCATCTCCAAAAAGCTCGGTAGGATGCCGAGCCGAGGGGGGACTTCACTTTTAAAATCAAATAGATGTGACTCAAAATGATTAGGATTACAAAACCAGAAAAAAAATTTGAATCTCGAATCAAATAGGAAGCAGATGATACTAACTCGAAATGGTTCCTAGTTTTTGAAGGTTCTAAAAAGTTACGAAATAGTTCGTTTGTGTGCATCATAAGAGAGCCGAAGATATTCGGAAGGAGAGAACATCTTCCTGAGGCAAGTTTTGAGCGGCGAGGCGGTCGTATGAGGAGGGGAGGGGGTGCCTTTGCCTTCCCCTTTTCCGCCCAGGATTGCCCGCATGGCCCGCGAGGGCGACAATGCAGCGGACGGCGGGATGCGGAAGGCAAAATGCGGACGGAGGAATCTGCGTCTTCTCGCCTGCCTCCGCATGAGAGTACAGGCCTCTGATACATTATCTTTATGTTATTGTTTATTTTAAGGCTGTGGGTGATGATATGTATCATCTGCTAAAAAAGGTAGAAGAAAAACGTATAAAATGTAGGCCGATACTTTATCTGGAAAATGGAATCATGATCGAAGTCAGAGTGACGATATCAATCGGAATCGGTGTACATCGGGAAAGGGCGGCAGTAATGATGACCCTCTCCTCTCCCCCTGGGCTCGGCTCTGCTCGGCTCGGGCTACGCTGTGTAAACCATTTCTCTATCTGTCGCCAGATCTCCCCGGACTCCGGGTCGTCTCCCCCGATGAGCTGCAGGCCACCAAGGCCAGGAACCCTGACTTTGGCGTGGACGTGGCCATCGACTGTAGCGGCGCCGTGTCCGCCCTGGAGGCCGGCTTCGAGCTGCTCAAGCCCGGAGGCAAGCTTATCGTCTTTGGCATCGCCGCTCCCGACGTCAAGATGAGGTCAGTCATAGAGATCCCATTCCGTCCAGCGGAGCGGAGACACGTGCGTGTATCGTGCCGCGCGCTGGATAAAACTGGACGAATAATGTTTCAGAATCTCCCCCTACGCGGTGTACAAGAAGGAGCTGTCCGTACTGGGGAACACCATGAACCCCTTCACCTTCGGCAAGGCTATCGCCTTCGTCAACGGCATGAAGAGCATGTAAGGAACACACGGGTTCACGTTGCAGCAAAACCTCAGTTGCAAAGTTTACTTTAAAAAATATATTTCTGAATATTTTGCAGGCTCAGCTACGACAAGATTGGCGCCCGCATCTTCAAGCTGAGTCAGTACAAGGAGGCGGTGGACGAGCTCAAGAAGGGCACCATCAGCAAGGCCGTGTTCGAGATCGCAGCGTGACATGTGCCACTGTACAAATATTTACACAAAACCTAGTTTAAGCCTGCCCTCTGCCGTCAGTTATTAAAGGAACGCGTTTGCTCTATCTTGACTTCTTTGTCTTTCCTCTTTCTCACCCCTTCACACTTTGACACTCAGCAGGGTCGACCTGATGTTTGTAGGAGAGGCACTAGAATATCGTAGTGAACAAGGGCTCTGGGATTTCATCAAATGACGCAGACTGGTACACTGATTCAGAAAAATCTCAGGGGGAAAATGGAATAAAAGATCAATAATATGACTAAAAATTTAAGTCGATGTAGCCACAATTAAGTCATTGGAATCAAATTTGATATTCAAAAACAGACGAGCAAAATTTTACGACGTATTAGAGACAAATGAGCATGGAATGGATGTTTTCCCCCGTGCATAATGACTTGCTCACTTTGACCGCCAAACTAAGTTGGCAAGCGCGGTGACATTCAAGGTGAAGTCACAGAGGCAATGGGAAAATGATTGCCTTATCGGGGCAGAGTGGTTCGTCAGTTTTTGGCAAGTTTGCTTGTCAGAGGATTTGCTCACCGCTGCAATAGAACGCGACCATCTTGTGTGCGAATTATGGAAAAAAAAGTGCTATGACCTCGCTCTGCACGTTTGCGCGACGAATGGGCCTAATTCGACAGTGCCTAATTTGTCAACGGAGCGTTCATGTACCACGTGACCATACAGCGTGTGGGGGGTGCTGGAGCAAACTGTTGTTGGCGCGGGCTCGAGTCACTCTCTGACTGCTGGCCTGGTGGGTTCGATTCCCACAGACGGTTCCACGCACTTCCCCTGCGCTGATTTTTCGCGTCTAAATTACCAAATAAGGGGCTGTTCAGATACCACGTGGACACATTTTGGGCACTTCTTGACCCCCCCCCCCCCCCCCCCCGAAGGAAAATAGGTATGTTGTGTGAGGTACAAGTACAGGGAGGGGGGGAGGTAACTTTAGGGCAGCTCCGATTGATATTGCATTTATACTCAAGCCAATAGAGAAGATTCAACGGGAGAACAATGTACGGTGTGTCCGAAGCACAAACTTCTCCCTACGGAGAATGCGTCACCAGTGAATATTGGCACTCTCCCTTCGGAAACCATCCGAAACGCACACTGCGCGAGCCAACGGAGGTTCTGCTTTTTGAGGGACAACAGTGGCTAAAGTATCAAAAGCGCGCTGCTCCTCCCCACCACAGCTCCGTAGCGCAGTGGGCTGGCGGGCCGGTCGACGACCGCAAGGTCCGGGGTTCAACTCTTTGCCGGAGTAAAAATTTTTCTGAAGTCTGCCGACCGAGGATGGTGGGTAAAATATACCAAATGAACGTGTTCAAAGTGTGTTGTCTGAGTGACCGCGGACGTTGGGCCGCGGCCATTCCCCGGAGGTTGAATACACTCGTTGACTCAGTGGTTCGACGCCCGAGCAGGGGAATGGTGCTTGCCAAGACTCGGCAGAAGTTAAATGTAGAGGCCTAGGGTTCGGCCTTCTACATTTTTCAAGCGTAAGGCCTCGGAATCTGGAGTATTCGGGCAACACCTACTTGGATACATGGCGTAGAAGAGTAGAGTACAATCGGCTTCGGCCGTGTACGATCTGGGCATCCTACCTCCCTCTCAATCCGCGAGGGAGTGGCCTCAGGGCCACAGACCAACTGGCTGGTCGAAGGGGGCTGACTCCTGAAATCTGGTCAGCGGAAGGGGCGATGTTGGCCGTTGCGGAAGCCTGCCTACCAAGGCGGCTGCGTCGTGCCTGTGTCTTAGCGGCGGTCAACTCCTGGTACACCGGTTCCCATCCGAACACCGAAGTTAAGCAGGAACGGTTCCGGACGGAAGTCTGGGACGAGGTAGGACCCACCCATTTTTGCCGTTTTTTGTTGTAGCTGTATTTTTTATTTGAATCTTGAGGATTCAATATACTTTTGAATTTAAAAAAAAATATTGAAATGAAACGCTTTCTACCAATTACTAGAGGAAAAGGCAAACCGCCCCCCCCCCCCCAGTGCAGTATAATACTTTTGCATCTCACCTGCCTCCGCATGAGAGTACAAGCCGCTGATACATTATCTTTTGTTTCTTTTGAGGCTGCTAAAAAAAAAGTTCTTGTTTTTCACGAAGGAAAAGTCGGTAAAAATATGGCCGAAGATCTTCGGAAATTCCAGATGAAATTTCGTAATTGTTAGTGGTATTTCGCTAGTTTTAGGAGGACAGGCCGTCTCTTTGTCATCCTATAATATGAAAAGAGGAGAATCCTTGAGAAATCCGGCTAAAACATTTCGTATTTCACATGATGTGGGAAAATCGGGATCAAAATATTGCGATGGAAACCGCATGGATCAACGAAGCATGGTTGGGGAATCACGCAGAGAAAGTCGGTATGAAAAATTGCCGCAGATCTTGGCGATTTCCCAAACTTTCATTATCAGTGGACATTTGGGGTAGTGGGCTCGCATCTCACGCCTGGACACAGCATCCCGTCCCTGTATGTCATGTCGCTCCTGGTGACGTCCCAATGAGGGGCCGGGCCGGAGCAGTAGTGGTCGTTTGCTGTACCGGATAACACGTACTTGTCGCGTCCAGTGGGTATGGGCGTGGGAGTGGGAGTGACAAGCGCAGGCGAACTCATTAAAATTGCTGCTTCGGATTACTACATACTACTCTCCCACCCCAAACCCACCCGGGAGACAGAGCGAGAGAGAGATACTGACAGACAGACAGACAGAGACACAGAGAGAGAGAGAAAGGAAGATTGTTATTAAGTATCTTGCATCGTTTCATGTCAAAGCTCCCGCACAACATATAGCATCATGACGTAGCGCTATCGGGTGCTGTCGGAGGCGGTGGGGGTCTGCCAGGTCTGCCACAGGTCTGCCACAGCCACCTGACCTGGAGTGCTCCGTGCCAGGCCTGCCGGGCTCACCGGGCCTGCCGCCGCTAACGCCCGCTCTGTCACCACGAGGTGGGCAGGGAGGCAGTTCGAGCCAGCTGCCGAGCGGGACGGGACGGGGCGGGACGGGACGGAACGGAACGGAAAGGAACGCGCGAAAAGACGCAGCTTGTCAACCACCAGCAGGATGACTGCCACCAGCACAGCGGCTGCGGCGGAGAAGACCGCCGAAAAACAAGGTGATGGCGCGGGTGATTCTACGCTCAATTTTCTGTGATAATTTCGTACTTTCAGAAATATCAAGTCTAGGTTTTCCTCTGTGTTGTGAAATACTACCGTTTTTCGTTACCCTGGGGCACCACTATCTATGTCGCGAAATTGAGCTGTTCACAACTGTGGTTCACAGCTGTGGTAATGTTTCGTCCCCAAAGCACGTTCGAATACATGTTCTCGTCCAGCTGCAACAACGTACGGCACGATGGCACGTGGAGCGCCTGCGCATGACGGAGTAGACCACCCGCCCTGGCATGCGTGCATGCAAGGGACCGAATGTTGCCTACCGCAGGCGTCATGTGTAGTGTGTAGTGTCATAAGGTAGGCTCGTGTAGGGATTGGACGACAAGACTTCATGTCTTCATGGTCAGTGGTGCCGGTGCGTCCCCACGTTATTTCACCTTTTGCTTTAAAAAAAAAAACAAAAAAAAAACATTGGTCCACGTCAGTCTTTGTCTTGAAGTGGCGGTTCGGTCCGGCTCCTTTGTCTCGGCCCCTCCGAAATGATTTATCGTCGTGACGGGCAATCGGTGGGAAAAGTGGGCAAAGATCATCGTTCTCGATAACTCCCCTTCATTGACACGGTCAGTGGTGCAGTGCCGCAGTGCCGTGCCACTCAGCGCTCCGACTCCCTCCGTGGGACCGTCGCCACCCCAGTACAAAGAGGGCATGGGCATGGCACCGCGCCCGTCGCGTGGCGCACTGAGCCAAAACGCAAGTGCATCTCGCGTCATGTAATGAGATGCGGCCAAACATTCACATAGTGGAGAAGGGAGCACTATAAATCTGCGACGGAATACATCCATCCATCTCCACATGGGGCCCTCTGGAACACCCTTCTCCGGCGCGCCGGATAGTCAAAATGAGTTTTGATACCGGATCCGGTTTCTCACACGTGGGAAGCCTCTAGTTCAAAATGACAAGTCCACAGAGGGGGGAAAGAGAGAGATGGGGGGGAATCAGATGGAACTCGAGTCAGCAACCGCGGATCACATGGTTAGCCGCACGCGCGCCAGCGTCTATCCTCTCACAACTGGAAGTATTATTCCAGCTCAATCAGGGGTCCCTAACTAGGGAGGCGCAAAATGACCACCGACCTGGCAACGCGGGTCTGCAGCTCGGCCTGCACCTTCGGTACACTTGGCACGCCCTTCAGGTATTTCTCAAGAAAAATATTTTTTAAAACCTTAAAATCTCTCTTGACGGGCCGAAACCGCCAAAAGTTGTCAAATCCTACTCAAATGTGTTGCGAAAAATTTCGCGAAGTTTTGCCGAAGTGTTCTGTAGGGAATATTTTCAATCGTACAGAAAATTTAAAGTGTTGCAGACCCTTCTTGTCAAGAAGCGGGGAAGCGTTAACCGAGGGACCGTTGAGCCTGCAGCCTGGAGCGTGTCCTGTGTCCTTATCAGACTAATCCCCTCGCGCTTATCATGTGTGAGGCAGGGGAATGTGAGCGTACACAAGCGGTAGCGACAAGTGGCTGCCGTGCCGTGCCGTGCCGTGCCGTGCCGTGCCGTGCCGTGCCGTGCCGTGCCGTGCCGTGCCGTGCCGTGCCGTGCCGTGCCGTGCCGTGCCGTGCCGTGCCGTGCCGTGCCGTGCCGTGCCGTGCCGATAGGCGCCTGCTCGTGCGATCCAGTAGGAAGCAGTGGGGCCTCCTGGGACCTCCCGGGGGCCTGCCGTCTAGAGAGCCCCTCTACTCCCGGCCAAACAGTGACGACACCGGCGGTATGGCGCCGCCCTGCCCGCGCCGCCCTCCTAATCAGCCGGGAGCCGGCGGCGGCACGGTAACACGCGACACAGGCACAATATGACCGAATGTAACACAAATAGCACGGGGGCTGTGTGTCTCGTCTCCACAACTCACAGGCACACACAATCTCTCCATCTCTCTCTCTCTCTCTCTCTCTCTCTCTCTCTCTCTCTCTCTCTCTCTCTCTCTCTCTCTCTCTCTCTCTCTCTCTCTCTCTCTCTCTCTCTCTCTCTCTCTCTCTCTCTTCCCCCCCCCCCTCTGATTCATGAAAATGATAAAGGATATTTTTTTTTTAATGAAAATAAATTTATATTGGAAATTATTTTATTGGCATGTGACCACTGAAAGTAATTCATACATTGTCAATCAATCAATCAGCGTAGCCCTGACTGCCGTGTGCTGTTGTGTTGCAGAGCCGCTCGCCGGAGGCCCTGGGGCACGCACCTTCGGCAGCCGCCACCTCCTACTGATGCTGCTGTCCGTCGGCGTGGGGATGGCGTACGCGTGCCGCGTCAACATGTCGCTGTGCATCGTGGCCATGACCTCCGCGGACGACCCCCACGGCTACCAGGTGAGGACCCCCCGCGGCGCCAACCCCGCCCATCTCTTCTCAGCGCACTAACCCTGGCTCTGCCCTGGCTCGGCTCGGTCCCGCAGGTGTTTGACTGGAGCCTCAGCGATAGGTCGTGGGTGCTGTCGGCCTTCTTCTGGGGCTATGTGCTGATGCAGGTGCCGGGCTCCATCCTGGCCAACCGGTACGGGCCGAAGCGCCTCATCCTGTGCGGGGTGGGGGCCTGCTCGCTGCTGACGTGCGTCACCCCGCTGGTGGCAGCCTGGGGCGGCTGGAAGCTCATGTGCGCCCTGCGCATGGCGGAGGGCCTCTGCCAGGGAGTCATCTTCCCGTGCACGCACTACATGCTGGGCCGCTGGGCGCCCCCCATCGAGCGCGGCCGGATGGGCTCCATCGTGAGTACCGCGCTGACGGCTAGTCTAGGGCTGCGCGGTGGATGAAATGTCAATACACAAAATTTAAAATATCGAATTTTCTGTCGTGTTTTGGCATTAATATTGAAATTATTGAAAATATTGAAAATATTGAAAGTAATTGAAAAAAATTGAATGACAAAAATTTGAGTTGAAATTTGCATATGGTGTTGAATATAAGATCAATAACGATTTGTATGATCTGCACTACAGTGTCATTTTCGACAGATAGGCAGGATAAATTGCATCACTATCTAAATTTAACAGTATTTACGATGCAATATCCCAGAAGAATTAACTCTGAAAAAATTGAAATGCTTAAACCCCAATGACTTTACAATTTCGCAATATTGAAATGTCAAGATAAAAAATATTTATATACTAGGTCAATATATTGAAATACCGCCCTGCCCTAGCCACGTAGTCACGTGCCAGTCCTCCGACTCTCTCACTCTCACCCCCAGGTGTTCAGCGGCCCGTCCTTCGGCACCCTGGGCGGGATGGCGGGCGTGGGCTTGCTGTGCGGCTCGTCTCTGGGGTGGCCGTCCGGCTTCTACGTGCCGGGGCTGCTGGGACTGCTGTGGTGCCTGCCCTGGTGGTGGTTCGGCGCCGACTCCCCCACCAACTGCACCTGGATGTCGGCCGCGGAACGCCAGTACATCAAGGCGGCGCTGGGCACAGCCACGACCGAGCGGCGGCTCAGCGTGCCCTGGAGGAGCATCCTCACGGCGCCGCCCATGTGGGCGCTCATCGTCGTCCATGTCGGCAGCAACTTCGGCCACTGGCTGCTGCTGACGCAGATGCCCACCTACATGAGGGACATGCTTCGCTTCGACATCAAGTCCAACGGGATGGTGTCGGCGCTGCCGTATTTCGCGCTCTTCTGCATGTCTGCAATAGTGGGCTGGTTGTCGCAGCGCGTGAACGAGGCCAACTGCGTCAGCATTGTCACCTCCAGGAAGATCTTCAACTCGATCGGTGAGGCCCCGCTGCCGTGGCCGAGGTCAAGGCCTTGGCCGAGGTCGGGGCCGAGGCTCATGTGGTGGGCAGGCACTCCAAGGCCATAAATAGTCTCGGTACACCACGTCAACAGATAAAAGTAAAACACTCACTGTGCGACGCTTTTTTGTCCGGAACGGTCCGGACGTCATCAGGCACTGGCTGGGTTGTCGGCAGCGGCCGGCTGGTCCGGCTGGGAGCCGGCGCGTGGCGCAGCGTGGTGCTGGGCGGGCGAAGGGCCCGGCCCGGATTCGAACCCGGTCGCCGTGCCGGTATGCTGCGGATGGCGGGTTTCCACGCGGGGTGCAGCCGCTTGCCGCCGTCGCGGTTCAAGTTCTTGGGGAACCACTCGATCTCGATGGCCTCATAGTTTTCCAGTGCGCTCGTGTACGACTCGATGTGCTCGGTGATCCCCGATAACGGCGTCTCATAACGGATGTACCGCCGGTGTTCGTCGAGGCGCGTTTTCAACGACCGTCTTGTCTGGCCGATGTAGGGGAGCTTGCAAGTCTGGCACGTTATCTGGTATACGCCAGGGACTTTGTAGATGGCTGACCGGGATCCTTGACGCCGCGTAGGTGTTGGTGTGTTGTCTTGACTGTTTTGTGTCGAGTAACGATGTTGTGTTTGGCAAGGACTCGGGGGATGGAATGCGAGACGCCTTGAACATAGGATAATACGGCAAAGCCGGCCGGAAGTTCCGGAGGTGACTGGGGCGAAAGCTGTGAGGCGGGTTGGGTGGGTTGCATAACCTTACGGCATACACGGGAAATTTGTTGAGATTTGAAGCCATTAGCTAGGAAGACATTATGGAGGTGTAGAATTTCAGACTGGAGCGAAGAAGGGTGAGATAGGCGTAGTGCCCGGGTGCCGACAACCCAGCCAGTGCCCGATGACGCCCGGACCGTTCCGGACGAAACGCGTCGCACCGTGAGTGTTTTACTTTTATCTGTTGACGTGGTGTACCGAGGCTATTTATTTTAATTATCATGACTCGCCACGAACCCTTCGAACAATATTTACTCCAAGGCCACCGTTTCGGTTGCAGCCCACTACGGCATGGCGGCCTCGTACCTCGTGCTCTCGCTCCTCACGCCGCTCGACATCCCCGTCGCCCTGGCCGTCTTCCTGCTCACCCTCACCGTCGCCCTCGAGTCCGGCCTCCTCGCCGGCTTCCTGGTCAACCACGTCGATCTCTCGCCCAACTTTGGCGGCGCCATGCTGGCCATCTCCAACGGGCTGGGCAACACCATGGGCATCATCGCGCCCCTCGTTGTCAGCGCCCTGGTCGGCAAGCCCGAGGACCAGACTCACGAGGTACGTGGGTCCGGGGCCAGGAGTCAGAGCGTAGGGGACCGTGGGCTTCTTGTAGCTGACGGGGTGTGTCGACCTCCAGGAGCTGGCCGCCGGCTGGAGTCGGGTGTTCCTGGTCGGCGCCTGCGTCTACTTCGCCGGCAACACCGTCTTCCTCCTGATGGGACGCGCCGAAGTGCAGCCATGGAACAACCCCGAGGAGGTCGCAGAGAAAAAAGGTACGCCAACCTCACCTGCCCAACTACGGTTGTTTGTTGTTTTTTTTGTTTTTTTAATGGACCCGACCAAGGTGGACCTGACATTGGCGCGTCGACGAGCCCCGCCTCGCCCCTCCCGGCAATTCGGATGTTTCTGAGCCTGTTTACTGTTTACCGATGTTGCAGACGACCCCGCAGAGGATCACGAGCTGCTCAGCAAGGTGTAAAGGTTTGATTCTGTTGTATCACCGCAGATGTTGCCGCCGCCGCCTCCTGTCCTGTCCATGTTCTTGTCTGTGGTGTGGCCTCTGTGTTGTTGATAACGTGATCGTCCTGCAGACCTGCATAGCGCTGTGTCCGTCCCAACATGTGCCTTATCAATGCGCGCCTGCTCACCTGTGGCGGTGCCCCCCGACTCACACCGATCTCTTTGGCCGCAGGGACCGTCGCCACGCACTTATGAGGACTCTGCTGCTCCCGGCGCTGACGCCGCCGGCGGTCCGTCCTCCCCGGGGGCCTGCCGGGCCTGCTCGAGCACGCGGGCGCCACGGCCCCTGCCTCTGCCGCTGCCCGCCCGCCTAACCTGCTGTGTCTTGCGGTGAACCCCCAAAGATCCACAGCAGTGGCATCCTCCACTGATTGTACGCGTGCGCAATGCTGCCGTATGGACGAGTGAGAGATTTCCACATGCATGGGTGACGTAGTCACGTCGTAAGGTTGCCTGCGCACACGACTGCTCGGAAGAAACCTGCTCTGTATGCGGTCTTGTCGTCGCCTGTGCATCGTAGGGACAAGTTATTTTATTTTTGCGTGCAAATGTGGCAAAGGTAACGCCGACTGTACGTGCAGCAAGCGAACACTGCACCCCGAGAGCCCTGTGCCCTGTGTAGAGGCACAATGCGCTAGTCACCAGGAATGACTACAGATGTTTCCAGAGTTGTTCCGCTTCAACGATGAGCCATGGCTGTGAGTGAAATCTGTGTCAGTAGCCTATGTACAAACGTATGATTTAATGTTATTAAATTATTTATGCCATGAAGCGAATCGGAATCATCGCGCCGGGGACCGGAAAGAGACGGGGATGAAGAAGGGGGCGGTGCTGGCCGTGGCCTCAGAAAGGAGCGTCGGGGGGCTCCACCAGCTCGAAGGACATCCTGTCCGAGTTGTCGTACGGCGGCACGACGGCGGGCATGGGCCGGTCCTTCTTGGGCACGACCCGGAAGACGGCTCGGCCGCACGACACCGGCCGGTTGTTGTTGGCAACCTGGTCGATACATGAAACACTTTGGTGTGCGGAAACACTCGCTCTGAACACCATCACAAGCTCCGAGCTTACAGCTTACGTCAATGATCTGGTTCTCCACTTTCCAGCGGCCGTAGATGAACTCCTTGACCAGGCCCTGCTTGTTCTCGACGGTGAAGTTGCTCACCTCCACTCTCATCTAGGGCAGGGGAAGTCAAGTTCTTCATGGGGGGTGCTGGGCGGGGTGCTCCGGCGAGGACAGACCCAAACCCTGACTAAGGGCTCGTCCATGAAGTGCGTCCTCGTCGTGGTGTCTGTGGGCGCGTCGGCGGCTGACGCCTGCAAGTGGCCGGATAGGCCAGCCCGCACACCACGCGTGCATGCGTGAGCCGACCTTGCCTACCCACCAGGCGCTCCTTGTCTCAGACGCACTTTGAGGACGGGCATTGCGCTGTGCGACGACAACTGTTAGTGTAAGTGCAGGTATACAAATCACGCCGGAGAAACAACCACAAGCAGGTAAAAATAAATGATTAGTGACACCCTTCTAAAAAAAAAGAGGTCATTTTATCGTTAACTTTCGAAATTGCATTTTTTTTTTCGGAAGGTGTTTTTTACCTGCTGTAATTATTTTTTCTTCTGCGAATTTTTGTTTTTACCTGCACTCACCCTCCCCTCCCCTCCCCTCCCCTCAGCCTACATGTTGGCACCAGCCGGCACTGGCCGGCACCAGCTCACCGGCGGGAAGGGGCACTCGGCGTTCTCGTGGCCGAAGACCATCAGCGACACGCGACGCCACCTCTCCGGGGAAAAGTTCTTGGCCATGGAGCAGCCGCCGGAGAAGGTGTTGCTGTAGTACGTGACCCAGTGGCCCGGGAAGGCCCAGGACGCGAGCAGGAACTTGGCCTGCAGGGGCAGCGGGGCGGCATCGTGTTAGGCCTGGACCGCTGGCTCCGCTGGCGTGATCGGTATGGTTACACGTCCGTACCATCCGTACAGTCGCGGCAAACGAGTGCAATGCAGTACATGTGTCCGAAGCGCGGGACCAAAAAACACGGGGGACTCGCGGCGTCGGCGACATTGTTGGGAGGATAGGTCGACCGAGTCCCCGACACATGGCCGAGCGAAATACGCGGTTGAGTGTACAGCGGGCAGGGGGCGTAGGGCGTGCCCCGTCAAAGCGGAAAGAGGAACACTTCCGTTACATCTCACGGACACAGAGATCGAATTCTGATAGAGCGCTTCCGCCCCAAACGAGCCGTTGTGGGACCACGAGACCACAGGGACACATGGGCAACACCGCGGATTTCAGTTTTAGCTTTTGTCTCCGCCTCATATGACGCGGTTTCACTTCTAACGGCTGCCCACGCAAGTGCGGCCGCGACGCCCAATAATTAGCTACGGAATATCACCCTGCTATGTGTTTTCCCAGCTTTTTCAGCTGAGGTTAGGCCGGGCACGGCGCTGCACTCACGGCCAGGTCGTCGGACGTATTGTAGTTGAAGCTGCCGCGGCCGCTGATGTGGTACCGCTTGGGGACGTCCTTGTCCTTGGCGATCTCGCCCCAGTCCATCTTGGCGGCGCCGATGCCCTGCTTCTCCTTCTCGCACAGCTCCGCCTTCTCCAGCTCCACGTCGAAGGGGCCCTGGCAGGGGAGGGGAGCAGTAGACGGGGACGCTCTTGGTGGCGGGCCGGTGGGCCCCACCCCAACCCTGCCCGCGGCCTCGGACTCACCGCGATACCCTTCAGGCGGATTGGCTTGCCCATGCCCGGCACCGACGGCATCCCCGACCCCGGGGCCGTCGGTGAGGCCACCACGCCGCCCTGGTGGCAGTAGTAGTGGATGAAGCCGGCCGTGAACAGGGCGGCGAGGGCCGCCCCCAACGAGCACCTCAAGCCAGACCCCGGCCGGGGCCCAGAGGTCGTTGGCCTGGGCCTGGGCGCGGGGGGCTCCGCCAGCGTGGTGGCCTCGGTGCCGGCCTCCAGGACTTGGTCCTGGTCCCGGTTCTGGTCCAGGTCCTGGTCCGCTGCGCCGTGGTCATCGCCGGCAGGACAGCGCAGGCCGCTGATACCGGTGAGCTCGTCGCCGGCCGGGTCCCGGCGGTCCCCGGCGTGGAGGCTCGGGCTCCCGTTGGCTTCTGCCTGCGTCCGCACCCGGGCCATACTGGACTGGCGGTCGCTCCGGCCGTTCGTCACGGTGCTCGCGGGCACCATCGCGCTGTCTCTCTCCGTCGACGTGCCGGCCGTGGCTGCGACAGGGACGGGAACAGCCCGGGCCGGCGGTGGCACCGCGTAGCGTGTCGGGGTCGCCGTATCCGAGCCATCTGCGGCATCGGCATCGGCATCGGCGTCGGCACTGGCAGCAGGGACACGCTGGACACGCCACGTCTCGCTGGCCGCTGGCTGGGCAGCCAGGCGCCCGGCGGACGGCAACAGGATCTCGGTCTGCATGGCCTCGCGTGTGTTGTGTCGTCGTCAAGCCCAAAGCGGCAGCGTTCCAAAAGCCCCGACCGGACCAAACAAACACTTGTATCGGTTTCGGCGCGTGCAGAAATATTTCAGTGCTTCCAACACTGAGTCACCCTCGTTCACCGATCAATGAGTGTCGGTAGAACTGCTACAAAGCTCCACCTGGTGGCACCATCTGGTGGTAAAGTAGTGTAACTGAATGCGGAATGCGGCAACAGTGGTAACCAAATCAATGGCACTTGCTTGATGGCTCCTCCCACTGGCCAATGACACCATCTAGTGAGGAAGGGGAAAGGGAATGCATAACAATAGTGACCCGTAACAACGGCGGGAGGAATAAAAGCGTGTCAAAGCCGCTGCAAAGAGCACCTCGCTACGCCTGGGCTCAAAAACACCCCCTTAGGTCACTCTTGAAATGACCGTTCGGAGATGAATTTGTTACGGTTAAAATCGTTTACCTGACCCCGTCCCAAAAATAAACAATCCATGACAATAACATCAGGATTCATTCGTGCTTACAGCCTGTACATTTTTATTACACATCTAATACAAGTAAGATTGCAGCAATTAACCTGCTTCCCTTGATGGCATCGATGGTTTGAGAGAGTCGCATTCGAAGTTCGGGTGATTATTAAGTACAGCGGATTCTCGCTTCCGCCGTTCCACGGGTGTTTCTGGTTTCTTTGAGCGAAAGCGCCTGACAGCTAGGCCACCCATCCTGCCTGTGGTAGCGCTCTCACTGCCGGCGCCCGGAGAAGTCCACCATCCACCAGCATCACCTGCATGGCCTGCACCTGCATGGCCTGCGTGGGCGTCCAGTCGGCGAAGCCGAGAGCCAGGCTTTTTACCCGGCGTTTGGCCCGGACCGGTCCCCGTGTGAGGGGGCTGACCTTGGGGCTGGCCGAAGGCCGAAGCCGACAGGCACACATTCCGTACAGTCCCAGTCCAGTCCTAGGTCTCGTACAGTCCTGGTTCACACCAGCATCGGCTTGCCGAGGTACTTTTGGTACAGGCCCTCCCAGAAAGCTTGGCGGGGGAACAGCTTCTCCTCGCTCATGGCCAGCTCTTTGGTGATGTTCAGGTAGGGCTGGGCGGTGGGCGTGCAGGGCCTCCACTGGACGGGAATCAGGCTCTTGTCCGTGCCGTCCGGGGTGGGGTTCCTAGCGGAAAACAATGCGAAAGTGAGTGGTTGGTGCAGCCCGCCGCGCCCGCCCCGCCACGCAGTGATCGGCGGCTAGGGGGCCACGGGTGTACATTCGGTGTACACAGATTTGAATTCTTTTGATTTTATTTTCATTTTTCCTAACCAAAAAAAATGATTTTTCTAAAAACAAAATCGGTTTAAGCCTGATTTTTTTTCACTCTGACTTTTTTTTTAAAACCTTTCTTTGGCACTTTCACGGTAAAAGAAAACCCTTCTTTCAGAGGGATCTTTATGGGAGTTCAACATGCATGATCCTTCGGAAAAAAGGGTTTTCTTTTGCCGTGTTTTCGTTTTTTTGAAAATTTTGTGTCATATTTGACTTCTTTGATTTTATTTCTCAACCTGATTTATTTCGATTTTTTATGATTTCTTTTTTTTGCCACTGTACGCCGATTTTTTTCAAGTGAAGTCCCTCTCGGCGCTCACAGCTCATGCTCACAGCTTACCCGGTCTCGATGAAGTTGGTCCAGAGCTGCACCATCCTGCGGCGCGTGGTGACCTCGGGGCTTTCGGGCTCCAAGTGCGGCAGCGGGAACAGGCGGATGTTGCCCAGGTACCACAGGTCGTCGCCGTGCGCCGCCCCCGGGATCCTGGGCACATTCTTGCCCAGCTTGCTCTTGGCCACCGCCTTGATGCAGTTGATGCGGCCCACGTAGTCGAAGCGGTACAGGTAGAGCGGGGAGCTGGCCGCGGCCGCCTCGGTGTGCAGGTGCACCAGGGCCAGCTGCCGCGTCAGGAACATGACGTCGCCGTACAGCTGCAACAGGACGGGGACGGGGTGGGGCGGGGTGAGGTCGGGGGCCGCAGACTGCCGCTCGTGGCTTTTAGCAATCAGCTTACCTCAATGAAGGCCGGAATGTTGTCCTGAGAGAAGGGCTTGCCACCCGTGAACTCGCTGAGGATGTCCTGCACGCATTTGTCGCGCTGCTCCTTGGGCAGGCCCTCACGGAGGTCGGGCGGCAGGAAGTAGTACCCGTGCTCGTTGATCTTCCGGAACGTCTCCTCGTTGGTCGAGTCTGTGACTGCAAGGCAGAGGCGAGGAGATGGGTGAGGGGGTGGTTGGGCGACAGCACGAGAGGCATTTATTAACACTGGTTTTACAACTCAGATGCATACTAATTCAACAACAACAACAAAAATTCTTCTAAAAAATATCTAACCACTGCACAAGTTCACCCAAAAAGTTTTACAAAAAAAAGGAACTTTTTTTTATATTTTTCACAAGGGTGTGTGCAAAGAACTCGGTGGGTAGGAGACCACCACAGAGGAGACTCACACAGTGTGCAGACGAGTCCTTCGGCGGAGCACACCCCCGTCAGAAGGGGCACCTGGGCGGCCTTGCCGTTGCGCATCAGGGTGACGGGGTCCTCGACGATGAAGGCGCCGGGGAGGTCCGGCTCCACCACGGGCAGGAACATGAGCTCGTCCGTCATGTCCTCCTGCAAGAGCAGCGGCAGAGGCCGGTGGTTAGCTTAGCTATAGCTAAGGCCATGGCTTCGGATTGCGCTTCACCCTATTTTTAAATGGAGCTCAAAAATCAGAGTTGCCAGAAAAGTAGGCAAAAAGTAGCCCAAACACAGAGGTGTAAAGATTGTGCCTACCTGCGCCTGGCGCCTGCCTACTAGGCAACTTGTGGTCACGGCTGTTGGCAATCTTCCTAGTAGGCAGCTTTGCACCTCTGTGTTTGGGCTACTTTTTGCCTTCTTTTCTGGCAACACTAACGAAAATCAAGGCAGAGAAGCGCCACACACTTACGAAGACCGGCATCATCTTCTCGGCCGCGGCGAGGAGCTTGGGGCCGCTGACGGCGCGCAGGCCCCTGGCCAGGTCCTCGGGGCTGTCGGCCTGGATGCCGAGCTCCTTGGCCAGGCCGCGCGCGACGTCGAGAGGTCTGGGCGAGGTGGCCCAGTGGAACACGGCTGAGCCCGAGCTGGCGATCACCGACCGCATCAGGCCTGCCGCCGGCCGCCGGGTATGAGAAATCGAAAGGAAGGACATTGCAGCGGAGCCGCCACCACCGTGGCGGTCCAGGCCTCACCCTTGGTCAGCGGCGACAGGGACAGGTGGTGCACCGACGCGCCGCCCGCGCTCTCCCCGTACACCGTGATGGCGTTGGGGTCCCCGCCGAACGCCCTGATGTTGTCGTGTGTCCACTGCAACGCCATGGCCTGGTCCTTGAGGCCTGCGTTGCCGGGTACGTCGGCGGTGCCCAGCGCCAGGAAGCCTGCGGAAAACACACCCCTTGGTCAGGCCAGGTCAGGCAGGGCCAGCCCGCACGGAGCACTCTGTGACGGCACACGAACCGAAGGGCCCCAGCCGGTAGTTGATGGTGACGACCACGATGTCCTTCTCTACGAAGTACTCCGGGTTGATCATGTCCGGGTTGCCGTCGCCCAGCTTGAAGGCGCCGCCGTGGACCCAGAAGAGGACGGGTCGGAGAGGTCTCTCCCGGCCTTTCTGCGGAAACTGCGCCAGCCAAGTTTTTCTTTAATTAAAAAAAAAAAAATGTGTTCTTTCTACTTCTCGGACACTTACCACCGATTCGGGGACAAAGACGTTAAGGAACAAGCAGTCCTCGCTCTGCCTCTTGGCGACGGACACTCGGTGAGCTAACACGGAGATGTTCTTGAGCACTCCGATCACGAACTTCAGGGTCTGGGCAGAAATGGTTCTCCGATTAAATATCAGGCCCTCCGCCTCCACGACAGTGACCCGCTATCCGCGCTTCAGGCTTCAGCCGGCTTCAGCGCTCATACTGACTATGCCGTTGCCGGGGGTGATGGGCATGGCGCCCTGGAGACAGGGGTTGCCCTCCACCGTGGCGTCCCGAACTCCTTCCCAGGGCTCGGCCGGCTCGGGCGCCTGAAAGGCAAGAAAGAGTTCTTGTAGCATCGAAATTTGTCATAGCCGTTCTCGGGCCGCTGCTCGACCTTTGTCATAGGGAGGGGAGTGTTTTGGACGGAGGTATCGATTAGTGAAAGAGGAAGTGTTGGGCGGCTGGTGGCGCCTGTTGGCAAGATAGGCGCCAGGGCAGCAGGAGCAGCGGTAGCAGCGGTAGCAGCGGTGCGTCATTGGTCCCGGTGCGGTGACCCCGGCCGCTATTTCGCGGAGCCGCGCTAAGCGGCATGCCGCTGCCGCTGGAATGCGCTAGATGATCGGACGCCGCCTGCGTTCGCACCGCTGTAAAACGAGCATTACCTGTCCGCGAGGCATGTGGGTGGGCGGCAGCGGCGGTGTGCCTCACCTTGAATCGTAGCGCCCCCACGGGCGGCCTGGCGTACGGGATGCCCATGAAGGAGTGGTACCGGCACCCTGCCGCCGTCACCTCGGACTTCCCTCGCAGCGCCCCCGTCGCCACCGTCACCTCGGGCCCTGCGCAGACAGTCGGCATTGTACCAGGGGGAAGGGAAGGGCTAATGTCAGTGTAAACGGCTGTAATTAAGGCGCTCCCGCACGCAGACGCCCAAGGGATCGAACCGAAGTGAGGTCCGCGGTCGCCGGGGGGCCGGGGGGCTAAGGACGGGGGGCCAGAGACGGGGGCCGCGGGCCGGATCCACCCGGACGCCACGTGCGACCGTTGTGTCGTTTACATCCTGTGTGCCCCCCAGGGCGTTTTACATACGAATTATGCGAACCCGGCCCGACGGCCGCTTCTTTATGGACACGCGGGGCGTATCCCGTGCCGGGCCGTGCGCGGTGTGCCGTGCCGTGCCGGGCCGTGCCGGGCCGGGCCACTGGCACTGCTAGCCCGAGTGCTCCAAATTGGCGGAGCGGGTCTATTGGAGATACCCCGGCGGACACGTAGATATTGACGCAGGGATGCTCTACCTCAGCCCCAGCCGTGGTGGGGGAACCCGATGGCTACACTAGTAGAGCATGCCTGCGTCAAGATCTACGGTCTCCAATATTATGACCCGCTGCGCCACTACTTTGGAGCACTCGGGCTAGCAGTGGGACAACCAGGTTCGCGCCGCATTGCAATGCGCCATGCGCCGCTGCGCCTCACGTCCCATTCGGATACGTCGTCGCAGTCGCCGCGTGCGCGTGCGCGTGCGCGCGTGTGTGTGTGTGTGTGTGGGGGGGGGGGGGGGGCGAGTGGGTGGGTGGGTGTGTTTACAGGCATGCAGCGGCCGAGCCGGTAAACAGAAGGCCCGCGCATTTTACGGCCGGTCAAACATCGACAGGAATAGAAATACACAGAAAGAAGGGTTGCAATTTGCAATATTATGTGAAAGTGCGCGCACGGCCATACGCGGGGTCACACGGCACGACGAGGAGCAGACCGGGCCAAACCACGCACCCCGAATGTTTGTTGTTGTTGAAGTCCACACCGTCCACACCGCGCGGCCGATTTAAATTCCTGCCACACATGCCGCCGCCGCCGGCCGCCGCCGTGGGCTCGTGCCAGCCGACAATGACACGCTGGCGGCACACGGCACGCCGACGCCGGCACGCGGCGGACGGGAGCCGATGGGAGCGGAGCGTGGAGCGTGTCACCGGCCAGCGGCAGCCAGCAGCCAGCGCTAATCACACGCTGCCACACGCGACGCCCCGCCCGACCAACAGACGTATTCCGGGACAATTCTCTATGATGACTTACTGGCGGGTATTTTGCCCCCCGGGGGGGGGGGGGGGGGGGGGGGTTAGGTCCGTAAAGTTAAGGTATCATGCAACACTCTCCGGCCACGATTCTCACGGACCGAGGCTTCTTGTACTGGCGAAGCCCGTACAAGCAGAACATGAATAGTATTGAACCTTACTTTGCAGTCTCATTCAGAAATAGAGTACTCCGGAGAAGCCCGTAACGGCAGTAAGAAGTCGTAACGAAGAAGAAAAGCGGAAACAGTATTAAGGGGAACCGCAGCAGAGAGTATCTCCGCCACGGCGTCGGCCATGAGGCAACTCCAAATTTCTGGACCCTTCGCTCTCGCTGATGATATGTCACGACCATTTGGTAGGGTCACACAACGCAGCTCTATTGCGCGCGACCGAGGACTTCACATGGCTCGAATGCGCGATGTAGTCTTGCGCTGTCTGACCATACCAAATGGTCGTCACATATCGTCAGCGAGAGCTAAGGCTCCAGTAATTTTGAGTTGGCTCGTGGCTGACGCCCTGGCCGAGATACTCTCTGCTGCGGTTGCCCTTCATACTGTTTCCGCTTTTCTTCTTCGTTACGACTTCTTACTTCCGTTACGGGCTTCTCCGGAGTACTCTATTTCGTCTACTTGTTCTCCAGTCACCTCCGATCGTTTGGCATTTCAGTCACTGTACACATTTTTTACGTTTGTTGTGCCTCTCGGTTAGAGCACCAGGAGCGCGATGCGGTGATTATCGCGGCTCGGTAGCCGCATGGCTTAGCTGGACTTAGCGGACCGGTTGGCGGCCGACAGGTCCGTTCCGAACCTGGCGTCGGTCTGGCTGCCCAAAGTCTGCTTTGACGCCCGCAGATGCGCGTCTCCGTGTCTCTAGCTTCCCACACCCCGGCACGGGGATACAGCCGTTTGTCCGACCTCCATTGGTCCGAAATGGAAGTTTGCGGACGTATTCCCAAAGAGGGGTTTGGGAAGGATAGGTTAGCGTAGTTTAGGTTTGGTAAGGAAAGAGGAAATGTACAGTTCGGTCGGACAAATGATATAGATCCCCCGGCAGTACTCACCCGGAGAAGACCAGGCGAGTCCCATGGTGGTGGCTGCGGCTGCGGCTGTAGCTGTAGCTGCGGCTGTCTGTGGCTGCGGCTGTAGCTGCGGCTGCGCTGTCCGCTGGCGGAGCTCCTGTCGGTAGTACAAAGCGGACTTATCGACACCACCACAGCACATGATAGCGCGTACGCGATACCGCGCATGCAGGACAATGGACAACTGACGACACCTTGGGGGAAAGTAAGTAACCAAAACGGCAGGATCTCACCCGGGCAGAGTTTCCCACCGGCAGAGAGGGAAAAGGGGAGGGGGAGGGGTGGGGGTTAATTGCGGAATAGTGTCGTCGTTCTCCGGACGTTCTCCCCATCCCCTTGGCCAGACACCAGCATGCGGGGTCACTGTATTTCAAATTGCAATACAAATAGTTATCGCAAAAGAATAGCAATACACTCTCCGTAATGGGCCCGTTATAGCAAACTTTTTGCAACACACTGCAATACACTCATTTGGTGTCCAGGGCATTTGTAAAAGTGTCAACACGAGTAGCCAACGGGTGGCGGGTGGGGGGCCATAGGGACGATCGCATCGATTGGCCAAATTAAACAAAACGTTGTTTGCGAACGCTGCGGACGAATGATTTATATCCCCTCACCTCACCTCGGCTGGTGCTGCAGGGCGCCTGGCCAGGTAGGCACCTGGCGCGTGCCGCCAAGCACCAACGCGTGGCGGGCTTGCCTACCCGGAGGATCGCAGGCGCCTCCAGCCGTCCGGCTCCAGCTCATCCGCAGCACGCAGCCGCGGCCGGTCCCGGTGATCCAGGCGGCCTTGAAGGCTGACCAGGGGGGGAGGGGGGGGGACCACGTGTCACGTATTTTTATTTTTATTTTTACCTGCGTCCGTGGACTTCCAAGGACAGATTTTATATTCAAGGGGAGGGGGCTCGGCTGGATCAGGAAAGCAGTCGGCTTGAGCCCAGAGTGACTTGCACTTGAGCACGGTGACGCCCATAAACAAAAAACAAATAAAACTATTGTGCGAGGCCCGGGCCTATCCCAGTCAGCTGGACCGGCGCAGCCATATGGGTGACAGCCCTGAGGGTGCCCGGGTGCACTGCCCCTGTGCCGAGTGATAGCACAAGTGCACGCCACGACGCGTCTCTTTGCATTGTATAGACTCCCTGTCTGCACTACCGCCGACAAAACAGCGGGGTGCGGAGGGCGGATGCAGGCGCGCACATCAATATTAACCTACTGTACTAATCATTTTATTTTTTAGAGATAAACATGCTGCACACGCCGACGCGTCGCTATATTTATATCGCTGCGGAGCGGAAACTGCACTAGTTCCCTCGCAAACAGCACTGGCAGTGTTTTTTTTTATTTTCAGAAGTCCCGAATAACGGAAACCTGGAGCCAACTTTAAAATGAACTTTTCCCCTACTGACACTTTCCAAACAGATCTGATCATTAATTTTAAAACTGATTGAAGCCATTCTAGGGCCTACAACAAGAATTGCTTGTTGCCATGAATAGTCCACTCATTTTCGGCCTTGGCAATTAAAAAGCCGTTTTAAAATCAGTCCTTACAAAACGGCAGTCGTTCACATGAGTTAGCAACACCTGCTGCTAATCTACAGATTGATTTGAAGCAGTGCGGGCCAAGGGCTCGAGCTACTCGAGAATCTCGGTCCCCAGTGTTGACTTCAGGGCCCCGATCCGGATAAAAACCAATAACACGTGTGTCCGCCTGCCCCCATGAGCCCCGTCAAACCGCACTGCGCACTGTTCACACGCACTTACCGCGGTGGCTTTGACAGACGTCCGGGCCCTGCCTGGTGGGGGCCCGATCCGGTCCGGTGTGGGCCGGTGTCGGCTGTGGCCACGTGAGCTGCAGGCGAGCGGCCGCGGGACTAGGCGGGGCAGGCTGGGCAGGCCGGGCAGGTGCGGGGCTCGGCTGGGTGCTCCACGTCTGACACACCGCGCAATTCTGCACTTGGCGGCACTGCCGGGTCAGGCCGGGCCGCGGCGTGGTCTGGTCGGGGCCTGCCTCTGTCAATGAGTATCGTGTCCACCGAACAGACTTCACTTCCCTCCCCACTCCAATGCCGAATGATTGTCTCCCCTCCTCCTCCTCCTCCTCCTCCTCCTCCTCCTCCCCCGCCCGCCGGTGGCAGCACGGCCTGGCCGGTATGGGCTCGGCATGGGCGGGAGGGGAGTAGCGTGCGCGTCTATGCGGCCAGCGGCGCCGTCTGTTCACACGTAACTAATCTTCCTTACCGATAGTTTATTCACAACTATGATTCCGTCAATTTATATTCGCGCGCTGAGCCGCGTATCTGCATTCTCGCCGATTCTCGCCCTCCCTGCCCCTCAGCTACCCACTACTGCAACCTTCCGGCTGACACCATCCCCAAGCTCGGTGAAGCCGATCAGGCCGCTTATGTCGCGCAGCGGCCGCCCCAGACCCCGCTGTTCCGCTGCCCCGCAAAAAAAGCAAGTCCAAAAGGCAGGTTCCAGCCTTGCAGACCAGCCAGGGTTGTTGTTCCACGCGATGGAATTTTCGCCTCACCCAAAAATGTTAAGAGGTTTACGTTACTACAAAACATGACAAGCGCGGGATCGAGCGCGAGCTGTTCATTGTTCATTGCGAAAACTCTTTTTCAAGGTTTGGGCGGTGTGATTGCCTGAATTATTGTTCTGACTTCGTGGCCCAGAGAGGTGGACAATAAATTTAAATCCCTATTTTAATAGGAAGCAGATGATACCAACTCTAAAATGTCTTCCAGTTTCTGAAGGGTTTAGGACGTTATGAAAATAAAGTCTTCTGTGTGTGTCTGTGAAAGCAGAACTTATCTTTTGTTGTGTTATGAGGGAGAGCCGAAGATATTTGAAAGGAAAGGACATCTCCTGAGGCAAATTTGTTTACCGGAAAGTTAATTTTCGGTTTCGGTAGAGGCCCTTGGCCAAGCGAGCGAAGGCGAGGCCAGCCGAGAGCAGGCAGAGCCGAGCCGGTGGCGTTCTGGACAACAACGGCTCGCGGCCCGCCAGTCGCCCCACCCCCACGGGTCCTCCCTGGTGGCCCCAGCCCCGGGCAGTTTCGGTTTTAGGCAGTCCCCACGCTATCTCCGGTCCTGGCCGAGCCCTGGTGCCGGCCCACCTTATATTATTAGTTCGCCGCACTCGCTACGCCTTTTCGACTCATCGGGAGTATAAAATCAAGCTGACACCTCATTAAGTTTTGATTTTTAGCTTAGTGTTTTGAGGTATCAACTACTAAAAAATGCTGGAGAGCTGCGCCTGCGAGTGCCAGGGTAGCAGGCTAGCCCGCCAGACACAAGTGCTTGCAGAAGTCGTGACATTGCCTAGACGGCAGGCGCCAGTGTGACCAGACTGGCCAAACTGGGTTTGCGCTTGCGACAGCATCGCGGACGGACGTAATTGAACTTGGGTGGGGGAGTGGAGTCCCAAGTCCTCCACAGCACGTGGCGCATTATCAGCTATCAGTTCCAGCTGCACGCCGGCGGCGGCACGGTGTCCTTGAGAACACCCCGGCCCGGCCGGCCCCTGCAGACGTCTGTGAATGTCGGTCAGAGCAGCGCATCCACGCCCACACAGCTGACTGGGTGGGGCGGGCGCTGAGAGCCAGTAGAGCTGGCGTGGAAAGCAGCAAAGAGCCGAAGCTAACTCGGCACGGCGCTGGCCGGGTCTGCCACTCTATCGTGAGCAAGCGTCAGGGACAGTAATGAAGAGCCGTGGCTGACGGTTGAGATGCGTTTACACCAGCCATCCAGTTATTTACTTTTTCTTTACGGCAGTTGAAACATGATTTTTAAATAATCTCAACACGATGACGAATCAAGGGAATGATATGAGAATGATCACAGGGGTGCAACTGCACGGCGCTCAAAGCCGCCGCGCACACAGTGAGAGGGCAAGGCCATGCCAGCCTCACGGGACGAGGTCCGGGACGAGGTCCCTGTCGATGAACTCGAGGAGCATGTTGGCCAGGCCTTCGGTGGCCGCGTCCCCGCCAATGTCGTTCATGATTTCGACGATGGCTGCCGGGTCCCCGGTACACATCCCCTGCATCTCCTCCATCTGCGGCAGCTCCTCAGGGGGGACCGTCATCTGGGGCAGGAAGAAGGAGCAGATGACGTAGCCCCAGAGGCCGTGCTGCTTGAGGTCGTCCCGCATCCCCTGCAACGTGGGCCTCACTGAGGACAGAGAGTACGAGTTACTCCAACGGACTACACAGGTCAAAGGCGGCGGGAGCGGAGCGGCAGGGACCCACCGAAGTCCTCGTGCACGTCGTGACCCTCGAGGAGACGGTCCAGGGTCGAGGTCAGGCTGCCGAAGTACTCCTGCAGCAGGTCATCCCAGTGCTGCTGGCGGAGCTCCGGCGACGTGTTCATGAACAGGAAGAAGGACAGGTCGACGGCCGGCGAGCAGTACCTGCGGCAGGGAGAGTGGCATGCCACGTCAGAGAACCCCAATGACGTCCGGAGGAGAACGCACTCGATATCAGAACGCACCTGCAGTTCTGGAAGTCAAAGAAGCACACTTCGACGGGCTCGCCCAGCTCGTCGTACCGGAATTGCATGTTATTCCTGCAGAAGTCGCCGTGGACGAGGACGCCGGTGGGCTCGGTCCGGGCGGCAGCCCCCATCATGATGGAGTAGGCGTTGCCGGCGAGGGCCTCGAGCCTGCGCAGTCCGTCCAGCCTGTGGCGGTGCTGCTCAGCGCCTTTGTCGCCGTCCTGCCCCGGCCCCGGGGTCGATCCCCGCAGGCGGTCGGCGAGGCGGTCCAGGCCGCGGCGGAAGCACGCCCCCAAAGTGAAGCCCCACTTGTCGGCCCACTCCGGCAGGTACGCTATCTCCCGCACCAGCGGCGTCACCTCCTCCAGGAACTCGCCGCGGCACCGCGCCTGCGTCAGGGGATTGCGGGGGGTCGTCTTGTCACTAAGAAAATTATTCGTGTTCACGCCTAATTTTTCAGTTGATTTCCAGACAAGCAGTAAATTTTGTTCTGAGGGCTAAAATGTCGTTTCGGGAACTAATAGTTGCCCCGACGAAAAGTCAGTGCTCCAACGCAGAGGTTCGTTGCAGGAGCAACGTTTGCTGGAGTATCTAACCTTTCGCTGGAGAACTGACTATTTGTTGGTTCAACCAACAAACAGCTTCCCCAACGACGTTTCGGTTCTCTGAACCAAAACTTATTGCTTGTCTGTAAATTATCTCAAAAATTGGTTGCGACCATTTTTTTTTCCTCCGTGCTTGTCAACAGATGGCCGCCAAGACCGCTCACCTTGGCGGCGTGCGACAGGGCGTGCAGGCGGCCCAGGGCGCGCAGGACTAGGTTCGCGTGCTGCCGGTCCAGGGCGGTGCGCTCCTTGGCCAGGCGGAAGCCCTTGGCCTTCAGGTCCTCCATGAGCGTCAGCGACAGCGTGCCTTTCACCGGCCCGCGCGCGGCCAAGTAGTGCCTGGCATTGGCATTGAAACCGGGAGTCAGTGTCAGAGTCAACAGCACGGCGACCGCGACCGCCTAGAGGCCAGGCCAGAGGGGAGCACGCTGGGCTGCCTACCCGGACCCTCGCAGGCGCACCCGGTGCAGGCAACCCAACCTACCGCAAACTCTGAGCGGAGGGCGGGGCGGAGGCAAGGCGAGAGCCGGCGTCGAAGAGGTTGCCGAGCCACACGGAGCAACCAGGGAGTGACAGCGGTCAGCTCAGTGAGCTAATAAGCGAGCCGCGAGTCAACGCCGATACCCCGGGCCTGGGAGGCCTGGCGCCGCCTAGGCGCCGGCGCCCCACAAGCGCGGCGTATCGGCGCTATGCGATGACGATGTCCGCTAGTCCACTCACTTCGGGTGCAAATCGCTGACTGGAACGCCGCTACCCTCCGCGAGCCGCTCCAGGAAGGGGAACACCTTGGTGTACATGTTGACCTCGTTCTCGGCCTGCACGTCCGTCAGCATGAAGCCCTGGAAACCGTCGCTGAGCAGCATCCACTTGGCCACCAGGGCCTCCGACCTGCAGCACACAGTCACACCTGTATACCTGACCCTTACCGGCCCCACCAGTAGTGCCTGTGGCGCGTGTCCAACGTTTTCGTCTAATATCTACGCGTTGTGATAAGCCTCGCCGCGTCTACCACAAGGTGGTTAGGTAACGCGGTGTTTGGTCGTTGCGGCATGCATGCGACGATTCCTGCACAAACAACGGCACGGCACGGCATGTTACCTTGTTTCGCCGCCCCTGCTCAGGTCCAGGCGGGTCATGAGCGTGGTGGACGCCCAGTGGTCCTTGCCGAGGCCACCAATGGGCTGCACGCGCACCCCGTCCAGCCGCCAGCCCGCGCCGAACGCGCCGCCCTCCACGAGTGGCGGCAGCACCTCGGTCTTCATGGCCGTCATCAGCCACACCGCGGGCGCCTCCTTCGGGTCTATGTCGCCCATGGCCTGCGGAGCACGGGGAGGGTCAGCAGGGTCAGCAATGTCACCAGGGTCAGCAGTGTCAGCAGGGTCAGCAGTGTCAGCAGTGTCAGCAGGGTCAGCAGTGTCACCAGGGTCAGCAGTGTCAGCAGTGTCAGCAGGGTCAGCAGTGTCAGCAGGGTCAGCAGGGTCAGCAGTGTCAGCAGTGTCAGCAGGGTCAGCAGTGTGTCGGCGCCTCAGTGGGCAGAGCGGGGCTATGCCGACAGTCATTGCGGCGTCGGAAATAAGTGACCAGAAATTTGGCACCACTGCGCGTGCTTGCGCGCCGTAATTGTACCCGTCTTCGCCACAGGAGGTGGATCACGTGAAGCGCGTAGTGGCGGTTTGTTATGTCCATGCATCATACTGCGGCAAAGACAGCGGTAGGTTGGCGACAATGTGAGACGGCATTTCGCGTGCCGTCAAAGCCACATAGTGGTCGTGGGAAGAGAATTGGATGATGATGGTGATGATATGATGAAAGAAAAAGACAGAGGATTCGCTGCCGAAACATTTGGAGGTCAACGTTTAAATGATTGGTCCGTGAACGGACGTCGTCACGCAAACCAGGGCCTTCGGCCGTGGTTGCCTACGAATTTCCAAAAGAGAGCGACAAGCCAACGGCCTTCGCGGACATTCACTTGAGACTCATGTTTACACTTTCACTCTGCGATACCACTCTGGGCCGGGCCGTCGCTGCATGAGATGTAGGAAGTTCGTGTTTGTGGTCGTTGATCGCGGCAGAGGCAGATATCCCCCCCCCCCCCCTCCCTCCCCACCCTCCGCCCTCCTGGTGCAAACAACTCCCGCTGTTTTTCAGATGCATTTCGTGCATCGTTCACGTGCACGAGGCGCCATTTACACAAATACTGGTTAAAATTGTGCTTGCCATTGCGGTAATATCATAAATCAGCCGAGCGCCTGCGATCGCTGGGGTAGGCCAGCCCGCTCTACACGCGTGCACGCAGGAGTCGTGGTTGCCTACCCACCAGGCGCACAGTACTGTATCGTGGACGTACTTGGTGGATGAGTTCTCTGTTCGGCGGCGGGCTGCTGAGGTGGCTCCTGCGGCTGGAGTGGTCCGGGCTCCGGTCCGGCCACAACTGAGCCGGCTCGACTCGCCTACGGCTGCTCGACGTTGGCTAGACGAGGGACGGAGAGGGGCGGGGCGGGACGGGGCGGGACGGGGCGGGACGGGTTGGCTGGCATGTGCTGGCATGGCACACAGTGTCGACTCCCAACGTCCACTGCTAACCACGGCTACCACCACAGGACCGCACAGGCGGCGGCGGACCCGCACTGAGGGGGGGGGGGGCTCCAAATGGGGACCCTGCATTCCCCCTCCTCCCCCGCCCCACTAACCACTTATCATGGTGTGCTAGTGTCACGGGGAGCAAGAAAGAGAGCCCTAGCTGGATCAGAGAGAGAGAGAGAGAGAGAGAGAGAGAGAGAGAGAGAGAGAGAGAGAGAGAGAGAGAGAGAGAGAGAGAGAGATAGGTCTAAAGAGGAACCCGCGATGTGCTGGAATCAGTACCCCTGGCTCGCCTCGAAGCGCGGCAGCACCGGTCAGTACTCGGCGGCAGTAAGTGTTTCTCTTGTTTCTTCCCTTCCACACCCAGCCTCTAAGGGTTAGACGTTAACACAACAACCCACAGCGGGGTGCGCTGCGTGCTGCGGCCCGCGGCTGAAGAGGCACCTTCCCAAGCAGCACCGGACTCTTGACCACCTCCGGCTATCTCCGGCCCGGCTCGTATGACGCACGCAATAGAAGTTTCCAACGAGGCTCAGAAGCGGAAGCTGAAGAACAAAAACACTTCCAGCCCGGAAACTCTTGAGAGCCGGTATGAGAAATGTTGGTGGGCAATGGCCGCGCCAAATTTGGGAAATATACACCAAATTCTCTGAAAACGCCATTCAGGTTTCTCATACCTGCCCTCCAGAGTTTCCGGTCTGGAAGTGTTTTTGTTCTTCAACTTCCGTTTCCAAGTCTCATTGGAAACCTCTATTTATAGCCGTCCCGTGTGATTACGCTCACATTCGCACTCGCCTCGCCGATACCCCGCGCGGAGGCAGGACCGTCCGGCCTGACCGCGCGGGGTATCGATGAGTTTTGTGTGACGACGACCGCGGGCGCGCTCAACTCGAACCCCAACTCGTAGTGAAAAGGTGGATATATTTCGTGATAGAACGAGTTCGGTGCGATCAAGGATCTGGCAACGAATTTCTGGAAAAGCCGATTGCGATTGCCGGTCGCAAGTACACTGCTGCCACACCAGACCAGACTGTTTCACAATAAAAAGATTTTTACCACAGACCGCCCGTGGACGGAGTTACTGAAAGAGACTGGAAAGCGAGGTTTAATATTGTTTTCATGTTCTGCTTTGAGGACAGATGCTAAAGCATAGGCAGTTTCGGGCGCTCTGTATCGTGGCATGATAGCCGTACGGGTTGAGGCGCGTTCTCCCAAGAACAGTATCCCGGGTTCAACTCTTGCCTCCGCCTCCAAATTTTTTCTCGATGTTCCGCTCTGCTCTGCGGAGCTAGAGTGCCGGGAGCGCGCAGCGGGGACCACTGTGGCTCGGTAGTCGCATGGGTTAGTGGACCGGCCGGAAACCGACAGGTCCGTGGTTCAAATCTTGCCGGTCGCAGAATTTTTTCTTGTGACAAAGCTAGGAGGACAGTGGCTAAAATATACTTCCGAACATGAAGCCGGTATGGCTGTCCAAGCGACCGTGCGGGCTAAGGCGCCGCCGGCACAAACCCCCGGTCCCGAGGGTCTAGGGTTCAATTCCCTAGATTCGAGGGTCCCGCCCGGGGGGGCGTTCTGTGCCTCTGGAGAAATCCAGGGGGGAGACTCGGGGGATGTGCAGAGCTTCTAGGGTTCGAAGCTTCTGTTTTCCTCTCTCTGAATCTGGCAGGTGCGGACATGCCGCTACTCGGTACGTAGCGAGTAGAGTACAGCGGTTTCGGCCGTGTACGAAGGGAACCTATGTCCTCCAAATCTTCGCAGGGGCGGACTCCCACGATGAGTGGGGCCAAACCAGACTGCGGTTGAAGGGCACTACAGTATGATGGAGTCCCGGAGGCCGTGGTTAGCGGAGGGGGCCTCGCGCAGTAGCGCGGGCTAGGGGTTGCCGGGAGATCCGTCCGGCGCAAGCCGGGTAGCGGGTTCTAGTGCTGTGTCCCGGGGCCAACTAGCAGCCGTAAAGCACCGGTTCCCGTAAGATCACCGAAGTTGAAGGCAGGGGTCCTGGCGGAAGCCAGGACGACATAGGTTTTGTCACCAGCGGTCAAACATGCCATCGGGATTTTTTTTCCTCGCTGAATTTGTTTCGAAATCATTTCGGTGTCTTGGTGACTGGAATGACTCTGGAGGGACTGGAAGTGACTGGACATGAGACTGTTCCGTTGGGTGCACAGTGACTTCACCAAAAGGGGCACCCCTCGGCTTCCAAACATCTCCCGAGGCACAGATCGCCAACGCCCCGATCAACGTGTGGTTTGAATAGAATCCTCCCGAGGTGACGTCCGGCCTTTGCCTCCGCCAGGCCAGTGCTGGGAGTTCCGACATGTTGTGTCACCTCCGCTCCGGCGTGAGTGACGAGGCTTACCGCCATCACTATGCCGGGGCCCTGCCCGGGGTCAGAGGGTGGGGGCTGCGGGGGCGCCCGTTGTGGTGGGGGTGGCGGCGGCGGCGGGGCGGCGGCCACCACGCTGCCGGCCCAACCCTCCGGCCAGCCCACCCTCAGTCAGGGTGGGTTCGCGCTTCGGTTCGCGCCGGCAGGGGTGGACCTCGTCGGCCGACGACTTTCTCGACCGCTAGCGGAGGGGGCGCACGACGATGTTGGAGGAGCTGGGGGTCCGCGACGAACGCCGGTCCCTTGATCCCCGAGCCGCCGCCGCCGCAGGAGCGTCGCCACGACGCCGAGGGTCGGCATCGGCACGCCGCCTGAGCTCCCCGGCTGAGCGCCCTGCTGACCATGTGCCGGTGTGAGCCGGGCGCCGCCTTCCAGCCCCCGAGCCCGTGGAGCCCGCGGAGCCCACCGCCCCCGAGCCCGCCGCCACGGCCCCCGAGGACAGCGAGGACCGCGACCAGAAACAGGTACGCAGCGATGTGTGCACACGGTGCGGCAAACACGACCGGTGTGGGCCGAGGCAGCCGAGGGCTGACGGGGTGCTGGCCCCAGCCGAGGGGGCGGCGGTCACGCCAGCCTGACCTTGTGCCAGATTACACCGTGGATGTCGGCGGGGGTGGAGCCCGGGCTGGGACCGCTGGGACCCCCCGCCGCCCGCCGGGCCGGTGGGCAGGCCGACAGGCCGCGGCCGAGGGCAGCAATCCGTCTGCAAAGTTAAACATAATAATGGGAGGTACTTAGGGTGTGTTGGTGTGTCCGCGACCGGATCAATAAGTATGTTCAGGCCGGGCCAAGGGTATGGCCGGCAGCCGGCGCTTGTCTTGTATGCACTGCCCCTCACCCCTCCACCTCAACGCTGTGCGCGTTTGCGTTTAGGACTGTAAGCCTGTAGATAAGGTAAGAGGTGCCGTTGGAGTGAGAACGGCTGTCACTTATTTAACCATGGTGCACCCGACGTAATCCTCCACGGCTCCCCGAAGCTTTATGAATCGCAGACACTAACCAACTGGCGAGAGCCGACACCGCGGCGCCTGCTGGCACCCGCGCGTCGATCGCTCTTTTACGTGCAATAAAATGCTCGGCAC
This sequence comes from Odontothrips loti, assembly GCA_038380765.1. Taxonomy (NCBI): domain Eukaryota; kingdom Metazoa; phylum Arthropoda; class Insecta; order Thysanoptera; family Thripidae; genus Odontothrips; species Odontothrips loti. The sequence continues at coordinate 13,119,154 of CM076248.1, read as the reverse complement.
AGACCTTGCCATGGCCGAGCCGGCCTTGCAGTCTCGATCTACCGAAGTGTGAAATCACCAGGAATTCCCCCCCTCTCCCCCCCTCAGGGTGCCGTCCTTCCCCTTTTGGAGTGGATGCGATGGATGGGCGCCGCCACGGCCCAGCGCGGCCCTCTGAATCGAATACCGTTTTCCTGGATTGCATGGGCCGGGTATCGGCGATCAGCCCCTACCCGCCCTTTGACCACGGCACCGCGGCCGTCAGCAGCGAGGTCAGGGGTTTCCCCGCCCAGCCCCGCCCCGCGCATACGACCTCGAATGTCGCCCTGCCCCTGCCACCATACTGCCATCGACGTGACACCCCGACGCGACGGCAGGGTGGACAGGGACGGGGGCGGAACGCCGGACTACGAACCCTTGTTTTGAAGTGACCGAGACCTACCCCCGGCGTTAGGCCGGTGCGTGACCGCTGCTGGCGGGGCCGCCCGGGGTGGAGCATGCCACCCGCACCCGCCGCCCCTTAGGGCTGGGCTGGGCATGGCGGGCGCGGGTGAGCGGTACCACTGACCTCTGACCTGGCAGAAAGAAGACGCCATCATTAGTCCTCGTCACTGTCGCTGTCAGTTGCACGCCGACCCGACCCGACGCGGACGGTAGGTGTCGGTGTCGATGTCGGCGTCGAGGGCTGTTGTTCGCGGTACGAGGCCGCCGTCAATTCATGCCGCGGAATTGCACGCACCCCCGCATAGCCGCTGTCTTCCGGCAGCCGAGAGCCGGAAATGAGCAGGGGCGTAAAAAACAAACCGAGAAATGGAGAGGCGATGCTTTACGGGTTGCCTACCTTCGGGGGGCAATTGTTCAATGACTGAAGGCTTTTTAAAAAATATTGGTGTATTCTTTCAAAATTTATTGTGTCACCCCCCCCCCCCCCCCCGTTTTCAAGCGCCTAGAAATGAGGCCTTTATTGTTGTTGAGGCGCGGGGAGCCGGTGACGGCCGGTTCGTAATAAGAGTAGACAATCTCCGCCAGCCCGGTGCTTCAACCGGGGACCATCCCCTGCTGCTGCGGGGCGCTGGCTGTTCGATCGGTACCCCATGGGCCCTCGTTAAGGGCTTCCCCCCCCCCTCTTCTTCCCCCCCTCTTCTTCCCCCCCCCCTCTTCCCCCCCCCCCCCTCTTCTTCCCCCCCCCCCCCCCAAAGCACCCACTTATCGACGAGTAATTCGCCTAATGGACAATAGCCACGGCCGCGTAGGGCAATGTGTGCCGCGCAAGGGCGGGACCCTGGTAAAGACCCAGAGGCCTGCGGGGGGCGCTCTGCCTAATAATAACCATATGGCGCCCGGCCGCCACCAGCCCCCACACCCGCCGGCGTGTTGCGTTAGGGTGTTTATTGTCGTCGTGTGGGTCATTGGGGGGGGGGGGGAATGAGCGGCCATGAGCAGGGGGCCACGAGTCATGGAACAGGGTGACGGAGTGACGGATGTTCCCGTAGGTCGACACCCTTCCAAAGGGCGAGAGCGTGTTGCGTTCCAGCAGTCGACGGCAAGATTTAAGTTCAAGGTTGCATCGGCGCGTGCGTGTGTGTGACTCTGTGTGTGTGTGTGTGTGTGTGTGTGTGTGTGTGTGTGTGTGTATTTGCGTGCGCGCGCGTTAGCGTTTAGTTCGAAGGGGTTGCTACGCGGCGGCGCTGCGGGCGGGTGTGTGGGACGGGGACGCAGAAGGGCCATCGTATTCAGACCGAGAGCCGGTCGGGCCAGGTCGGGGGCGGCAGTGAGCTACGCGGCAGGCGAAAGCACAGCCGCACAGTGTATTACCGTAGATTTCACCGGCCGGTTGTTATGTGGCGATTACATATTGATGCATCGCGGGGTGGGGCTGAATGGCGCTGAGTAGCAGCAGGCGAACGGTATCGGGATTGGGAATGCAAGCCGCTCCGCGGAGCGTCCCACAGGGTTTCCCAACCCGAACTCCTCCGCACACACCACTCCGCGGCCTGCGTTATTGGCATGTTTATAGTGATCTCACCCCCCCCCCCCGTCCCCCTTTCCCCAAAATCCCCTTGCACCCCTGCCAATCGACCGGTCAGCTTATTGATCATTCGGTGGACACCAGCGGCACGAGCGCAGCGGGACAACGGGGTTGCGGAGGGGAGGGGTTCGGTACACAAACAAACACCACATCAACAGAGCTTAGCTTTCAGTGGCGCAAAGTGGTGCGCGGATTGCGAGGGGTCCCTCTCAGTTATTGTGATGCAAGCGCACCATGGTTAAAAATCAAAATTTGATTTTTGATGGTTTTTCTTCTGACTCGCAGACATCTGCAAGTATCCCTATTCTCTTCCTTTCCCAGTATCACCCAAAAATAAGCAACTAAGGTGTGAGGAATTTCCTTTCCTTTTTTTGTTTCGTCTTTTTACAAAACTATTTACTTCCAGTGAACGAGGGCGTACCCACTTAACGTGCTGGATGAGCTCAAATTATTTCTGATTTGGATTTGCTTTCTGAAATTCTCCAATTTTTCTGAAATTTTCTGATATTTTTTGAGTGTGGATTCGCAGCGGCGACAGTCGACGGGAAGACGAGATTCACGCCAACATCTCCGGCTCGGCTTACCCGTAAGGTGACCGGGTAATGGCGGGCGCTGACGGGGTAACCCCTTCGGTAACCCTCAGGTAACGCGGCTGTTGCGCTGTGCCTCCGTACTGCATCTGCAGCAGCTGCCCTCCGCTCCCTGTCCGCCGGGACCACAGAGTTCGCACTGCGGGTTCCCCGGGTTCCCGCAGCGCTGCCCGCGCCCTCGGACACCGGGACCGGGACCGGGTATATTGATTGTTCATTGATAAGGAGGCTGCGCTGCCCGATTGTGGGCGAGTGCGTCGCAGTGCGGGGCTGGGGCGGGCTGGGGCTGCCCAAGGGCGGGATTCCCCACCGGCCACTGCCCTCGGCGAGGCTCAGCCGGCCGTTAAAGGGTGGGTAATGTAGTCGAGTCGTAAAATAAGGTCAGCGGCGGCGGTGGCGGGGGAAGTCCAGAGCCGGTCACCAACGAGGTGTGCGGTGCGGGTCCGGGGTCACGGCTCACGGCGGCCTCGCCGGGCCTCCGTCCCGCGCGCCCTCATCGACGCCGCCCTGGTTGCCGGAGGGCTCCGGGTCCCCCGATGACCTGGCCGCACTGGCTGACGGAGCTAACAGGTGCTGCCCACGCGACGCGCGCCCTCTGCCATTAGGGCTGCCCGGGTGGAAGGATCTCTAGTTTGAAGAGCAGTGGAAAAGAAGTGTACAAATATATTTCCAATCCGAGTTAGAAAGTATTAAAAATTGAGTCCGTCTGTATAATTGACTGTCATTTATGTATGGTTTACGTGTAGATTTATATAGTTAAAGTGTAGAGAAAGTATAAAAAACTTCAGTTTAACTGTAAGAAAAGTACCAGTTATTTCGAACAAACTATAGTTTTTGATCAGTTATGGCCAGAATGTGGTTAGTTCTCTGTCAGTTCAAAGTGCAGCTTAACTGCGCTTGTACCGAACTTACTTCGAAAAGCAAGATGCTAATTTTCTGAAATGTTTATCTGAAGATGCAACTGAAGTTGCACCTGCTTACTAGCTGCAGTTCAAAAGTCTAGTTGCAACTTGCTTTATATTATGGGTCAAAGTTCACCTCTCATGAATGAATAAATACATTCTGATATGCAACCTTTTCTATTGTTTGTCTCCTTAATTTTGTGTGCTTTAACTGTATTTAGAAATAAATGATTTCTAGTATAAATAACAACACAAAAATAACTCTCAGATTATCTTTATTATGCTAATTTTTTTTACAAATTTCAATAGTGAAACTAAGCTCTTCTTAGTAAATGGAACGTCTTCTCAACGCTCATTGGAAGTGATCTGAAAAGAAAAAGAAATTAAGATTAGATTCAACAGTGAGTAAAAGCACCATCTCAGTTAAAAAATAGACACAACACTTACTGCTGCTGAACATCAAAATCTGCATCACCTTGAAGTTTTAGTACCTCTGCATATGCAGATATAAATGCTGCTCAGGCTATGGTTTCCTTGGTGGCATTAGCAGGAGTGTGTTGTGATGTGACTCATCAGATGGGTTCGCACATCACTGCTCAATGGAATTGACCTGAAAAACGACAGAAAAAACAATTAAATGCAAGTAAATGCTTTATCTTAGTTAAAAATCTACACAACACTTTCTGCTACTGAACCCTGAAATCTGTCTACCTATTAAGCTTTTATGCTTCGATATCCAGCTCAAGCACTGAGGTTCCCTTTATCAGATTGGCAGGAGTGTTGTTCTATGTAACTTATCAGATGAGTTCTCACAGCACTATGTAAGGCACCAACGTGGAGGAAAGTAAGTTAATATCACATGCAAAAAAATACTCAATATCACTTGTAGCTCTAAAACTCTTTTCTAATACATAATCACTCACTTGAAATACGGAGCTGCTGATCCTTCACATCTACATCCCCTTTTAGTTTCAGTGCTTCTCCTTGCTCACATTGGAAAACCTGATAAAAGCAGACAAAAAAACACAGTGATAGTTAACATTACTGTGGCATGGTTCACCTACTCAACAAATTACTCACATGCATAATTAAATCTCATGTAGATGCTGCTCAGTCTCAGTTTTCCTTGATGACATTAGCAGCAGTTTGTTGCGATGAAGCTCATCAGATAAGTTCGCACAGCATTGCTATCTACAACATCAACAAGGAAAAGAGTCAGTTAACTAACTATACCACATAGAAAGTAAATCATTTTCAGTTGCACGATTTAAATCACTCACCTAATATAAGAATCGCTCATATAAACAATGCCTTCGCGCTCACAACTATCATGTTAATGCTGCTCAGCCTGTCTTTTCCATGACGAGCTGGGTTCGCACAGCACCTGAACGCTGATAGAACAGAAAAATAAAACGCTGAATGGAGACATAAATAATGAGACATAAATTTATTTTAAAGTGTTGTGGCTTGAAGATGAGCAAACTAATCACTTGATTTTTAATATGATCCCATGAAGAATTGAATGATTTATTATATCTTGTTTATCTGCACAGTCATCACAAAACAAAATGCACCATATGAACATTAGCTATAGATTAGCATAATGCTTACCTAGCTTTGGATGAACAAATTGTAGTCAGTTTCAATACTTGGTTTGGTCATTGGCACAGTAGGCCAATAACAATTACAAAGGACGAGTCATTCCAGGCATCTCAGTGACAGATGAATTTGACTGTACATACATTTCAAATTAGTTGATCCATTATCACAGGAATGTTAATGAAGCTTTTAGAAGCTTGCTCACACAGCACTAAAAGTAGATATGGCACTCTTGGTTAAGGTTAATACAAAACTTTTATTCCATGATGGAACACTTTCATACAGTTGAGGTTAAGTCACATCACTCAATCTCCGAACAAGAAGTGGTTAAATAAAACTCTCCAAAGAAACAAAGATCAAATCTTGAAACAATGTGGGAATGCGCCAAAGGTGCGAGCAATAAAACTGGCATGAAATTATTGAACGAGAACACGGACACAACCACTGTGGCCGAAAGCTCTACCTTGGCTTACCGGCCGGCACCCGGCACCACTGGCGTCTAGAATTTCTACCAAGCATCGACGTACGCAGTAACAAGAGCGAAAATAAAACTAACCTTCGTGTATTATCCTTGCAACCCAAAATTTAAGATAATCCATCAATCTCTGGCGATGTATTTACGACACACTGTTTGTTCATGAAACCAAGGAGCTGCTTACGTTACATCGTGGTATGTTTGTTGTCCTCTGCGATCGGCTCAAAGGAAGGCGCTGATTCTAGGGCGGTTGTTTGAAACGAGCCAAAGTTTGCAAGCACAATAAAATTGCTTCAAAAGACAAAATGAGAAATGGTCGTATTGAAGGTTTTTCCCCCTCAATTAGGAAGGAGACTTTACGGACGAGTGATGTAAATAATGAGCTCACAAGTCCAACAGTACCAAATGGAAGATTGTGGTTAAGAAGTCCATTTGAGGAGACTTCGTAATGAGAGCTACCTGTGGAAGGTTGTATTATTAATGCTTTCTCCAGACTTGGCTTGACCTCTTCGGAGAATATGCCGTACAGAAAGTGATAAAATAAAGTACTGTTGTAAAGATGAAATGGATCAAAATATGAAAGAAAGTAGTTATTGTTACCCTTTTATTAAGGAATTCATATAATACATATGTACACAGTTATAATGAACAAGTCGAGGAATTAAATAAAGTAAATCATTCAACTAAATTAAAGAAGTCGACCGATTGAATTAAATAAGTTGCCTCTACTGCAGGCATTCACATCATACAACTCCATGCAAAATCATGTGGTCGACTACAGGAACGGAAGACCAATTGAAAATCAGTTCCTACTGTGGCCAAGATCTTCTGTCTCAGAGTCACTGCTCTCATCAATGTACTGCAAACAGAAAGGAAAGGCAATGAAACTTAATTTCGTGACCTATACTAATCTTCAGAACCATAGTGAAATATATATGTACCTCAATCTCTTTCAGCTTGTTGGGATTTTCGCCTACAAAGGAGTTGACGACTGCTCCAAAGTGGGATTGTGAGAGACTAGGCCAGCGTTCAAGGACAAAGCCTGAAAATGGTTACACGGTTAACATTGATACAAAATAGAATCATAAACAAATACATGTTAATTAACGTACCATGAATGTCTCTCATCCTTTGGAACCGTTTCAGTGAAGGTTTGCAAAACACACTGCCATCATCCCGCCTGCGCTTCTGGCCCGAATATGTGGATTTGATTAATCTTTTTCTCGAAAATGCGTGCCTGATAAGTGGTGCTACAGTTCGTCCTGGTGAAGATGCTCCCTTAGCTAGATTGTACACTATCTTAGGGACGTAAAGCGATTTGCCAATGAGGACCTAAATCAGAAAACAAATATTAGCTCAGCACTAAGACATGAACAGTGATGAACAATGAACACTTCGTACCCTTTCTTCTGATTCTGGTTCACTGTTCCGATCTGTTCTTGGTGAGCCAGGTGGTATTCTCTGCTGCAATGCCTTCGCAACAGCAGCAGCTAGGATGCTCTGAAACTCTGTAACCAAACAGTGAAACAAAGGATAACATTTATCACATTGAACTGAAATAAATAATCCCATGTTAAAGAATGGCAGCAGCACCTTGAGAATTGATGTCAAAGTGGGTGTTGGCTGGGGCCACTTGGTCATTCTGACGCCTAGCTCTTTCCATGTGCTCTTGTAGGTGCTCCAAGCTGTCTGCAAGGGCAAGTGGAAGTGAATACATAGCACATGGGTAAATGGAGGTTAAAGTGACAAAATGAAGTGAGAGCAATTTAGACTTGCAGAACCTACTTGGGAGAAATAAATGAGCTATGGCTTTGAAATACAAGCAGGCTGGTGAATGCTACACACTCCCCTACCCATCGAGCCGGTCACAACTTCTAATTCACAACACTTGACAGTACTCACCACTAGCCTCAAGCACTCGCCCGTCGTAGACCGGCCACTCGCCATTGCGCCTTTCAAGTCGCCATTCAATGACGTACGACTCATCATACGGAAGAGCCCCGACATTGAATCCCCTTATCCATTCGACCTTGACATTATGGCTGAAGGTGCCCCTGAACCTCCCAGACAGCCATTCTACTAATGCGTAGAACTGTCTGCTGGGGCTGGAGCTACCTCCACAGCCCGACCGAGACTTAGAGGGAGCCATGTACAGCAACGTTCACGAACCGAGAACACCAAACCAACAACCCACACGGACGAATCTTAGAGTTGGACACCGACAGAACAGACCAGATACAGATCGTCAACTCACACACGGAACACTACCGGACCGGTATTTAAAGGCACTTTGCGCCTTCCCTCTGCCCACCCCTTCCGCCCTTTCCCCTCTCATTGCGTGAATTGTTTTTCTTCTTATTGTTTATAAAAAAAATTGTAAAATTTTAGAGGGAGTACGTCTTAGGTTTGTTCAATGTCTTACGAGTTAGTTTTATCATTATTTTGAAATGAATCTTGTTCGTAGATAGCAAAGAGTTCAATAGTTTATCCGATTTGGCTTTCCCTCGTGACACCTCGGACAATAGTGGTCCATCCCAAGGCCATGATATGATGCGTCGTCTGCAAGCAGAAAGCAGACGACATCCTACTGGTGCTACATCAAAGTGAGCGCTAGAAAAACATTTTTCTTGATTAGCGATCAATGATTGGTGGTAAAAATAGCACAAAATTTGTGGTGCTTTGGTGCATCATGCATCTTTTATTCATATTATCCATCAAGAAATACCTCAATGTTTCAGTCAACGAAAATCTTGAGCAAAGTTGAAAAAACTTTGTTCATGAGGTTTGGCCAATGTAAGAATAAATTGAAAAGAACAGAGTGTAGTAATTTATTTGTAAACGCGTCATCTGGAGCTAAAGCTAGCTAGGTAGGCTTGCCCATAATAACCGATGATAACCCAAAGGTTCTCTGCGTTTCCATTTAATCAACAATAGCTACAATATTTCCCCTTTTCTTTTTCTATCACACCCTAGTATTCTTGGCACAAGTCAACATTGTTATCTTAAAACAGCATCTGCAAAATTTGAAGCTCTCAAGATAAGTTAACTTTTGGCCAGCATACATTGCCAGATTGACAGAGATTTCAGTAAATGTCATACAGATTCTTTTTATCAATTTTCTTCAGGGTACGGGGTTGTTGCTCCATGAACAGAACACGGTTTCCCATTTCAGAAAATAGGAAAATCTCCCTTCCATTTTGGTTTCATAGTTTGGGAAGAAAATGGAATTCCGTTTCCATGTTTAGTGATCTATGTTCATACCATGATAGCAGTGGATCCTTAATACCATTCTCATTTTATATCACATGAAGATGAGCTTTTGCAATCACTGAACCCAAGTCAGCCTGGTTCTTTTAAACTGTCATTTGTAAGCAGCAATAATTTGAAGTATTTAAATATGAATGTGTAACCTTAAACAAATAAATCATGGGACAACAGTGAAGTTGTAGGCTTTATCTGTAGCAACCATTGGGATTTATCGATTGGATATGAAAGTTAAAGTGTTTTAGATTCACTTCATACCAGTTTACATGACAATTTATCTCTCTAAGATGTTTTTCCTATGCATGTGTTTCAGTAAAGAGAAAGGTTACTAGAAATACTTTTATTTTTACAGAAACATATTAAAAGGGCTTTAGCAGTAACAAAAGTTACAGAGCAGAAAGGTGGTTTTGATGAGCCAGTCTCTATTTACAAATAAAATGTCTAGTAATCATTTCCTTATTATTGATCTAGATACAAAATCACAGTAACTCAAAATAATGTCTTAGCTTTATAAAATACAACACAATAAAAATAAATATGTAATCACGTCAACATTTCCAGTCCTAAAACATTAATACAACCAATGCGTAGAGTTTCTAGTTCGCTAAATTTAATACGAAATGCAAGCAACTTTGACTGAAAGAGCGAAACTGGGACACATCTGAGGAGGCCTTCAGGAGCATCCTCAAAAATCTGAATATGTGGCATGGGTACATCACATAATCTATGATTATTTCTAATTAGGAAGTACCCTAATACAAAAACATTTTCCAAAATAACAGTAAAACATTTAATCTGGAAAGCTTGACCAGATTCCAAAAGGACAATACTGTTGTCTTGTTTAGTAACACGGCGATAATCACAAGAATGGAACACTTCATCATTCACAATACATCTCTCATAAAAATGGTATTCTATTTTCGGATCACACTCAATGCCTCCTCTTCTGATTGCCTGATACAAATCTAGTGGGGGCACCATTTCTTTGGGTGCACCCAACATGGACACAGAACCAACTATACAATGAGGACTTGCTAAACTTGCACTACTTGTCACATTCTTGAGGTAGTCCCTTTCTTCAGCATTCATTGCGAATGCAACATCATCTTGCAATGTCTTCAGAGCTATTCTCAGTTGCATGTGTACACATATTTGTTGGCCAACACCAGCACTGCTTTTAACAGCGTTCCTGACTTCACCCAAGAAGCTCTCAAACAAAAATGCACTATGGGTCCACGGCTGTCCATAATCCTCTATACTTCTTTCAAGATGTGTTAAAAGGTGTATGCTGAACGTGGCATGTTCTTTACCATACAATGTGTCAATTTCCCTATTAAATCTGAGTAAATACCTTCCAGCATACACGAGTTCAGACTTGGCCACAGAATTTTGCATAGTCACAGCTAACGCATGTACCAAGAGGCCCCAATGGTTTAAAAATCTAGCTGGTAAAATACCTTTCATGACAGGTATGGAGTAAAACACAACCCAATGAAACCACTCATGCCCTCTATAGTTAGAACGTTCACTCAAGGACCTTGGTGCTCTTGACACATCATTTGTGGGAGTAATAGCCAGGAGACGCTTGTCGACTTCTGAAAACTTTTTAGAGACGTTGAATGGTTCATTTTTGTAAGTTTTAAGTAGCCAAAGATCTGTAAATCTTTTGGTGGCATTGACCACTGCATGAAATATATCAAGATCCAGGCATCTTATTATGTCAAAGTTTGGGATATCAGATAATATAGAAAGTCCTTTAATCCCCATTTGGACCTCACCAGACCTTTCTGCTACCCTTGCTGATTCCATTGTTTCATCATGAGTTCTAAGAGCATAAACGCATTCAGCAATCGAATATGACCTGGTGTGCCCTTTGCCTCTCTTCATGTAAAAGCCAGGATGAAGACAAAACCCACAACCGTACTTTCCTGAAACAAATGCATAAAATATAAGTACATTACAAAGACAACTGTGTACCAGAAGAATAAACTTGTGTGTATTAGTACTTACCATTGAATTGATTTGAATTTCTGATAAGAGGACGGGCTATGGAATCACTGACACACATCAAACAAATTATTTTGTAGGTCTTCAAACTGCCACTAACTTTAATTGTGATTCCATGCAAAGCAAGTTTTATGCACTCTTCGACAAATGGTTTTAGGTACTCATTCATTGAAGGCTTTTTCTTTCCCAAGTACACACAGGCCATAAGGACACATTTACGCCTTATGCGCAAAGGGAACTCATTCAATACCAGAAGAACAGGCCATGCAGAGTTGTCACTTGTTGATGCAACCTGGATAATAGGTTTCAGAAAAGCAAACTTAATATCATAATATTTGTAACAAAAATCAAACAATACAAATATTATGTTACATATTTGAAATCTTACCTGGAGTCCATCAATAAAACAATTAAAGGTCAGACAATCCCCATCCATGCCATTCACTTTGGTTTTATACATTTTTCCATCAAACACATCTTCGTAATTCCCAATGTTTATCTTTTGATAGTTACTTGGCTTTATGATGTACTTTGAGAGACCACTCTCTAGTAAACTTGTTATTTGGTCGGTCACTGACAGATAGAGGAAAACATTACCCTTCTTTTTGTTTGTTGCTGCATCAATCTCTTGTCCACAGTCATTACAAGTTGTAGTTAATTCAATTATGCCAGCATAGGAACCACATTTCGGGCACAAATGGTGCTCACACAGGGCAGTAGAGTACGATGAAATGACACGTTTCATCAAGTGTTTAGATGGTTTGATTGTACTCTCTTTTGACAAAAGTCCAGCGAGTTCCATAATACATTCCACAGCAGGATATGTGAGACTATGTCTTTTCTTCGTTGCCAATAAAAGTAAAATCTTGATTTTGTCTGGTACACTCAGATTAACATTGGGAGCTGCGGCCAGATCATCATCTTCTGATTCAGAAGAATCATCCACTGTCGATCGGGCCTCATCATGGTCATGGTCATGTTCGTGCTCATGCTCACTGTCACTGTTGTATTGATTCAAAAACCATTCCTAAAAATTAATAATAAAAATTTCATATCTTAACATAATATACCCCTGCCATTGAAAAGTAAAAAGTCTTACCTCCTCATCTCCAATGTGACGCTCCTCTTCAGAACCATTGATCGGATTGTCAACAACTTGCCAAGTGTGTAAACATTGGGATGCACTTGTCTGCACTGGATTACGTTCATTTGGAACCGTCGTCGGAGGCTCCTGGTGGTAATCATCAAGGTTTGCACTTGTTGGCTGCTGCAGTTGACTCCTTCCTGATTCATTGTCGGTTGATGTCTGGTGGACCAAGTCACGTGTAGCGATTTCTTTGGCTCTTTGTTTGCTCTTAGGCTGCTCCACCGAAGGGTTGGAAGTTCTTGGCCTGAAGGAGTAAGGAATAATTTATTTACCTTGCAGACCAAACAAGGTTAGAACAGGGCAGAAAATTTACTTCACATAGACTTGAGAGTTTGGACACGACTTCTAAAATTGTAAAATTGTATAACAAGCAAAGTTCTGTTTCTCATGGGTGTTATAATTTACCCCAAAACATCCTGCATTATCATAGCTAAAAATAAGTGCTATGGTAAGTTAACCTACCTTTTTCGCTGAGGGTGGTGCAGTTCATACACTGTGGTCTTTGGCACAGAGACATTCGAATCCCGAAACTGGTACCTCTTGTAAGGGCCTCGTTTTGTCCCTTTTTTGTTTACAGTCGACATAACGAGTGACGAATTGGTGACCCAGCGGAGGACAAAGTTACAGCCAACACTGAACACTGCGGGGTGGGTGACTAACTCAGATCCCTTCTCCCCTCCCCCCCCCCCTCTCGCTGCGCCCATTCATCCCTTCTCCCCCCCCCCCCCTCTTTCTCGCTGCTCCCATTCTGTCCCCGTGTGCGCGAAAGGTCCACACGGCGCCTGGTGCACGCAAGTCGTGCGGGCTGGCATACTCTATGCTGCTGCTGCTGCGGCGGCGGCGGCAGCGGAGAAACCCTGCAAACATAAATGTTAATCAGGATCCGGACATTCAGCCTGCGCACCAAAAGTGCGGTGAACTTATCAGAATCTGACGATGACGCGGCGTCTATAGTTTTTGATCAGTTATGGCCAGAATGTGGTTAGTTCTCTGTCAGTTCAAAGTGCAGCTTAACTGCGCTTGTACCGAACTTACTTCGAAAAGCAAGATGCTAATTTTCTGAAATGTTTATCTGAAGATGCAACTGAAGTTGCACCTGCTTACTAGCTGCAGTTCAAAAGTCTAGTTGCAACTTGCTTTATATTATGGGTCAAAGTTCACCTCTCATGAATGAATAAATACATTCTGATATGCAACCTTTTCTATTGTTTGTCTCCTTAATTTTGTGTGCTTTAACTGTATTTAGAAATAAATGATTTCTAGTATAAATAACAACACAAAAATAACTCTCAGATTATCTTTATTATGCTAATTTTTTTTACAAATTTCAATAGTGAAACTAAGCTCTTCTTAGTAAATGGAACGTCTTCTCAACGCTCATTGGAAGTGATCTGAAAAGAAAAAGAAATTAAGATTAGATTCAACAGTGAGTAAAAGCACCATCTCAGTTAAAAAATAGACACAACACTTACTGCTGCTGAACATCAAAATCTGCATCACCTTGAAGTTTTAGTACCTCTGCATATGCAGATATAAATGCTGCTCAGGCTATGGTTTCCTTGGTGGCATTAGCAGGAGTGTGTTGTGATGTGACTCATCAGATGGGTTCGCACATCACTGCTCAATGGAATTGACCTGAAAAACGACAGAAAAAACAATTAAATGCAAGTAAATGCTTTATCTTAGTTAAAAATCTACACAACACTTTCTGCTACTGAACCCTGAAATCTGTCTACCTATTAAGCTTTTATGCTTCGATATCCAGCTCAAGCACTGAGGTTCCCTTTATCAGATTGGCAGGAGTGTTGTTCTATGTAACTTATCAGATGAGTTCTCACAGCACTATGTAAGGCACCAACGTGGAGGAAAGTAAGTTAATATCACATGCAAAAAAATACTCAATATCACTTGTAGCTCTAAAACTCTTTTCTAATACATAATCACTCACTTGAAATACGGAGCTGCTGATCCTTCACATCTACATCCCCTTTTAGTTTCAGTGCTTCTCCTTGCTCACATTGGAAAACCTGATAAAAGCAGACAAAAAAACACAGTGATAGTTAACATTACTGTGGCATGGTTCACCTACTCAACAAATTACTCACATGCATAATTAAATCTCATGTAGATGCTGCTCAGTCTCAGTTTTCCTTGATGACATTAGCAGCAGTTTGTTGCGATGAAGCTCATCAGATAAGTTCGCACAGCATTGCTATCTACAACATCAACAAGGAAAAGAGTCAGTTAACTAACTATACCACATAGAAAGTAAATCATTTTCAGTTGCACGATTTAAATCACTCACCTAATATAAGAATCGCTCATATAAACAATGCCTTCGCGCTCACAACTATCATGTTAATGCTGCTCAGCCTGTCTTTTCCATGACGAGCTGGGTTCGCACAGCACCTGAACGCTGATAGAACAGAAAAATAAAACGCTGAATGGAGACATAAATAATGAGACATAAATTTATTTTAAAGTGTTGTGGCTTGAAGATGAGCAAACTAATCACTTGATTTTTAATATGATCCCATGAAGAATTGAATGATTTATTATATCTTGTTTATCTGCACAGTCATCACAAAACAAAATGCACCATATGAACATTAGCTATAGATTAGCATAATGCTTACCTAGCTTTGGATGAACAAATTGTAGTCAGTTTCAATACTTGGTTTGGTCATTGGCACAGTAGGCCAATAACAATTACAAAGGACGAGTCATTCCAGGCATCTCAGTGACAGATGAATTTGACTGTACATACATTTCAAATTAGTTGATCCATTATCACAGGAATGTTAATGAAGCTTTTAGAAGCTTGCTCACACAGCACTAAAAGTAGATATGGCACTCTTGGTTAAGGTTAATACAAAACTTTTATTCCATGATGGAACACTTTCATACAGTTGAGGTTAAGTCACATCACTCAATCTCCGAACAAGAAGTGGTTAAATAAAACTCTCCAAAGAAACAAAGATCAAATCTTGAAACAATGTGGGAATGCGCCAAAGGTGCGAGCAATAAAACTGGCATGAAATTATTGAACGAGAACACGGACACAACCACTGTGGCCGAAAGCTCTACCTTGGCTTACCGGCCGGCACCCGGCACCACTGGCGTCTAGAATTTCTACCAAGCATCGACGTACGCAGTAACAAGAGCGAAAATAAAACTAACCTTCGTGTATTATCCTTGCAACCCAAAATTTAAGATAATCCATCAATCTCTGGCGATGTATTTACGACACACTGTTTGTTCATGAAACCAAGGAGCTGCTTACGTTACATCGTGGTATGTTTGTTGTCCTCTGCGATCGGCTCAAAGGAAGGCGCTGATTCTAGGGCGGTTGTTTGAAACGAGCCAAAGTTTGCAAGCACAATAAAATTGCTTCAAAAGACAAAATGAGAAATGGTCGTATTGAAGGTTTTTCCCCCTCAATTAGGAAGGAGACTTTACGGACGAGTGATGTAAATAATGAGCTCACAAGTCCAACAGTACCAAATGGAAGATTGTGGTTAAGAAGTCCATTTGAGGAGACTTCGTAATGAGAGCTACCTGTGGAAGGTTGTATTATTAATGCTTTCTCCAGACTTGGCTTGACCTCTTCGGAGAATATGCCGTACAGAAAGTGATAAAATAAAGTACTGTTGTAAAGATGAAATGGATCAAAATATGAAAGAAAGTAGTTATTGTTACCCTTTTATTAAGGAATTCATATAATA
Organism: Odontothrips loti; assembly: GCA_038380765.1. Lineage (NCBI taxonomy): Eukaryota > Metazoa > Arthropoda > Insecta > Thysanoptera > Thripidae > Odontothrips > Odontothrips loti. The sequence continues at coordinate 13,103,437 of CM076248.1, read as the reverse complement.
CATATGTACACAGTTATAATGAACAAGTCGAGGAATTAAATAAAGTAAATCATTCAACTAAATTAAAGAAGTCGACCGATTGAATTAAATAAGTTGCCTCTACTGCAGGCATTCACATCATACAACTCCATGCAAAATCATGTGGTCGACTACAGGAACGGAAGACCAATTGAAAATCAGTTCCTACTGTGGCCAAGATCTTCTGTCTCAGAGTCACTGCTCTCATCAATGTACTGCAAACAGAAAGGAAAGGCAATGAAACTTAATTTCGTGACCTATACTAATCTTCAGAACCATAGTGAAATATATATGTACCTCAATCTCTTTCAGCTTGTTGGGATTTTCGCCTACAAAGGAGTTGACGACTGCTCCAAAGTGGGATTGTGAGAGACTAGGCCAGCGTTCAAGGACAAAGCCTGAAAATGGTTACACGGTTAACATTGATACAAAATAGAATCATAAACAAATACATGTTAATTAACGTACCATGAATGTCTCTCATCCTTTGGAACCGTTTCAGTGAAGGTTTGCAAAACACACTGCCATCATCCCGCCTGCGCTTCTGGCCCGAATATGTGGATTTGATTAATCTTTTTCTCGAAAATGCGTGCCTGATAAGTGGTGCTACAGTTCGTCCTGGTGAAGATGCTCCCTTAGCTAGATTGTACACTATCTTAGGGACGTAAAGCGATTTGCCAATGAGGACCTAAATCAGAAAACAAATATTAGCTCAGCACTAAGACATGAACAGTGATGAACAATGAACACTTCGTACCCTTTCTTCTGATTCTGGTTCACTGTTCCGATCTGTTCTTGGTGAGCCAGGTGGTATTCTCTGCTGCAATGCCTTCGCAACAGCAGCAGCTAGGATGCTCTGAAACTCTGTAACCAAACAGTGAAACAAAGGATAACATTTATCACATTGAACTGAAATAAATAATCCCATGTTAAAGAATGGCAGCAGCACCTTGAGAATTGATGTCAAAGTGGGTGTTGGCTGGGGCCACTTGGTCATTCTGACGCCTAGCTCTTTCCATGTGCTCTTGTAGGTGCTCCAAGCTGTCTGCAAGGGCAAGTGGAAGTGAATACATAGCACATGGGTAAATGGAGGTTAAAGTGACAAAATGAAGTGAGAGCAATTTAGACTTGCAGAACCTACTTGGGAGAAATAAATGAGCTATGGCTTTGAAATACAAGCAGGCTGGTGAATGCTACACACTCCCCTACCCATCGAGCCGGTCACAACTTCTAATTCACAACACTTGACAGTACTCACCACTAGCCTCAAGCACTCGCCCGTCGTAGACCGGCCACTCGCCATTGCGCCTTTCAAGTCGCCATTCAATGACGTACGACTCATCATACGGAAGAGCCCCGACATTGAATCCCCTTATCCATTCGACCTTGACATTATGGCTGAAGGTGCCCCTGAACCTCCCAGACAGCCATTCTACTAATGCGTAGAACTGTCTGCTGGGGCTGGAGCTACCTCCACAGCCCGACCGAGACTTAGAGGGAGCCATGTACAGCAACGTTCACGAACCGAGAACACCAAACCAACAACCCACACGGACGAATCTTAGAGTTGGACACCGACAGAACAGACCAGATACAGATCGTCAACTCACACACGGAACACTACCGGACCGGTATTTAAAGGCACTTTGCGCCTTCCCTCTGCCCACCCCTTCCGCCCTTTCCCCTCTCATTGCGTGAATTGTTTTTCTTCTTATTGTTTATAAAAAAAATTGTAAAATTTTAGAGGGAGTACGTCTTAGGTTTGTTCAATGTCTTACGAGTTAGTTTTATCATTATTTTGAAATGAATCTTGTTCGTAGATAGCAAAGAGTTCAATAGTTTATCCGATTTGGCTTTCCCTCGTGACACCTCGGACAATAGTGGTCCATCCCAAGGCCATGATATGATGCGTCGTCTGCAAGCAGAAAGCAGACGACATCCTACTGGTGCTACATCAAAGTGAGCGCTAGAAAAACATTTTTTCTTGATTAGCGATCAATGATTGGTGGTAAAAATAGCACAAAATTTGTGGTGCTTTGGTGCATCATGCATCTTTTATTCATATTATCCATCAAGAAATACCTCAATGTTTCAGTCAACGAAAATCTTGAGCAAAGTTGAAAAAACTTTGTTCATGAGGTTTGGCCAATGTAAGAATAAATTGAAAAGAACAGAGTGTAGTAATTTATTTGTAAACGCGTCATCTGGAGCTAAAGCTAGCTAGGTAGGCTTGCCCATAATAACCGATGATAACCCAAAGGTTCTCTGCGTTTCCATTTAATCAACAATAGCTACAATATTTCCCCTTTTCTTTTTCTATCACACCCTAGTATTCTTGGCACAAGTCAACATTGTTATCTTAAAACAGCATCTGCAAAATTTGAAGCTCTCAAGATAAGTTAACTTTTGGCCAGCATACATTGCCAGATTGACAGAGATTTCAGTAAATGTCATACAGATTCTTTTTATCAATTTTCTTCAGGGTACGGGGTTGTTGCTCCATGAACAGAACACGGTTTCCCATTTCAGAAAATAGGAAAATCTCCCTTCCATTTTGGTTTCATAGTTTGGGAAGAAAATGGAATTCCGTTTCCATGTTTAGTGATCTATGTTCATACCATGATAGCAGTGGATCCTTAATACCATTCTCATTTTATATCACATGAAGATGAGCTTTTGCAATCACTGAACCCAAGTCAGCCTGGTTCTTTTAAACTGTCATTTGTAAGCAGCAATAATTTGAAGTATTTAAATATGAATGTGTAACCTTAAACAAATAAATCATGGGACAACAGTGAAGTTGTAGGCTTTATCTGTAGCAACCATTGGGATTTATCGATTGGATATGAAAGTTAAAGTGTTTTAGATTCACTTCATACCAGTTTACATGACAATTTATCTCTCTAAGATGTTTTTCCTATGCATGTGTTTCAGTAAAGAGAAAGGTTACTAGAAATACTTTTATTTTTACAGAAACATATTAAAAGGGCTTTAGCAGTAACAAAAGTTACAGAGCAGAAAGGTGGTTTTGATGAGCCAGTCTCTATTTACAAATAAAATGTCTAGTAATCATTTCCTTATTATTGATCTAGATACAAAATCACAGTAACTCAAAATAATGTCTTAGCTTTATAAAATACAACACAATAAAAATAAATATGTAATCACGTCAACATTTCCAGTCCTAAAACATTAATACAACCAATGCGTAGAGTTTCTAGTTCGCTAAATTTAATACGAAATGCAAGCAACTTTGACTGAAAGAGCGAAACTGGGACACATCTGAGGAGGCCTTCAGGAGCATCCTCAAAAATCTGAATATGTGGCATGGGTACATCACATAATCTATGATTATTTCTAATTAGGAAGTACCCTAATACAAAAACATTTTCCAAAATAACAGTAAAACATTTAATCTGGAAAGCTTGACCAGATTCCAAAAGGACAATACTGTTGTCTTGTTTAGTAACACGGCGATAATCACAAGAATGGAACACTTCATCATTCACAATACATCTCTCATAAAAATGGTATTCTATTTTCGGATCACACTCAATGCCTCCTCTTCTGATTGCCTGATACAAATCTAGTGGGGGCACCATTTCTTTGGGTGCACCCAACATGGACACAGAACCAACTATACAATGAGGACTTGCTAAACTTGCACTACTTGTCACATTCTTGAGGTAGTCCCTTTCTTCAGCATTCATTGCGAATGCAACATCATCTTGCAATGTCTTCAGAGCTATTCTCAGTTGCATGTGTACACATATTTGTTGGCCAACACCAGCACTGCTTTTAACAGCGTTCCTGACTTCACCCAAGAAGCTCTCAAACAAAAATGCACTATGGGTCCACGGCTGTCCATAATCCTCTATACTTCTTTCAAGATGTGTTAAAAGGTGTATGCTGAACGTGGCATGTTCTTTACCATACAATGTGTCAATTTCCCTATTAAATCTGAGTAAATACCTTCCAGCATACACGAGTTCAGACTTGGCCACAGAATTTTGCATAGTCACAGCTAACGCATGTACCAAGAGGCCCCAATGGTTTAAAAATCTAGCTGGTAAAATACCTTTCATGACAGGTATGGAGTAAAACACAACCCAATGAAACCACTCATGCCCTCTATAGTTAGAACGTTCACTCAAGGACCTTGGTGCTCTTGACACATCATTTGTGGGAGTAATAGCCAGGAGACGCTTGTCGACTTCTGAAAACTTTTTAGAGACGTTGAATGGTTCATTTTTGTAAGTTTTAAGTAGCCAAAGATCTGTAAATCTTTTGGTGGCATTGACCACTGCATGAAATATATCAAGATCCAGGCATCTTATTATGTCAAAGTTTGGGATATCAGATAATATAGAAAGTCCTTTAATCCCCATTTGGACCTCACCAGACCTTTCTGCTACCCTTGCTGATTCCATTGTTTCATCATGAGTTCTAAGAGCATAAACGCATTCAGCAATCGAATATGACCTGGTGTGCCCTTTGCCTCTCTTCATGTAAAAGCCAGGATGAAGACAAAACCCACAACCGTACTTTCCTGAAACAAATGCATAAAATATAAGTACATTACAAAGACAACTGTGTACCAGAAGAATAAACTTGTGTGTATTAGTACTTACCATTGAATTGATTTGAATTTCTGATAAGAGGACGGGCTATGGAATCACTGACACACATCAAACAAATTATTTTGTAGGTCTTCAAACTGCCACTAACTTTAATTGTGATTCCATGCAAAGCAAGTTTTATGCACTCTTCGACAAATGGTTTTAGGTACTCATTCATTGAAGGCTTTTTCTTTCCCAAGTACACACAGGCCATAAGGACACATTTACGCCTTATGCGCAAAGGGAACTCATTCAATACCAGAAGAACAGGCCATGCAGAGTTGTCACTTGTTGATGCAACCTGGATAATAGGTTTCAGAAAAGCAAACTTAATATCATAATATTTGTAACAAAAATCAAACAATACAAATATTATGTTACATATTTGAAATCTTACCTGGAGTCCATCAATAAAACAATTAAAGGTCAGACAATCCCCATCCATGCCATTCACTTTGGTTTTATACATTTTTCCATCAAACACATCTTCGTAATTCCCAATGTTTATCTTTTGATAGTTACTTGGCTTTATGATGTACTTTGAGAGACCACTCTCTAGTAAACTTGTTATTTGGTCGGTCACTGACAGATAGAGGAAAACATTACCCTTCTTTTTGTTTGTTGCTGCATCAATCTCTTGTCCACAGTCATTACAAGTTGTAGTTAATTCAATTATGCCAGCATAGGAACCACATTTCGGGCACAAATGGTGCTCACACAGGGCAGTAGAGTACGATGAAATGACACGTTTCATCAAGTGTTTAGATGGTTTGATTGTACTCTCTTTTGACAAAAGTCCAGCGAGTTCCATAATACATTCCACAGCAGGATATGTGAGACTATGTCTTTTCTTCGTTGCCAATAAAAGTAAAATCTTGATTTTGTCTGGTACACTCAGATTAACATTGGGAGCTGCGGCCAGATCATCATCTTCTGATTCAGAAGAATCATCCACTGTCGATCGGGCCTCATCATGGTCATGGTCATGTTCGTGCTCATGCTCACTGTCACTGTTGTATTGATTCAAAAACCATTCCTAAAAATTAATAATAAAAATTTCATATCTTAACATAATATACCCCTGCCATTGAAAAGTAAAAAGTCTTACCTCCTCATCTCCAATGTGACGCTCCTCTTCAGAACCATTGATCGGATTGTCAACAACTTGCCAAGTGTGTAAACATTGGGATGCACTTGTCTGCACTGGATTACGTTCATTTGGAACCGTCGTCGGAGGCTCCTGGTGGTAATCATCAAGGTTTGCACTTGTTGGCTGCTGCAGTTGACTCCTTCCTGATTCATTGTCGGTTGATGTCTGGTGGACCAAGTCACGTGTAGCGATTTCTTTGGCTCTTTGTTTGCTCTTAGGCTGCTCCACCGAAGGGTTGGAAGTTCTTGGCCTGAAGGAGTAAGGAATAATTTATTTACCTTGCAGACCAAACAAGGTTAGAACAGGGCAGAAAATTTACTTCACATAGACTTGAGAGTTTGGACACGACTTCTAAAATTGTAAAATTGTATAACAAGCAAAGTTCTGTTTCTCATGGGTGTTATAATTTACCCCAAAACATCCTGCATTATCATAGCTAAAAATAAGTGCTATGGTAAGTTAACCTACCTTTTTCGCTGAGGGTGGTGCAGTTCATACACTGTGGTCTTTGGCACAGAGACATTCGAATCCCGAAACTGGTACCTCTTGTAAGGGCCTCGTTTTGTCCCTTTTTTGTTTACAGTCGACATAACGAGTGACGAATTGGTGACCCAGCGGAGGACAAAGTTACAGCCAACACTGAACACTGCGGGGTGGGTGACTAACTCAGATCCCTTCTCCCCCCCCCCCCCCCCCTCTCGCTGCGCCCATTCATCCCTTCTCCCCCCCCCCCTCTTTCTCGCTGCTCCCATTCTGTCCCCGTGTGCGCGAAAGGTCCACACGGCGCCTGGTGCACGCAAGTCGTGCGGGCTGGCATACTCTAGCATTCGCAGGCGCTCAGCGTGTTACAATTCGACCTCCAATCTTTAAGGGTGTTCCTCGCCAGGGCTGTCACTTTTGACTTTTGATTTTTTATTGCAAGCGTCTCCACATTGTATCACTCGAGATTAGAGTATAGTTCACATCAATACATAGGACTATACCGAAACTGTAGTCAAACTGCAGTTAGTGGCGAGATGGAAACATGAGTTTGGTCTGCACATCGAAAGTGTAGTGTGCCTACAGTTACTATACACTCATAACTGTATATACGGAACTATAGTTTTCGCACTACAGTTCAAACTCCACTTAAACTAGGGATCCTTCCGCCCGGGTCGTGTCCTGTGGGGAGGTAGGGGAGGGAGGGGGAGGGAGGGGGAGGGAGGGCGAGGGAGGGAGAGAGGGAGAGGGTGCTGCTCCAGGCCGGATGTGATGCCGGCGCTCGCTGCGCCCCATGAGGGCCGGGAGTCGGGTCGGAGCCAAAGCGATTCGGGTTACGTACAGACGACTTTCTTTTCTTTTCTTTTCTTTTTCTCTCTGGCCGCGCCTCGTAATTTCCTTTCTAGACGAAGCCCGGCCGGCGGCGTGCTACGATAGGCGGCGGCCATACCGCGTCGGGTCGGGGTGGGCCGTGGGCTAGGCCACTCCGGGCAAACGTATGGCCGGGCCGGGCCGGGAACACGCACGCATGTCGGCTCTCGCCCGGAATCACAAATCTTCTGGATTCGGCCAGGTCTACTAACCCCTTTCTCCCTTTCTCTTTTGCAGCCGCCATGGCAGAGAACGTGAAGGTGGTGGTACGCTGCCGCCCGATGAGCAGCCGGGAGAAGGATCTCAAGAGCAAGGTGAGGCTTCGGCCGGTGCTTCCGGAGAGATAAGAGATAAGACGGCGCCCATCAAACCATGAGCGGAAGGTCCGACCCGACAGCTCGGCACGGAGTGGGGCGGAATGTGCTCCCCGCCCCCACCCCCCGCCCCCACCCCCGTCCCCGCCCCCACCCCCACCCCGGCCAAGGTTGTGGTTAATAAGCCACTGCGTTAATAAATCACCGTGTGTTCTCGTCCTTTCACTGCCAATGCCACTGCCAACTGCCCCAGATTGTTTCAATTATCGTGATTAGCCCAATGTTGAGCAGGTATATGTCAGGGAATTGCCACGCCCAGTGGGGGCACATTCGTTTGTTTTTTCAACAATTTCGATCTGTTCCTCAACGTCTCGCCCTGTGCCCCTCCCTGCTTTCCTGTCCGCCGCTTAGGCATCCTTCCTGCTGTGGCTGACGGCGCGTGGACGTGGACTACCGTCTGCGTCTGAGATCGTATAGTGTTGGGCTCGCGGCCCGTGCTCGACCCGGCCCAGTGCAAACATAGGCCATGTCGATGGCTGCCCGATGCACACACACACACACACACACACACACACACACACACACACACACACGGCCTCGGCCGACGGGAGATGCACACGAATTCAATATTCGGCCGTGCGCCGGCTCTGGCACACTTCGGAGCGGCACGCCATCGGGGCATCGCGATCGCGGCCTCGCGCGTGCCCCGTGCCCTCCTACGAGGAGTCTCGCGAGATCCCAAAAATCTTTCCGCATGAAGATGCCGCCGCTTTCGGCCAGGGACTGGGCTCGGGTTCAATACGGATGAACGATGTCTGCCCCCCCCCCTTTTCCCCTCTCTTTTCCTCCAGTGAGAACGTCGCGACGGTGTGTCTATCGCGCGACAACGGATCGAGAAAATTCCATCATCACTCATTGTAATTTGCCCCCCCCCCCCCGTCCCCGCCCCCGCCCGATCGAAGCTCACGTCCCATCGGCTCGTCTGAATGGGTTCTGAGGGGGGGGGGGGGGGAGGGCTGTGACCGACAGGCCCTAGCCATGGGCCGGCGGGTGGCGGTGCGTGCAGACCGCTGCGGCCGGACTGGGCCGGACCCAACACCCAACAACCCCTCCCCCTCCACCCCCCTCCCCCTTTTGGCTGATTCCTTTTCAGCTGCCTGCGCACTGCAAGGCCCTGGCAGGCTGCTCCCCGCCAAAGCGTGGGCGTCGCAGAGGGGTGGGGGAGGCGACTTAGTAGGTCGGAGGGCACAGGCGGCGCTGGGACCCCGCGGCAGGGCAGGGCAGGGCAGGGCAGGGCAGGGCAGGGCAGGGCAGGGCAGGGCAGGGCAGGGCAGGGCAGGGCAGGGCAGGGCAGGGCAGGGCAGGGCAGGGCAGGGCAGGGCAGGGCACTGCAGGGGGCTGTCGGGCATTAGCCCACTTTGCGCTGCAGCCAGCGCGGCGCGGCTGTCCGGGATACGAACGGCCTGGCGGATGTTGGATAGGACAACGCTTCGGAGGGAGTGGCGGCCGGAGGCGGCCGGCCGCCGGAGCAGACGACTCGTGTGGCCCCGGCCCGGCCCGGGATCGATGGCTTGGCGTGTGACGTGACCCACATAACACGCCGCGACGCGTGCCTGTGCCGTGCCGTGCCTCCGAGCTGTCCAGGCCCGGCCGCCGCCATGCCACTGCGACTCACTTCTTGCACCCTGCGCCATCGTCCGCCGCGAAGCACGGCCGGCGCGTCGAGCGCCTGCGAATGCGAGGATAGGCCGACCCGCACGACACGCATGCGTGCAGGAGTCGGTTTTGCCTACCCACCAGGCGCTCGCGGTAGAGCCTAGGGTCCTGATTCTGATCTATCACTGACACCGCCCTCTCGGCCTCTGCGCAGTGCGTGGTCACCATGGACAACCAGCGCTGCTCCTGCAGCATCCAGAACCCCGGGGACCCGACGGCGCCGCCCAAGACGTTTACCTTCGACGGCGTGTACCCGACGGGCTCCAACACGGAGCAGCTCTACAACGAGATCGCCTACCCCCTGGTGGAGGTAAGCCCGTCCCGTGACCTTGGCTGCGGCCGCGCCGGTTCCGCTTCGTGCCGCCGACAATTATAAACGTCATGCAGAAATGCTCTGCTATCGGGCTGCTATCTGTCTTGTTTTGTTTTTTATACTTTGTGCGCGGCGCCGACGTGTTCGCCCTTCATGACGCTGCCGCGGCTACAGTTACGGGCACGGACTCTGTGTGCAGGGCGTGCTGGAGGGCTACAACAGCACCGTCTTCGCCTACGGCCAGACGGGCTGCGGCAAGAGCTTCACCATGCAGGGGGTGCGCGAGCCCCCCAACCAGCGCGGCATCATCCCGCGCGCCTTCGAGCACGTCTTCGAAGCCGTGGCCGTGGATGCCAAGCACCGCTTTCTTGTGCTCGCCTCCTACCTCGAGATCTACAACGAGGAGATCCGCGACCTGCTCGGCAGCGACGCGCGACGCAGCCTGGAGCTGCGGGAGAACCCGGAGAAGGGCGTCTACGTGCACGGTGGGTGTGCCTGCACGCGGCCGCCTGTCTCCCGTTACACCCTGGTGACCCTGATGACCCTGCTGACCGTGGTCCTTGTTCGCAGACCTGTCCTCGCACCCCGTGCAGAGCGTGGCGGACTGCGAGCGCCTCATGGACAGGGGGTGGCGCAACCGGTCCGTGGGGGCCACCCTCATGAATGCTGAGTCCTCGAGGTGAGGGGAGCGGGCGGGAGGGGGAGGTCATGAGCATCCCGCCTACTCGTGCTGCTGACTGACTCGAGGGGTCCCTCACTCGTGATGCCATGATTTAAAACCAAAATTTTGATATCTTTTGAGATTTTTATCCTTTGAGATTTTTGCTGATTTTTTATTCTCGAAGTGTTCCGATTTTTGCTGAAATCCGCTGAAATTATGTGTTTTTTTTCTGATTTTTGTCTGTTTTTCTTTTGATATTTTTGAGTGAAGGACTCCTCGGACCGACCCATGCACTCATGACTCTCGCTTGTTGGCCAGGTCGCACTCCATCTTCAGCATTTCGCTCGAGATGATGGCGGTGGAGGACGGCTGCAAGGCGGGGCTGATGGGGCCGTCGTCGGCGCGCAAGCTCACCGACAAGGACCTGTCCAGCCTCGGGGACATGTCAGGCCGCATCCGGCGCGGCAAGCTCAACCTCGTCGACCTGGCGGGCAGCGAGCGGCAGGCCAAGACGGGTACGTCCCCTAAGTCTCCAAGCTGAGAGCGAGAAAATAACTCCAAATTATCGTGCACATTCAACTTAGTTGGACCAATCATGAATTTCTAAAAGTTAACTTTTTGAATCTGGAAAATTTTGGCGATCCACAGGCGCCACCGGGGAGCGGCTCAAGGAGGCCATGAAGATCAACCTGTCGCTGTCGGCGCTTGGCAACGTCATCTCGGCCCTGGTGGACGGCAAGAGCAAGCACATCCCGTACCGGGACTCGAAGCTCACGCGCCTGCTGCAGGTGGGTAGGGCGGCTCGTGACCTTCACTGGCACGCTCTGCGTCTGTCTGACTGGCTGTCCGTCCGTCTGTCCACCGCTGACACCCGAGTTACGCGACGCTATTAATTGCCCGTGCGTCGGGTGGAGAGCATCGATTTGAGCGGCTACTGACTGAAACACGCGCCCTGCCGCCTCGCCCCGTCGAAATGGAATATACGGCTGGCGGCGTGTGCGAACGCGGCAGGAAGGCAAACATGGCCGTCATCATGTGTGACACATCGGGGTGGGGGAGAGAGGGGGGTGGTCCCTCTGCGATGCAAAATGCACGCGCACCGCTGACGTATACGTCTTTAAGCACAGCTTGGCGCGCGGCCCGCGGCGCGGGGGCGGTTCTGACGGGGTCGAGGGCTAGCGTATGTGTCGGGACGGGCCCAGCGGGATCGGCCGGGCGGCGGTGGGCTGTTGAAAGACGCATGCCCCGGCCCGCGCCCCCCGGCCCGCGCCCCCCGGCCCGCGCCCCCCGGCCCGCGCCCCCCGGCCCGCGCCCCCCGGCCCATGGCCCCTGGCCCTCGGCCCCCGGCCCGGAGGGAATGGCTGGGTTCGGGGCATTGCCGCCGCGGCAGTGCCACTCGATAGCATGTCGGAATCGATGGCACCTAGGACCTGGGCAAAGCCCGGACGAGCCCTGCATACGGCTGCCTGTGCTGTCCGGCAGACGACAAAGTATGAGAAACGTACGCGGCTGACGTCAGTGACTCCACGGCTGACAAACACCCCCGTCGCCCCGATAGTCCTCTCTCAACAGCAGAACGGCAGGTCCCCGCGTCAGAGGCGCCCTGGCCGCCCCCCCCCCCCCCCATGCCTAAATGATAGGCCGCCATTGAAATGATATCCCCGGTGTCAACGCGCACCCTGGCCTCACCTCCGCCTGGCCCGGGCCGGGGCGGTGGTGGAGCCTTCTCGTCCTCCCTCGTCACGGGGAGGTCCTTGGGGAGGTCACTGACATCTGACCTATCCGATCCGCGAAGAGTGCCTGGCTCTGCGTGTGTCGGAACGCGTCCTTTGGTTCCGCTTGTCTGCCCTGTGAAGCCGGCCACCTGTTCTCCGCTTTATTTGCTATCTTCTCTACCCCCGCCGATGACCGACTTTCGCCCCCCTCGCTGGATAGAGGTCTTTTGCATAGCCACCTCACCGCCGCTTGGGTGTGAAGTTTGTCAAACATGGAAGGGCAGGGCGCAGGGCTGTCAGGGGCTCAAGGTGGCAGTGGCCGAAATAAGCCGAACACACTCTTGACATATGGCGCCGGTCGCCGCTCCCCTCCCCACAGGACTCGCTGGGCGGCAACACCAAGACGCTGATGGTGGCGTGCCTGTCGCCGGCCGACAACAACTACGACGAGACCCTGTCCACGCTGCGCTACGCCAACCGCGCCAAGAACATCAGCAACCGGCCGCACATCAACGAGGACCCCAAGGACACGATGCTGCGCGAGTACCAGGACGAGATCCGGAAGCTGAAGGAGCTGCTGGCGTCCGGGAACGCCGGCGCCGCCCTGGGCATCCCCGGGAGGGCCGGGGACTCCGCGGAGGAGCCCAGGCTGGACGCGGACAGGATCCGGCGCGAGTACGAGCAGGAGATGGCGCGGCTGCGCGCCGAGTACCAGGCCGAGCAGGACACCAAGGCCCAGCTGCAGGACGACCTGCAGCGGCTGCGCGTGCAGTTCGAGGAGCAGATGGCGGAGGTGGAGCGGCAGAAGCACAAGCAGGCTCCGCCGCCGCTGCAGGGGCAGGGACCGCCATCCCCCGGCTCTGGGTACGGTTCAAAGTAACACCTGTGTGTGTACGTGAGTTAGCGTTACTTTTGGCACGTGAACTAAAAATTAAAAATTGTGCGCGCGACCTCTGTGCAGGGAGAGCACTTCAAAAGGGAACAACGCCGCGCGGGAGAAGGTCCTCAGGCGGTGAGTATTCTGGGTACGGTGCAGACCGAGAACAAAGAGTAGTGACGGGCGGTACTCAGAGAGTAGGAGGTTTCAGAAGCCGTGCCTGGAAAGGCGCTGTTCTCTGGCGAACAGTATCCCGGATTCAACTCGTACTTGTCTGCGCCCGGATGGATTTTTTTTTATCTCGATGTTCTTATCAGGGTGGGACTACAGTAGCTAAAGTACCCAGAGCACGATTTGGTCACCGTAAATTTTCCCTGCTTTAGTCTGCAGAAGCTGGAGCAGGCCATGGTGGGCGGCGAGCGGGCGGACGACTCGGCGCTCAAGGAGAGACGCATGCGGCGGCGGCGGGCTGCGCAGCAGCGGCTGCAGATGCTGTCCCAGGTGCTGGCCAAGGTAGAGGACGAGGACGGCACCATGCTCAAGGTGTACGACGACATCCAGGAGGAGCTGCGCGTCAAGACGGAAGCCCTCCGCAAGAACAGGCAGAAGGTAAGGCCCTCGGCTCGGCGCTACTCCGCGCGCGCGCATGACAGGCGAGGGGTATCCACGTCTGCCGCGCGGAGGGAACTCCCAGCTGACTCCCAGAAGCCCCAGCCATCGCGGCATGGCCTCTGCTTTGACAACGCGGCGCTGTGTTCCAGGTTCGGGCTCTGGACAGGGAGATATCGGACCTGCACAGCGAGTTTGAGAACGAGAGGACGGACTACCTGGAGACGATCCGGAGGCAGCACCGCCAGCTGCAGCTGGTCAACCAGATCCTGGAGAAGATCGTGCCGACGCTCAGGAAGGAGTGTAACTACAGGTGGGTATGCACCGCAGCGCAGAACAGCGCCGCCGCGTCGATTATATTGTGTTGACTGGCTGTTCCCGGTTCACAAGCAGCAATCTGGAGCGTGTGAAGCAGGAGGCCGTCTGGAACGAGGATCTGGAGCGGTGGCGTATTCCAGACGTGGTCGTCAGCCGTACCAAACTACCCCCTCCAAGTAAGTGGCTCTAGCTGTTCTGCGACCCAGGTCTCTGGTCTCGCCGTGCTGGACTGAACGGCGAATCATATAGCTGTTCAGTTAATGTGCAACCTTGATATTGCTAATTTTTTGAAACTGTTTTTTTTTTTTTAATGTGACATATTTTAATTAATGTTAATAAATGCTGTTATTTTTTGAAGTCCCACTGGACAACGCGTTCACCCGGGGCCTGGACCTGCTCGCCAACGGCACGGCCGCGGCCAGCAACGGCTCCAGCGGCAAGAGCAGCGTCAACGGCTCAGCCAGCCTGGAGGCCAGTCCGGACAACTCGGACCGCGCCTCCTCGCCCGGGTCGGACGACGGCAGCGCCATCATACTGCAGGCACGTGCCGAACACGACAGTTCAACACGACTCAGCACAACCCAAAGCCGATACCCGGCGCTCATGACGTCACGTTACGGTTACAGCGGCTGGCGCGCAGCGAGGCCGAGGACATCGCCGGCAACTACTTCAAACCGCGGCGCGCCAACGAGTTGCTGTCGCGGGCGCGCGCCCAGCGGGACGCAGCACGCGTGATCAGTAGGTGGCGGGGTACGAGCTGCCAACCTGCGCTCGCCGTGCCTGCGCATGGCCATGCGTGGCTGCCAACTGCCCGCAATCTCTGCCTGGAACCTAATCCCTCTTCCTTCTTGCAGGGGCTGTACGGGAGAGTCGTCTCAACGGCATGGACCTGCACAGCTCCATGAGCGCCCTCAACACCATCGGCGGTGGCGGCCTAGGGGCCCTGGGGGCGGGGGGCGGCGGGGGCGCGAGCACGGGAGGTGGCGGGGGCGGGGCCGCCGCGCCGTCTCTGCAGCTGAACTCGAGCTGGGGCTCTGGACAGACGGCCAGCGGTGGCTGGGTCGGTGAGTACTAGACTGACGCGGAGTCAAAGCAACAGGTCCATAAAAACTGTAAGTCGGTGTAATGATGGGGCTGCCTGCTGCTCATGGGCACCGCAGGGCGCCTGTGGCGAAAAAGTGCGGTGTCTTGAAAACATTTCGCCCAGCCAGCAGTCTCAGCCAAGCGCGGGAGAGTAGCGAAGCTCTGTGTTGCGCCGCGCCGCGTCTGCCTGAGCGTGTTGACAACAGTGGCTAAAGTATGAAAAGCGCGCTGCTCCTCCCCATCACAGCTCCGTAGCGCAGTGGGCTAGCGGGCCGGTCGACGACCGCAAGGTCCGGGGTTCAACTCTTTGCCGGAGTGAAAATTTTTCTGAAGTCTGCCGACCGAGGATGGTGGGTAAAATATACCAAAAGAACGTGTTCAAAGTGTGTTGTCTGAGTGACCGCGGACGGTGGGCCGCGGCCATCCCCGGAGGTTGAATACACTGCTGAGGAACAGTGGTTCGACGCCCGAGCAGGGGAATGGTGCTTGCCAAGACTCGGCAGAAGTTAAATGTAGTGGCCTAGGGTTCGGCCTTCTACATTTTTCAAGCGTAAGGCCTCGGAATCTGGAGTATTCGGGCAACACCTACTTGGATACATGGCGTAGAAGAGTAGAGTACAATCGGCTTCGGCCGTGTACGATCTGGGCATCCTACCTCCCTCTCAATCCGCGAGGGAGTGGCCTCACGGCCACAGACCAACTGGCTGGTCGAAGGGGGCTGACTCCTGAAATCTGGTCAGCGGAAGGGGCGATGTTGGCCGTTGCGGAAGCCTGCCTACCAAGGCGGCTGCGCCGTGCCTGTGTCTTAGTGGCGGTCAACTCCTGGTACACCGGTTCCCATCCGAACACCGAAGTTAAGCAGGAACGGTTCCGGACGGAAGTCTGGGACGAGGTAGGACCCACCCATTTTTGCCGTTTTTTGTTGTTGTTGTATTTATTATTGGCAGGGTCTGAATCTTGAGGATTCAATATACTTTTGAATTAATTTTTTTTTTTTGAAATCAAACGCTTTCTACCAATTAATAGAGTTGCTTCTACGTCGTAGCAGTAGTAGTAGTAAGCAAAGAACGAGTAAAAACGAGTTGAAAAAGTGAGAATTAGGGTATGCTTTACCTTCAACGTCTGTTTATTTATTGACGCACTTTGTATGTATTTTTCCACCTAACCCAACTTAACCTAACCTTACTGAACTGAATCTAACCTGATGTTTTGAGAGACCTGCTGTTTTGCTGCGGTCCCACTAGGCCGCCACGCCGGGCGGGTAGGCAGCCCATCCGACTCGCCGTCCTGGCCGGAACCGGTTGTGCTGTTGCCCCTTTTTTTTGTTGCTGATTCGTAGACTTTGTGCACCCTGAAGTTGAATGCCTATATCCATTTGCTTTGCACCGTGTGTTCCAGGTTCCCCGGACTTGGCGGCGAGGAAGCCCGCCCGCCTGGAGGCTCTCCCGTCCAACCTGGTGGACCGGAAGCGCAAGACGGCCGCCGGGGACCTGCACACGTTCGAGCTCATCTGACCCGGGGCTGGGGGCGGCGGGCCCCATCCCCGGCGGCAGGGTGGGGCCGCGGCCGCGGTGCCCTTGCTGCTCGTGACGGGGCCCCCGCGGCTCCCGCAGCCAAGCTGACGACGGCGTCTGCAGGTGAAGTGAGCGCCGCCGCCAGCCACCCGGGACACCGCCCATCGCCTTCGCCCTCGACGTATCCGATGGCCGCAGCTGGCCGACTCGCCGGGCACCTGACCTAGCTGAGGACTGCGTCCTTGGTGCTGCAGGGATGTAGGGACGCTGCCACGCCCTGCCCCGCCCTGCCCCGCCCTGCCCCGCCCCGCCCCGCCCCGCCCCGCTCCGCCCGGCCCCGCCCTGCCGGATCTAATTCTGCGCCTCACGCGCCGCGCGATGCCGCGGGTCACTCTAAAGCCCCGAAGCTCACAGCGTGTTGGCCGCGCACCGCCCAGCACGGCGTATTATTGTTTTGAGCCCTATAGAGCAGAGCCGCGGGAGGTTTGGGAAGCGGATGGTCAGAGATACGGTGCGATTAGCCGCGATACGGGGAGACCGAGCGCCATCGGCCGGCGGGGCGGCGGCAGCGGCGGCACGTCGGGGAGGGTCCGGACCGTCGGGATGCTCCTCCCCTGTACCGCGAGCCCTCATCATCTCACCTCCTTGCCGGGTGTGGCGCCTCGCCGAGCGTGGCGCGTGGCGGCATGACGGTCCTAGGCGCCGCGGAGCGCGGGGCTAAACAAAGTCATTATACGGTTGCAGCGACTATGACACTCCCCCACCCCGGGCCGGGGCTCCGCAGGCTCCTCCACGGGCCGGCGGGGGCCGGCGGGGGCCGGCGGGGGCCGGCGGGGGCCGGCGGGGGCCGGCGGGGTGGGTGTGATGCTTCCCGCAGGCGCCCAGCGGCTGTCGGCGGCGTCCTGTGCTTTCTTTGAGTGTGCACACTGTGTGAGTGTGTGTATGTGTGTGTGTGTGTGTGTGTTAAAAATGTCTCTCACCTTTACATGTACTTTAATTGGACATCAAAAATATGGGACCATGCGTAAACTAACGTAACACTTAAGCGAAAATGTACTGTGGGCGACCTATGTTGTGAAGTTTGTGTGTATTCCTGATGCGGCCTCGTTTTCAGCGAAATATGATTGATGCTGATGTGTTTTTTCAATCGGGGCGCAATTGTTGGGCAGGAGCGATCTTGTCGATGGACTCCGGAGGCAAATGAGAGCAATCATTGTTGATATGATCCTGTTGTACCCGCTCCTCAGTTCCCCAGAATCCAATATGCGGTGTCATTACCAAAACCTGTTAGCTCCGAGGATCTGCATGGCTTCTAAACCATCAACAGCTCGTCTGCCAATTCAAGCACGTTCCCCATGTAAATGTTAGAGAAGAGGCTTAATGGATTGTCCTCTTGACTTTTTGCTCATATTTTGTTCTCCTAGATATGTGAACTTCAAACCAGGAAATCCCCGTGCTCTTCCTTTCGAAATTCGAGGTGAATGCAATATAATGAGGAATGTAAGCAAATACCATGTGATATAATTTCTAAGTACAATACGAAATCTTTTATTTTGTTTGTATGCCGTAGATAAGTCGTGTACAAATACTCTCAGCATTTATTGTCACTATCTTACATCTTATACTGTGTCGAGACAGGAGCAAGGCCTTGCTCCTGTGTGTCGAGCGAGCGTGTAAATAAATCATTTTATTTTATCGCCTCCATTGCTCCACTCTTTTTGTTCTCTCCCTTACCTATGCCCCACAAGCCTATTTTATTTTCGCCAAAAGACATCAGACACGACCGAGACACGGCACCTCCCCTATCTTCTCACCTCACCTATGGCAACGGCGCCACCATCGGTACCGGGTCCTTCAGTGTCGGATTAGCCCATGGCATCTAATCGGGCGGAGAGGAGTACTGCTCGTGTCGTGGGATATTCTGGGCGCCGCGGGCCGGTCCCCTCCGGATACTTGAGAGGAGCTGGGAGCTCTATTTGCAGTGAAAGGGCATTTTATCTCGCGGACTGCGCTTACGGCGTATGGCGTTCCGCGTTTGTACTCTGTCACATAGAGCTACTCTAGACGGGAAGGGAGGGGAGGGAAGGGGCCGAGGGGCAAGCAGTGCAGGCCGAGGGGCGTCGACACGCCGCAGAGCTTGTTGCATAAAACGGAGCGGTGGCGCTCCTCCCGGGGTCCGGTCCGGCCCACCGGCTCGTTATCGTAGGTCAAGGTGAAGTGCACCCGCACAAACGGAGCTGGGAGGTCGGACTATGATCGCTCTGCTAGGACCCATCGGTCGAGAGAGGATCGTGTCCGCACTCCGCACGACTTGATCCGCTTCCGCTTCTACAGTGTGGCCGGCGGACGGCACCTGGTGGGTGGGCTTTGTGTCGCAGGCTTGTCGTGCGGGCTGGCCTACCCTCACCGCTCGCAGGCGCGTTTCTTCGCCGACACGAGGCACTCTGTCGGTGGGAGAGAGACAGACAGGTGGCGGTGGCAGTAGGACTGTGGCCGCGCACCGCCTCGCACGCCGCAGGGCCGGCCCTGGCTGCCCTGGCCGGTCGTCCTATCTAGCCTGCGGCGGCGTGGCCTGGCGGTGGGGGAGTCGTGGATGTGTGTGTGACGTCATCCGGTACGCGCATTGATCGCCCGTCAGTCCCCTATCATGCGACACGAGCTAGGCGAGTCCGGCGTGCGGCATGTGCGATAGCAGCCAGAGGAGGCGGACAGCAACCGTGTCACCTCACCTGCGGCTGGCGGCGGCTGGCGGCGGCTGGCCCGGCCGTCGGCCTCCACTCCGCCACCATTAATGATTATGGCCTCGTGTGCGCCGTCGGGGGCGAGGACGCGGTGGGCGCCCCCGTCTCAGCCCCAGAGGCCCCCCGGAACGACCGGGAGGCCCCCTGAGGCTGCTCGCGGCATTACGTCGTACATGGACGAACCCCCAGGGTGCGCGGTGCGCGCGGGACACAAGCACGCGGACAGTCCAGGATGCATAATTCTGGTGTTGTTGCCCTCCGCGGGTCCATGGAGAGAGAGAGAGAGAGAGAGAGAGAGAGAGAGAGAGAGAGAGAGAGAGAGAGCGTCGCGGGTGGAGTGGAGGTCCTTAACCAGCTCTCTTACCTAGACGGAATCCCCAAACGCCGGCCAGTCCCCCGCCGGCCCCACTCTCCCCGCTCCCCGCTCTCGTCGTATTCAAAATAAGTAACCGAAAGTGTCTCCGTCCCCGAATAGCCACTCCGCCCCACCGCACGGAGGCGCGGCGCAACGGCAGCGCGTAATACATATTCAGGAAGCGGTGCGCACGGACAACATGCGTGTCACGATCAAGAGGCCGTGATAGAGATCCGGCGAACGGAGAGGAGAGCAGTGAGCAGTGCGTGTCTCTCAGTCAAGCCCGCCCTCGCCGCTCAACGCCGCGCGGACCGAAAACATTTCTCTCGTCTTTCGCTGCCCGCTTGTCCCTTTGCATGCGGGTCATCGAGTAGAGGCGGAGGTCATCACATTCGCCGGCTGGCTTGATAAACAGGTTGCCACGAGGAAGGGGGGGGGGGGGGGTGGAAAGCGGAGGACACGCGGAGTGGCCGGTGGCCGCGGCGGCCCGCGGTCACCACCGCTATCAGCCCAGGGCCTCCGTCTGCCCTCGGGGGCGTCGCGGCCGTCCCGCACCCCATCTGCTGTCCCTAGTGCCCTTCGTTATCGGCGGCCTTCCCGTCGGGGGGTCGTCGGGGGCCGCCGGGGGCCGCCGGGGGCCGCCGGGGGCCGTCGGGGGCCGTCGGGGGCCGCCGGGGGCCGCCGGGGGCCGCCGGGGTCTCCTCACGGCGGCCGGCTGCGGGTGACGGCGCCGCGCCCCGCGAGTCCCAAGGCTGCGCGCGGCGGCCGAGCCCGATCGCCCTCCTGCTCAAAGTAAACACAACCACACGTCCGCCGCCCGCCCCCGCCACAGACCACCAAGGCTGCTGCTGCTGCCGCTGCATCCAGAACACTACCGCCCCGATGATGGCCCGCCGTGCCCCGCCAGGTGACAGTGACGGTGGCGGGCCGCGGCGCGGAGCGTCATGGGACGGGGCAGGAAGGGAGCAGAGAGGATGAATGATGTGATACCTCCCCCTCCCAAGGGGAAATGCTGAGTGACCGTCTGAATCACGCGGACACGACGGCGCAGGGCGCATAGGGATAAGCCGAATCGGAACTTCCCCCAACGGAAACAAAACACCAGGATCCGACGCTGATTTTGAAGGCATAAATGCGAATGTCGTTTTGTTCGTTCGTTCGAGTCCTGCCAAGGTGAACAGCCGCCGGTGACGCCTCGGCTTGCTTTGGGCTCTGCTCGGCTTATACTGGCTGGGGCTGGGCGTCACGCCGGGTCTCGTCGGGTCGGTTTCGCATGAAATCCTTCGCTCGCTGCGTCGGAGCCGACTGCTCGGAGCCGACTGTGGTCCAAAGGGCTCGGAGGGGTCATGGGGGGCCCTCGAGGTAAGACCTGAGACCTGCAGTGCACGAGCACCGCCGAAGCCGAAGATGAATCATGCATGAGCGCCAGTGCGAACGCACTGCCCTGCTGTCCGTGCCTGTGCCTGCGCCTGCTAGCCTAGGGACCGCTGACTGCAGTCCCCCGTGCAGGTAGGCAATGGCAACGTATACGTGAGTGGTGTTGCCTAACCCGGACCGTGCAGGCGTTTCCGTCCCTTCCGTGTACTTCGGTGTTGTGTTACTGGCCATGCAAAGGCCGGCTGTAACAGCAGCCGGATGGATGCAATCCTTCGCAGAATGGCGTCCTCGGTGACGTCAACCCGGTCTGACGTCACCGGGACCTGCAGCCGCGTCAGCCGCGTGCTGCCCGGCGGCCTGCTTGTGCTGCTCCCCCGGCGGTGGGAGGACGTCACTCTACCGCACGCTACGCCGGCGGCATCGATTACGCGATCGGGCGATGTATCGATTGATGATTGGCAGAGCAGTTGTCATGGGAAGACGGGCTAGAGAGCTCAGTTAGAGCACACGCAGGACCTCGCATCCCCGCAGGACGCGGGCAGGTCCTGTGAGGTCCTGTGAGGTCCTGTGAGGTCCTGTGAGGTCCTGAGAGGTCTGTGAGGTCCCGTGAGGTCCTGAGAGGTCTGTGAGGTCCTGTGAGTTCCTGTGAGGTCCTGTGAGGTCCTGTGAGGTCCCGTGAGGTCCCGTGAGGTCCTGAGAGGTCTGTGAGGTCCTGTGAGTTCCTGTGAGGTCCTGTGAGGTCGTGTGAGGTCCTCCCTCCCCAGCTGACGGCCGGCACCCGGGAGCGGTGTAGGCTCAGTCTCAGTATCTGTCGCCACGCGGAACGGGACGGGATGGGGCCAAAAAAACGCGGAGAGACGGAGGGGAGGAGGACGAGCCATGGATGCCGGTGGGGAGGGATGGGAGGGGGAGGCGGTGTTGCCGGCGTCCTGATGGCACGGGAAGCGAGGGGAGGAGGAGGGGGTGGCCATGTGGTGCTCCGAACAGCTGATCGACTGGCCTAGGAGGAGGCCGTTCCGTCTCCGTCACCATGGGGGAGGGGTGGAGGCGGGGCTGGCTGGCAGGCAGGCAGGCAGGCAGGCGGCAGCCCTCCCAGCCGGCGTGGTGCTGGCGGCACAGCCAGGGCTGGCGGCCGCAGCACGCCGCCCCGCCGTCGCCGCCCGGCCTGCCGCCAGTCCGCGAGTAGTAAGCGTGGCGCGTGGCCGCAGCGTGGTGAAGTTCGGTTCGGACCGGTGTCGGACAAGAGCAGCAAGCAGCACACTGCAAGCCTTTGTCGTCGACCGAGCGGGTCGCGGACGGCCCGGGCGGTGCGCGTAGGGACGTTGACGTACAGCGAGAGTGTGTGTGCGTGTGTGTGTCCGCGGAGGGTCCTGGAAGGTCCTGGATGAGCCCTGCCAGCACTGCAGCCAGGACACGCGCAGCCAGCGCAGTACCCCACCGAGCGCGTCCAGCTCCAGTTGCTGACCGGCGCGTGCTGCTGGTGCAGGTTAGTGTCAGTAGTGTCAGCACCGCCAGGCCCCACCCCGGGGTGTCCCGAGGGGGCCACCACTGCCCATCATCGATGTAAATGTACACCGTTTTGAATCGTGGCTGATTCTTTTGATTTCTGTGACAATCATTTCTTGAACATTTTGTGTTGTAGATTTGACCTTTTTTAAAAAATTGAAGTCCCCCCCCCTCCTCCAGGGGGCTCTGCCGTCTGCCCCTGCGTCGCCGGCAGGCCGGTCGGCTCCGCTGGTGTCCGCCGGCCACGCGGGCCGCGAGTGATCACTGATCCGCTCCGCGCAGCTCAACTCGACTCAGCGCGCTCAGCCTTGGCCCGGCCCGGCCCGGCCCGGCCCGGCCCCCAGCACCCCGCACCGCACTCCACACACACACCTGTAACCTGTACCTCTACCTGTACCGGCTGGCCGGGCGCTGGCGCCGGCGGTGGGCGCGTCCCGTCCCGTCGCCCGGCCCCGTCTCCAGCCGAGACAGGGCAGGACAAAGGCGTGGTGGACAGGGTAGGCTGCAGGCACTGACGGCAGACGGCACCGCAACGTGCACAGGCACCAGGCCGGCCTGCAGTGCCTGCAGCACAACACCGCACAGAACGGTTGCAACACGACCACTGTAGTACCGAGCAGAACGACCTTTTGTCTCACTGCGGGGCATGGTTGGGCCCGGCCCCGGACCCCGGATCAGAGACCAGATCAGGTCCTAGCCCAACCTGGACAAGTGCGCCGCGCTGCCCCACTGCCGCCGCCACGCGTCAGATGTCATCACACATCACACATCGTACGGGTTGATAACAGACAGACGCCGATTAGATAAATTTTGAAGCGAAGGGAAACACCAACAAAACTGGGCGTGCGTGTTATCGACGTCCGGCTGATCCGTCAGGCTATCGCCGTGCTTCCTTAGCCCCCTCCCCCACCCCTCGGCGCCTCGGCGAGGTTCTGGTTTCTCTCTCCGGCCGGCCGACCAAGGATATCGCGGCGGTCAAGCTGATCGTCATCGTGGCCACTCATGTGCGGCTGCAGCGGCGGCTGCGGCGGCGGCTGCTCCTCGGCCCTGCCCTTGCCACTCGTAAGGCACTCAACAGGCTGAACCCGCGGCCCCGGGCCCGGCCTCAACCCCTCTCACTGTTTTATGGGGCTTCCTCCCCCCCCCCCCTCCCCCGCCCCTACCCGCCGCCGCTGCCCGGCCGGCATGGCGCGGTGTCCAGGAACCTCCTTCGGGGGCGCAGTTTTCATCGAGTTACATCAGCCGCGCGCCGCGCGCTAATAGCCCCCTGAGAGAGCGTGTCGCCTCCGGGACTGTTCGCCTCTGAAGTGCGTGAAGTGCGGCGAAAGGGCCGCACCGAGAGGGCTGCACTTGGACAAATCGGCGTATATGCAGTGGCAAAAGTAATCAGAAAAATAAAAATAAACCAGGTTGAGAAAAATTCTAAAAAGTTCAAATGTACGACACAAAATGTTCAGAAAATCAGAAAAATGGCAAAGAAAATTAAAAAAATCAGAGAGTAAACAAAAAATTCATGTTCAAACCGATATTATTATTTTTTTGAGAAAATAAAAACAAGTAAAATGAAATGAATCAGCCATGATATAAATCGGTGTACATCTAGAAGGGGCAGTGATGGTTCCCTCGGGCCGCACCGTTGTCTCGCCAGTCAGTGCACTCTCGCTTTTTCACAGGGCTTTTCATAAACTGTCCATAAAGGAGCCCTCGGCCCACCGCACCAACACCACAGCAGCGACACCCCCGCCACTGCAAGAGCAGCAATATCAGTTAGAACCTGAGAGAAAGGCCATCTCTCTGTGGTTTGTGAACGTGTTCCCCTGTCGGTCTCGTACGAAGGTCTCGTGGGTCTCTTCCTTGACGTCCATCTGTTCACGGTCCAGTGCCTCCTCCTCCATCTCCATTGTCACGCTGCCTATGACGTCGTTCGTCGCTGTGCCCCTCTCTGTCGCTCTCCTGGGCGGCGGTGTATCCCAGGACCGCCCGCCGCCCGCATCGCACCCCGGACGCGCTGGTCCAGAGGCCGACGGCTGCCGACGGCCCCGCCCGACCACAGGGAAGGGCCGCGCTTGTCTGGGATCGGTCAATACGGATGCAGAGTCCGTCCCCCTTGCGTCGCGATTTTCCTTTTGCCCGGTGGTCACGTTGTCACGTAGTATACCTATTTATACACCGCGGTGACTTTGTTGTGATGCTAGAGGCTGCTAGGCGGGTACCGTAGTGGGGGTGGCCTAAGTATACAGCGTATTCCGGGGACATGTGTGTGTGTGTGTGTGTGTGTTGTCATTTTTGGCATCCAGTCCCGTCCCGTCCCGTCCCGCATAGTAACAGTGGCGACAGCAGCAAGCCTGCTTCCCGTCGCTCCGCACCGCCCTGTGTCCATATTCCTGCTCGTGCCCAGTTTTAGACTTGGGCCGCCGCGGCGCAGAGCCTCAGCCTTCGCGGCACCTCAGCAGCGCAGCAACGACTCAAAGCTCCCAACTTCGCATATCCATGTTTCGGCCCAGACCGAACGCGACGCGGGGCCGGGTGGGTGTAGTTCTGGACTGGACCGTGGAGTCACAAACCACGAGACGGGATCATTAAAATATAAACGTGATTCCGATGTAAAGCATATCTCCCAGCAGGGGAGGAGGTGCGTGGGGGGACCGCCTGTGGGAATCGAACCCACCGGGCTAAGGACTCCCGTGCCCGTGCCAATGACAGTTTGATCCCAGCACCGCCCCTCCTCGCCAAGCTCCTCCGGGAGTTGTCTCGTTGTTTGTAGACGCTCCCTTTCCGCGTGGAACAAGTGCGCCGTCGCCCCCCCCCCCTCCTCCTCCTCCCTTCCGTCCTCCGGACCTAGATACCACACTACACTCCGCGGTGCGCTCATTGATTTATATTCCCCCTTGGCTGCTACTTCCCGCCGCCCCGCGGAGAAAACCGTTTTCCTCACTGGAACATTTGTCCGCGGGGGGCACAGCGGGCACAGCGGGCACAGCGGGCACAGCGGGCACAGCGGGCACAGCGGGCACAGCGGGCACAGTTAGGGGCTGCGGGGTGAGTCACTGGGATCCTCGTGACTGCCTGTAGGTCGGGCCGGGTCCCGGTACTGCCGCGGCGGTGCGGGGGCGGCCCTATCAAAGTTATGGAAGAAAGCCCCCGCCGCCCCCAGCGGCTCCGCGGCGCTTCGCGTCGGCCGTGTTTGTCTTTGGGGCACGGGTCGGTTTCGGGACAGGGATTGTGTTTCGGGAAGGAACAGCAGGGGGCAGTTCGTACCCGGAGCCGCCGCGGAGGCCGCACGTCCACGTCCGCCAGGTAAACGCCCTGCTCAGGTCCGCGGTGTCAGCAGCGTCAACGTCAAGGGGGTGAGGGACCCGGAGGGACCGGATATTCAGCAAACACCTCAGCTCGGAGTACAAAGGCGGGGCGGATGACAGGGTGGGGCCCCGTGGGGCCGTGGGGCCGGCGGCGGGGGCCGGCGGCGGGGGCCGGCGGCGGGGGCCTCCCTGTATTCCCTCTGCGGGCGCCGCGCGTGACGTCAGCAGCACAGATACTAAATGACAGCGGCGCGGATATTTGATTGAAGTCATCGATGCTGACCGGAAGCGACCGCAGCCCGCCGGATGCCGCAGGGTCGCAGGTCCTTCACCCCGGATGGCGGAGGGGCCGTTGAAGCGGCGTGGGCCAAGATAGGCACCACGCACCGCGCCGCACCGCGCGCCGTGAACTGTTGTCACGAAGGGCTGCGGGGGCCCCCAACGGGCCCTACACGGGGCCCTACACGGGGCCCTACACGGGGCCCTACACGGGGCCCTACACGGGGCCCTACACGGGGCCCTACACGGGGCCCTACACGGGGCCCTACACGGGGCCCTACACGGGGCCCTACACGGGGCCCTACACGGGGCCCTACACGGGGCCCTACCCTGCAGGGCTCTGGGCCGCTCTGATAGAACGGCGGTCATTGCCACTCCCGTCACATCGATTGGATTGGCTGACCTTGCCGCGGCTCTGTCTACTAGAGCCCTGCCGTGTCCTGCGAGCTGAGAGCTGGGCTGGGCCTGCCGGAGGCCCTGCCAAAGCCCTGTTCGGCTGTCAATGCCCAAAAGTTTCATGTCATATGGGCACCGTCGGCCGATGGGCGGGGCGGGGCGGGGCGGTGGGCGGACAGCGTAGAGCTCAGTCGGTTCCAGCTGACTGGCCAGGAAGAAGAGCCCGGCTAACGGGACCGACCGGATCAGCCCCAGCCCCGCAGTTAGTGTGAGTGAGTGAGCTCAAGTCTTCATTGCACAAACGATGAGAGCCAGCGAAAGCAGTGCTCTCCTTTTCGCACACATGTGAGCAGGCGAGCAAAGCGTGAGTATTGACAGTGCCGCGGTGTGGTGAGCGGTGAGCCCTGACCCTGGCCGCCCCTGACATTCAGTTTCGCAGAACGTCCCGTTCTGTCCTGTCCGCTCCCGGGAGCTTTCTTTGTGTCGCACGCCTCGCGCCCCGCACGCCACGCGCCCCGCACGCCACGCGCCCCGCACGCCACGCGCCACGCACGCCACGCGCCACGCGCCACGCCCACCGTCCGGCCCACCCACGCGTGAGAAGCCGTGCCACGCGATGTCTGTGGCCGGTCTGCGAACAGCAACACCCCCATACGAGCTTCTTGGCAACTCCCCCACGGCAAGGTCCATCGTCCGTCCAGCACAGCACCCGCAACGCGCCGCACCTGCCTTGGAGACAGCTAGACAGCTCCATTCATTCAGCCATTCATTTGCCGGCGCACCGTTGGTGTTGCGTCAGCATAACGGCGGGTCACATCGCGACGGCCGCTCCTTTCCTCCGATGTATAGTACGCGACAGTCACAGGATGGGATGAGAGCGAGGCGAGAAGGGGAGGGGAGGGGCGGGGGGGTAGTTCGTGCGTCACCGCGTCACCACCCCCCCATCCGGGCCGAGGCCGGCGCGGTCCTCTCTAGCGCCCACCCTTGCCAGCCTATCTCGGGCCGAGCCATCTCGTTCCCCAATTCGCACGTGAGAACAGACCACTCCACCACATCGCTGCGGCACGCCATGGCGTTTCGCCTTTTTCCTGCTCCGCGGACACACCAGATGTGTAACAGAGCAAGTGGACTAATAGGATCTCGAGAAACGGGTCGAGAGATAATGACTTTTGCACATATCGCGAAGGACGCTGCTGATGAGTTCGTCGAGACACAGAGTCCGCGCTTCGTTTGTGGCTCTCTCCCGCGGCCGCGGTGCCAAAACGTACACGGCCACCCTTGATCCATTCATGCGCCTCGGGGGGGGGGGGGGGGGGGGGGGGGGGCACGGGCACGGACACGGACACGGGGCCGACAGCCGGGCTGCAGCGAGGAACCCGTCGGACCCCGTCCGCCCCATCACCGGGGGTCTCGAGGTCCCGCGAGGCCGTCGCCTCACATATCTTGGCAAGTGTCCGACACGGACCACGGGCTCGTCCGGGCCTCTTCTTTGCCTTCCCTGCCCCCCACCACGGTCTCGCTTCGCGGGTGGGAGGTGGTGGGGGCCCATCACCTGGCCGCGTGCGGCTGGCGGGGGCCGCGGGGGCCGCGGGGGCCGCGGTGGGCTGACCCTTACCTAGGTTGATGTTCCGTTGCATCACTGTCCCCGTCGCTGCCGATAGCAGCATACTAAATCGGTTTCCCGCTCGAGTGGCGGTGGCGGCGGTGGCGGCGGTGGCGGCGGTGGCGGCGGTGGCGGCGTGGCGATATACTTATTGCCTCCCGGCCCGGCCCGGCCCGGCCCGAGCATATCATCGGCGACCTTCCTCGCGGGACGGGGCGGACAGCCCACAGCCCCTCAAACACCAACACTCCGGCTCGCCGCCTGCGAGGTATGCAGGCTGATATGGTTTTATGAAAATCCTTTTTTTGGTTAAGAAAAAATCGAATAAAAAGAAACGAATCAGCCGTGATTTAAATCGGTGTAACGTAACATCGAGAAGAGGCAGTGATGGCGGCCCGACCGTTGCGGTGTGCCCTGCGATCCTGTGGCTAAGCAAGCGCGGCAAGCGAGAGAGGAGGAGGGGTAGGGGAGGGGCCGAGGGAGGGGCTCGTGCTTATGGCTCATGGGGACGGATTCCTTTCTCCCCTTCTCACTGTCCTCCTCCTTGGCAGTGGCATTGCCGGCGCGGGCGCCGCTGGCGCTGCCGGTGGCCCGGCCCTGTCAGAGGCAGAAGCCGGTGCAGGTGGCCAGCTGTTTGGCCCCCACCGCCCGCCGCTGCCGCCCGGCCAGGCCTGATTTACATTGCAGCCGCATTTGCATGTTGATGCACATTCGCGCCGTTCGCTCCAATTTCGAACGCGAAATCGATCAGACGCGGCGCTTCGATGACGGCGTCGGGATGACAGTCCGCCTGCAGAGCCCTGCAGCCTCCGCCCTGCAGCCTCAGCCCTGCAGCCTTGGCCCTTGGAGACAAACGCCCACTGTGCCCGCCTTTCTTCTTATTTCTTTCGCGCAGCTGTTTTCGCCGCGCGGTGTTCTTTTTACGGCGCGCTTCGGTTCCTGGCTAGCAATGACGGTGCGTTATCGTCTCTGTTGTGCGCCCCGTGCCCCGTGCCCGGGCCGGCAGCAGGCTCCGGCACAGCTTTAGGACTGGACATGGGGCCACAGAGGGGGTATTGTGGTACTCCGGGCACTATCCGGGCTGCTCTCGCCGTCACAGCCTTCTTCTCGGAGGCTATCCGATCGCGCCGCGATGACGCGAGCGCGCGCGCGTCTCTTCGCGGCCTTTTGTTTCAGATCGCACCTCATTTTGCTTTCGTCACGTCAGCCGGCGAAGGCAAAGCGCTTGGATGCGTGCATGCCCGCTCTGTGTCTGTCTGTCTGTCTGTCTGTCTCTCTGTCTCTCTCTCTCTCTCTCTCTCTCTCTCTCTCTCTCTCTCTCACTCACACACACACACACACACACACACACACACATACCACCGGGACCGGGTACGACTGGCTACTACCGAGTACCCGGCTGAACGCACGCAGGCTGCCCGAGTTCCGCGAATACCGATTACGAAGGTGGCGGGTGACCCTCCCAGCACGCACGGCCACCGCAGTGTGTCGCAGCGCGCCGCAGTCGCGAGCCCAGCCCAGACAACATCAGCATTTGTTTTTTTTGCGACCGTTTTGAGCATCGTGTTAGACTCCGGACGATAATGAAAGCGAACGGAGGTGATAGCGGGCGTACGGTCCCTCCCGGCTGGTGGCGCTTGAGCTGAGCGACGTGAATACCAGAGCCCCTGCACGCACGCCGCACGCACGCACGCATTCGCGCCCGAGCAGGGCGGTGCCGCACCGGTGCCGATGCCCCCTGATTAGAGCAGTATTCCGACACAGGTATCAGCTGTCTGCGTCCGCACTGAGTGCTAGCGTGTTGGAAGCGAGTGGAAGCTTCGGCTGCGGGAGGGACGGGGGTGGGGAAAGGCGCCCGTCTAACCTAACCTAACCCGAGCTTAGCCGAGCACCTTTCCCCACTGACTCAAACCCTTCTCCTAGCCGAAAGATTCCACCCGCTTCCACCGCTAGCACTGTGCGGCCTCAGACAGCAGCAGCGCTGTGGACGCACCCCGGAGCACATGCTGCTCTGTGCCGCACATGACAACGTTTGACAGTGTCCTTCACGAGTGCTACGGTGCGGCCAGACATGCCGCCGAGCGGTGCCCCTCGCGTTCAACGGGTACCGACGGGCACGACCCACCTCATCGGCGTCTGGCCAGGCCAAGGTCGCCTCAAGGACACCGCCAAAGGACAAAGGAGAGAAGGGCTCTCAGGGCTCTGCGTGCAGCACCAGCAGCAGCAGCTGGAGGCTGAGGCGGGCCGGGCCCGGCGGGGCGGGGGTGTCTCTGGTGTGTTTTGGGATGTGAGGCACCAGGTGACCCCCCCCCCCCGGCCGGCTGCCCAGGCCAGACTCCAGACTGGCAGACCCGGCAACAACGGTGTGTGTGCTGGCTGCCCGGCTGCACGGCTGGAAGTAAGGCCTAGGTTGGCTGGCTGGCTGGCTGCCGGCTGGCTGGCTGCTCGGCTGGGGTGGTTTGCTTTGGTTGTGGTTGGTGGTGTAGTGCTGGTAGTGCGGCGCAGCGGAGTGCAGCGCGAGGTCCCGTCGTCGCCGTCCTCCGGCTCCTCCCCAGGTACTGTGTGACGCCATCCTGGGCCTGGGGGTCCTTCTTCATCCTGCGGAAAGACCATGGGGTCGCGGCGTCGCTAGCGTCGTAGCACCGCAGTGCCGTACCCTGCGGACAGGCCTCTGTGGTCCTTTGTTCGCTTGTAGAACCAGGCCGTATCGGGAGGAAGTGTGACGGCTGGAAAACCCTCTACGTACTTTAACGTTGTTCGGTTGCCTGCTTGTCCGTTGGGTTCATCATGGACCGCCAGGAACAACGCAGTGTCTGGCTCTTTGTCCTTTACAACGGTTGTGCGGGTTGCCCACCTCCAGTCTTGCCGAGACTTCCAAGACCGTACCGTGCGTGGGGGATTGAGTCTTCGGGTGACTGTACCCGGTACAGCGGGGCTGACCGGGAGCCGGCCGGGGCCGGGCCGGGGCGGGGCCGGGGCCTGCGGCTAGCCTGCGGGCTGCAGAGGCAGGGGCAGCCAGGGCCCCCTAGTGCCAGTGCCTTATCGGAGACTGCGAGCGGAGCAGGACGGCTGTGCCGCAGCACTCCGGCCTCTGGCAGCCTGAGGACTATAACTATACTTAGACGCCGTTTTCAAAAAAAAAAAAAAAAAAAAAAAAAGCAGCTTTGGCAGACGACAGACAATCGCGGATTAATTTTAGGTCGGCGCAGCAGGTGAGCTCCGCGAACTCGGCATCGATTTCATGCATCTCAAACGTCGTTTCCAACGTCGTTCTTCCCGATGGTCACCGCCAGTGCCGGCTGCTGTTGGTATCACACACTAATGACCCCTTGCGGTGCTGATATCGACCAATAGGTTTCATCGCTCGCACCCGGTGGCTGGCGAGGGTTCCTTCACTTTGTAATCCAAGCGCACCATTATTTAAAATCAAAATTATTATTTTTGTTCTGAGTTTCTTTTCTGATTTTTACTTGTTTTTTCAGACTTTTCAAATTTCTGCTGAAACTTTCTGAATATTTTTTTTTCGGCCTTTTCTTTAAAATTTCTGATTTTTTTTTTTAAAGGGTGTACATTGATTTTATTTATTTATTGAGGTACCCCTTGCTGGCAGGCCGTGTTGCGTTGAGCGCGCGGCGCGGATGCACCGGCTCTCGGCTGCCCCAGACTGTCCCCGACTGCCCGCGGCGGCCCGCGGCGGTTCCGCCTTCTAGTAAGCACGTCACGCGGCATGGGCTTGTCGCAGTCGCGTCATCACACGCGGCTGGGCCGGGCATGGCCGGCTCGTGATGGGAGGAAAACATTTCGCGACCAGCGGCGGCGGCGGACGGCACGGCACACATCGCGCTGCCCGCTGCCCCGCTGTCCCGCTCCCGCCGCTGATATTGCTCTTGACCCGGTTGTGCGGTCAATGCATTATTGGGCCCCACGACCACACCCGTTCGCTTCCTCCGCCACCGCGGCCCGCGGCAGCCCGCGCGGGAGGGAAGGCACATGGCACACATTGCCAACATGTGGACGGATCACGTGATAACGTATACCCGCCGCCTCTGATTGGCCGGCACCAGCGCGGCGGGGGATTCGAACACTTCTAGCGTCCTCGCGCCCTCTCCCCCCCCCCCCCCCCACACTTTTACCACCCATTCTTCTTCTTTTTACTCGTTCTTTGCTTCCTCCACTACGACTATGACGTAGAAGCAAAAAAAAAAGAACGAGTATTGCGCTCGCCCTGTCAGTTAAGACCCCGATTCATCTCGAAAACTGCGTAACGGAGGGATTCTGTTTTGGGGGCGTTTTGGTTGGGCGTTGATCTAGTTTCGAAAATTATGACATATTAGATTTCTGAAAAACAAGGAACAAAAAATCTCGTTTTCAGAGACCGTCGCCCGCCGTAATCAATCACTTTTCGCGTACTCTGCAGGGCTCGGAGTAATGGATAAGTGGTTAAGTCCAGTCAAAATGCGAGAAAAACACAGAATTTTACAAAAATTACAAATACACTCTCCCTTCCCGAACGCACCGCTACCAAGGGGCTGACCAGACCCTGAGCGCAGACGGAGCACACCGCGCGCAATTCCGGAGCTGTCTGAGAGACAGCAGCGAATAGCAAACGGGACGATGCGGCTGGCCAGGCTCAGCGCGCGGACAGAGCACACTGCGCGAGCCAACGATTCAGCTCTCTGCGGGACAACAGTGGCTACAGTACCGGCAGCGCGCTGGTAGCCCCCATCGAAATTCCGTAGCGTAGTGGGCTAGCGGACCGGTCGACGACCGCAAGGTGCGGGGTTCAACTCTTTGCCGGAGTGAAAATTTTTCTGAAGTCTGCCGACCGAGGATGGTGGGTAAAATATACCAAAAGAACGTGTTCAAAGTGTGTTGTCTGAGTGACCGCGGACGTTGGGCCGCGGCCATTCCCCGGAGGTTGAATACACTCGTTAACTCAGTGGTTCGCCGCCCGAGCAGGGGAATGGTGCTTGCCAAGACTCGGCAGAAGTTAAATGTAGAGGCCTAGGGTTCGGCCTTCTACATTTTTCAAGCGTAAGGCCTCGGAATCTGGAGTATTCGGGCAACACCTACTTGGATACATGGCGTAGAAGAGTAGAGTACAATCGGCTTCGGCCGTGTACGATCTGGGCATCCTACCTCCCTCTCAATCCGCGAGGGAGTGGCCTCACGGCCACAGACCAACTGGCTGGTCGAAGGGGGCTGACTCCTGAAATCTGGTCAGCGGAAGGGGCGATGTTGGCCGTTGCGGAAGCCTGCCTACCAAGGCGGCTGCGCCGTGCCTGTGTCTTAGCGGCGGTCAACTCCTGGTACACCGGTTCCCATCCGAACACCGAAGTTAAGCAGGAACGGTTCCGGACGGAAGTCTGGGACGAGGTAGGACCCACCCATTTTTGCCGTTTTTTGTTGTTGTTGTATTTATTATTGGCAGGGTCTGAATCTTGAGGATTCACTATACTTTTGAATTTAAAAGCGAAAAAACAAATTCGACCAATAGCGCATGAGTGTAACGAGCTCACCACTTAAAAAAAAAATCAAAACTTTTCATCATTTGAATTCACCTGGACAGTTGTGGACATTTCGTGAACCCCCCTTCCTCTCTAAGTGTTCACGTGGTATCTGAACAGCCCCAAAGAACGAGCCTGTCGTAGAACGGTAAAGCGTTCTCCATGCCTGTCTTGTTTTTTTACGCGGGTAAACTTTGGTGGGGCGGCTCGCGGCCCGGCTCTGTCAGCGCAGCACACGCCTCGCACGCCTCACACGCTGCTGCGGTTCTAGCCCGCCCGGTCCGGTCTATTTGTTTCTCCGCGATCGTCACGCGCCCCAATGACCCCCCCCCCCTCCCTTTTCTCACTCCGCCCCTCCCACTCGCATCCGCGCCCGAGTCCTAATGATTAGCAATGCGGCGCCCAACTCAGCAACATTCCCCCGAGAAAGGAAAAATGAGGCTAAGGAGTTTGGGGGAAAATGGACATTTGTAGACAGAAGAGGATATAGGAAGAGGAATATTCTTATGTCGTTTGCAACAACAGTGCTCCTGGTGGTGGTTGTGCCGTTATTTTGAGCCCCCGATCTAACTGATGTGGGTTCAAATACCGCGAACCCTCGCTCCCATCTTACGCCGAAGGTCGCGGTGGCGGTGGTCCGTTGGTGGCCAGCCTTCATCGCATTCCGTAACGTTACTCAGCGTTACTGCACCAACGCGGCACGCACCCCGGCCGCCAAAACGCTGCCACAGTACTTCCCAACCGCGTTACCGATTAGCGTGGCGGCCTGGGCCCAAGTTATGTGGCTCGGCTCATGGCTTCTGTGGGGAGGCGTCCCCCATTATGTTCGCCGCCTGCCATACTTCCACATGCCACTGCTGTTATGCCTTTCTTTCTTGCAAGCAGGTTCCTCCCCTTTCCCCCTCCACGCGGCATCCTGCCCCGCATCCTGATTGGCCGCTGATTACCCGAGCAGGTTAACGGAACAGGGCCACCATGGTGTGATCGGTGTGATACTCCACGGCCCATCATCAAATATTTCGCAATAAAGAAGAAAAGTGGTGCGCGCGCGGAACGGGTTGTGGCGGTGGTTGCCGTGGTGGTGGTCACCTTTCAACATGCTAATGCGCCTCGGGCCGGGCCGGGCTGGGCGCGAGGCGCGGTCGGCTGTTTGGGTTCGGGTCCGCGAAAACTCCACCCGACACCGCCTCCGTCTTTCCCACAATGGCGGCTGTTGGCGAGAGAACGAGCGAGAGCGAGACAGCGGGTCCACGCTCTCACTCGCACTACTGCCGCCGCCGACCGGACCTGTCCTGGCTGCCTCCGAACGGGTGAACCCGAAGCCGGCCGGCCAAGCTGTGCTATGCTTGGCTCTCCTTCTGCCTCGGTCCGCTCCGCTTGTCGGCGTGCCTTCTTCCCGACGTGGCGAGTCGGAGTCAGCTATGTTGTCCGACTCCGATGCCATGGCGTTCCACCGAGCCAGCAGCAGCCCCGCCGGCAGCCCCGGCCTCAGCCCGCTCAGCCCGCTCAGCCCGCTCAGCAACCCCTTCAGCCCGCTCAGCCCCGGCGGAGGTACGACGGCGACGTCAGCGGGTCGCTTTGGGCTGGTACCGCGCTCGGCCTCGGCCACCTCGGCTGTCGGCCGTGCCCGCCTTTGCCGATCACGATCCGATCACCTGCCCAACCGCCAACGCCGAGTCACTAGTGATTATCGAGAAAGTGGCCGCTGTCGCGTTGCCGCGGTGCGGAGACTCGCCCGCCACGGGCCACGGCGGGCAGCAGGGACCACGCGGCCCGCACGTGGACTAGGACCGGTGTTCCCCCCCCCCCCCCCCCGCGGGCTCCGCGGACAGGAGCTGTGCACCGTGTGCTGTCCGCGTGGTTCACCGCGAATCTCGCCGGCCGGTTTGGTGCTGTGTCCATACCGTGTCACCATGGTGTCACCCGGACCAAACGCCTCCTCCGCCTCGCCACCGCCCCGCCCCCGCCCCGCCCCGCCCCCAGCTCTTAGTGGCGTCGGCGTCGTCAGCGTCAGCCGCCGGAATCCTACCAGCGGCGCAAGTACACCACGATGCCGACGCGACGACGTCTTTGCTTCCGCCGTGCGTGGAAGTTTCCTGGACCGTTCGTGACTGACAAGCTCTCGTGGGGTGTCGGCGTCAGCTTCGGGGAGCCCGGCCCCCGGCCCCTCCCCCGGCCGACTCGAGTTGGACTTCCACGAAGGGAAGTGGAGCAGGAGCTAGCAGGAGGTGCGGGGCGTGGTGGAGGAGCAGGCGGTCCGTCTGGGTCTGTCGCACGAGCCCGGCAGCAGTGGCACGCACACGTACACGCACGCTCACACACAAACGCACGCACATAACGAGACTGTATCGTCCGGGGTCTCTGGTCTCCTTCTCTTCCGCTCCTAGGACGGACGTGGCACTTCCCCTTGCTGCGATAATGTCCCCGGCCCCGTGTCGCCGTCCTGCCCTGGTCCTGCCCCAGAGCCGTAGCCGAGTCGCAGCCGATGCGACGCCAAGCTGTCTGCTGCCTCTGTCTGCGGCAGCGGCGGCAGCGGCGGTAGCGGCGGTAGCCACTGGACGGGCCACGCCCTCCGTGCTGCCGCGCCCCCTGCTGCCCTGCGGCCCGCAGCCCAGCTTTAGCGGAGTGGTCAGCTCGTGACGGCCGGCATGACTCATCCCGTGATCGCTGATCGCTTTCAGCGTCCGACAATGAAACTGCGAGACGAGGACCGCGGATGGGTCGAAGGGGAGGGAGGGGGGGGGACTGACCGGAGGGGCGTGGCGGCCCGGCGGTGTGGCCGCCAACCAGGTGTGTATGGGACACGACAGGTGTAGTCCAGCGCCGCCCGGCGCCCGGGCGCGACAAGACTCGGTCACAATCAGCGACAGCCGCCCCCCGTGAGCGCTGCTCGAGTCCGCGGTGATCCTATCCTATCCTCTGTCAGTGACTGATTTAACCCCCCCCCCCAACACAGACGGCTCATGTTTGCTCCCTTGTTGCAGGTGACAGACTCCGGCGCTGGGCCATGACAGCGGCTGCACGCGCCGGCGTCCGCAAGGGCGCCGGTCCCGACGACGGCGGCGGTGAGGCGGGGGTGGGGGCGGCCGCGCCGGCTAAGGAGGCGCCCCTGATGAGGCCCCCCGACGGCGGCTGGGGGTGGATGGTCGTTCTGGGGGTGGGCATCGTCAACGTGAGTGTCGTCTGCTGAAGCACCCACCCGCCGGCTGCCAGCACCCTCTGCTTCACCACCGACTCTGTTCTTGTTGGATGCCACAGCTAGCCACCCGCTCCCTGGAGCCGTCGTTCGGCCTGCTGTTCAAGAACCTGCTCAAGGACCTCGGCGTGGCCACCACGGGAGCCGCCCTCATCGTGAGCGCCCAGGATGCCCTCATCAACTTCTCGGGTGAGCTTGAGCTTGCTTAGCGCAGCGCTCAAACCTTTGCTGCCGAGTCGAGTTCTGCCCTCCCTAGTCCTAGTTCCATTCCCGGTCACTCCCCAGTCCAGGACGAGCACACAGAGGCGCCTGGCAGCTCGCGGCGCGCTCCACAGATACGCGAAGGAGATGTGGTAAGAAAGATGTGGCAATAATTCGTAATCGATCCTGACGGCCCGCCTGCCGCCATGTGCCTGTGCCTGCCCAGTGGTGGCGGTGGCTGAGTGCCTCGCCTCGCCTCGCCATGTGCCATAGAGTGTCCAGTGCCCTTGGGGGGGA
The DNA here is from genome assembly GCA_038380765.1 of Odontothrips loti. Lineage (NCBI taxonomy): Eukaryota > Metazoa > Arthropoda > Insecta > Thysanoptera > Thripidae > Odontothrips > Odontothrips loti. The sequence goes on along the minus strand of CM076248.1, from coordinate 13,066,423 downwards.
CGCAGAACTCAGACGCAAATGTCGAATCCCGAATCGGAATCGGTTGTTTGTTTGTTCGAGCCGATGAGATGCGCTGCGTGCTGGTAATGGTCAGACACGGCCATCTATGGCACTGTCGGGCGTAAGTGACGGCAAATAGTGGCCAACAGCATCGTCCCTGGCTGCCGTTGGCCGGGCGGGAGCCCCAGGCCCCTTCGGGTCCTGTAGATCCTAGACCTAGACATAGACCCATGCCGGCCCGCCCCGAAGCCCCGGCCTAACGCCTCGTGTCGCATGTCTATAATGTCTGTCCGGTCCGCAGGTCTGTTCGCCGGGCCGCTGATCCGGCGCTACTCGTACCGCAAGGTGGCGTTCGGGGGCGCGCTGCTGGTCGCGGTCGGCATCCTGGCCACGGCGCCGGCCAAGAGCATGGCGCACATCCTGGCCACCTACTCCGCCCTCATCGGGCTGGGCGTGGGCTTCTCGTCGGCGGCCACCTTCGTGTCGCTGTCGCACTACTTTCAGGCTCGGCGCGGCCAGGCCGTCGGCCTGAGCATGGCAGGCACGGCCGTGGGCTTCATGCTGGCGCCGCTGCTGGTGCGCTACCTGGTGCAGGAGCTGGGCACGAGCGGCGCCCTCATCGTCCTGGGCGGCGTTGCGCTCAACGGGCTGGCGGGGGCCTTCCTGCTGCAGCCCGCCAGCTGGCACCTGGTGCCCGTCCACCCGGAGGAGCTGCACCAGGAGATGCACATGGACCCCGAGGCCGAGGACCACGGCCACTTCGAGCACGTGAGTAGAGTCGAGCTGGCCTTCTGGTCGTCCTTAGACTCGACACTCGACCTCGTTAATCCGTTTCTGTTCCGATCGCAGGATGACCCTCCGGACCCTCCGGCTATCCGTGAGTCGGCCATCCCGCTTCTGGCCCGGCCCCGCATCGAGCTGACGCTGGTGGAGGAGGACGAAGAGGCGTACCAGCTCACCATCCGCGCCCAGAACCCCGACCGGGACCGCAAGACCTCCACCGTGTCCACCGGGGGCGGGCTGGCGTTCGAGGTGTTCACCGACCCCAAGAGGAAGTTCTCCGTGACGGCCGTGCCCAACGACGCCCCCTCCAAGGCCAGTCTGGAGGACTCAGAGCCCCACGTGAGTGTCTGAGCTGGGCCTGCCGGGCCTCCGGGCTCCCCTTCCCTGACTAGACGCTTGCTCACCCCTTGCTCACTGCTCACTGCCTCACAGCTCTACCCCTGCCGCAAACTGTCCCAGCCAGCTATGCCCCGCAATGCGTCCGTGCTCAGCATGGAGGACCACGCTCCACGCAGGACACACTCGGGCAGACACGGCCTACCGAGAAACACTTCTGTTGTCTCCATGTCGGTAAGTGTTCGTGTTCGCCCTTTTGCCGTTTGTACTTCCATCATGGCAATACGGGCAATAATAAAAACTTTCTCCTTCAATTCCTTCAAGGTTGCCGATAATACTCCTCACGGTGAAAGAAAATTATCCCGCACGCCCTATGGTATTCCTCGGAATGTGTCATGGATAAGCATGGGGGCAGAAGAAACATCAGGCCGAAAATTAAGTCGCGCTGGAATGACTGGAATGACGAGGGCGGTTTCTTCAACACGTATTCGCAAAGCTTCAGTTATTTCATGTAGCAGCATGGATCTTACTGGGAGTCTCATGGCTATTGCTGCGGTGAGTTGAAATTTGTAATTTGGTAACTGTATTGGTTTTTAAAAATTATTTTCATGCAATTGAATTTTTTAAATTCTTTAGGCATCACAACAAGATCTCTATCGATCTATGCAAAATAATAATACAATCATAGGTTCTCATGAAACTATGAATGAAAAGGATACTGGAGCCTCAAGTCATATTTCATGCTGGAGAAGAATATCAAATTTCTTAGACCTTGATCTTCTGAAAGATTCCACATATCTGAATATTACTTTAGGTTTATCTTTGTTTTGGGTAGCAGAACTTCATTTTAAGATGGTTGTTCCATTCTTTTTGGGAGATATGGGTTATTCCCAAGAGAATCAAGCCTTGTGTCTGAGTGTAAGTGCAGCCTCAGATATAGTGGCTCGACTTGTGCTTCCACCCATTTGTGATAGAGTGAAGTACAAAAAGCGGACTCTGTTCTTCTTTGCTTGCATTTTCCTCACCATTTCTCGATCAGGTACATGATTTTCAATACTACATGTTGTACAATTTTTAAATGTACGGTTTCTTAATCTTGATTTATATTTTGTCTTCAGTTTTGGCGGAGCAAACAGCTTGGGTTCCACTACTTGTCACCTTAATTATATGTGGCTTCTGTCGTGGTGCAACACTTATAAACTATCAGCTGACGGTGGCAGAGTGTGTGACGCTGGACAAATTACCAGCTGCTGTAGGCCTTAACATGGTCGCAAAAGGCATAACAGTTGTTACTCTAGGACCACTACTGGGTCAGTATGAATTTCAATAGTAATTCTTGTTAGTTCAGTGTTGATTGAATTCTGAGCATTACTGGCTTACACTTACAGCATTAGTATGTACACAACAGCAGCATTATGGCTTTATTTTTGTTTTTAGGTCTTATTCGAGATGCCACAGGCAGCTACCCCATATTCATTCATGCCCAGTCCTTCCTCATGACACTTGGGCTTCTAGCATGGACTGTGGAGTACATTTACTTGTGGAGAAGAGGTGCATCCAAAAAAGAAAGGGATGCGTTGGAGGGTTAAAGTGCACACAGAAAACTACCAAAAAATGATATGTGTATTTGTAGAAATCCTACAATTTTGATGCCTTGAAAACAATGACTTACTTTTTTTTTTATCCTTATTGAGAGGGTGTGTTTGAGTGGAGTACCTCATTGATTCATGTTAGAAAATGTGGGAGTTGTTCCACTGAAGAAGTACTGTATTTTTATTGACTTCTGACTTACTCTCTGTGATTTATTTTACACAGTTGTCCTTTGTAGTGGCATATTTTCTTTTTGTCATTCGCTTAGAGTTGACTTTTGAATCACTGATTCAAATGTGCCATGTAAAAGAAATAAAAGTTAAAGGAATGTCCCTTGAATGGATGTGTGTGGCAAGCTCATCTGCCAAATTTCAGGCAGTTATTTTTTTTAAATCTTAGGATATAGAAATAGTCATACTAGAGAGAGGAGTGCAAAACCAAATGAGAGAGATATTTTTCTATGGGATACAGTGAAAGACTTAGTACTTCACTGTTCTGGAGTGACATTCCCCACTTTTTGTACCATATAGTAGATCTAATCAGATTTCTCATGTCAAATCATTAACTGCATCTGCTGCTGATTTTCCTAAAACTTTCATAGGAGGAACAGCAGCACTGTAGTTCCAGCAAAAGACAAAGTTCCAATATCTTATAAAAATGAGGATTTTTTTCTCTTATAGCAGTGCATTACTCCCTCTAAAAATCTTATCTGCCAGGTGAATGCTTTTGTAAGTGTTTCATGTAACTGTCATCTTGTAATTATCACATTGTCTTGTAGATAATGAACTATACTAGCTTTTACATTTAAGTGTGTGATCAAATGTATTTTTAGATACTTTTTTGTGTGTGTTTGTGTATATATGTGTGAGCTAAGTTTACTGTGCACATTTCATGTGCCCTACTTTCTTCATTCAATTTACTGGTCATCTTATCTTATAAGTTTAAGAATGATGAAGCATTAAAGCTTATGACAATAATCACACAGTACAGATCGTAATCTGTAAAATGAAGAAAGTTGAAGTAACCGTAACAGTATTCCTAGAAGTGAAATAATTTATGAGTTAAAATGTAAACCAGAACAATAAGCTGTACCTGCTGGCACACCAGTTATTCTTAATGTAGAGCCCATTTAGTAACGTAGGAGTCTATAGACTTCGAGGTAGAATTAGAGACTCTAATCCTTTCATTGTCATTCTTAGCAATCAAATTTATAAAGGAATACTTCAGACTATTGAAAATGTTCCTACCCCGTCTTCCAAAACAAATCATTGTCTGGGGACTCGTATGAGTCTTGTGTCAAGAAAACCATCTATCTACCCTCTCTGATCCTTGTTTGTAATAAAATATAAATATATTGTTTGAAATTACTTTATTTTGAAATAAAACATTACAAGATCAACATGATAACTGAAACAAGTTCTCTATAAAATACAGAGTGTACAAAGGTAAAAATACTTAGCTTAAGAATGTTCCATGAACATTTTGTCCGTAAATGTAACAGATATTGAGAATGAAATTGCAAAGTAAGTCATCAAGATGTAACTGTTAACCCAAACAATTTTTCGCAGTTGAAAGGAAAGCCTTTGTGCTCATTGGATTTTGCCACCTCACAACACAAATGTTCCACTTTACTTAAACGACGAAGGGAGCAAACAATCGATGATGGTACCAGAAAATCTGTGCCAAGATTAAATTCACTTGCATTATGCTGTCTTAGAGCACTGAATAAGTCTTCAGAATTTTTAATTTCCACATTATCAGGACCACCAATTGAAGTCCAGACCCACTTCCATGCCATAAGATTACAGTGAGTACCATTTAAGATATGTGGTGAAATATACTGACTGACAAGGTCAGTCAGTAACTCATGTTCAATAAACATATTTGTTTCTCCCTTCTCAAACACTCTTTCCTGCAGTTAGAGAACAATTAGATACAGAATTGTTTTTTTTTTCATAGATTATTAAGAAAGATATAAACTTACCTCATCAGCTTCAAAATTGCAAGGGTCTGGCAAGGGGCCCAATGCTAATACTAAGAGTGTGGCTAGAGACTGAGAAGGTGAATGTTTCATGACTGATACAAATTCATCTAATAAAACTTCAAGTGACTTCTGAGGAACCGCCAGAAAGTCCACATGACTGAGTGAGACAGCCTGTGATCGTACTTCAGAGTTATCATCACATATTAGCTTCACTGCACAAATCCACAGTTCAGAAACTGTTTCATCTGTAATACAGAAAAATATGGCGGTCTAGTACAAGCTGCAGCAAAACCGATGTTATAAGATAAAATTTACATTCTGCTTACCAGACAAGAAAGGGTACTTTGCTTGCATTGCTTGTCTGTGTTGCAATAGGAAATTAACAGCAACCAAGCGACTTGTGACTCCTCTGTCCTCTGTACAATATGATTTTAGAAGCCTACATCCATCCTCACACATTTGTGGAATGTCATCCTGAAAAGTGTGCCTCTATTATTAAAAAACTGAAAAATGCAAGAAATACAGAAATAATTTTTCAACTTACACTGGACTGAACCATATACTGTAGGAAAGATGAGAAACAAGCAAAAGCTGCACATGATGTTCCCTCATGTGGAGAATCACAGAGTGATAGGAGCTGTTCCAGCTCTACATTACTGCACCATACAGAGGGGGCAACATGTACCAAGGCTCGAAGTGCAAGCCTTCCTTGCACACCTTCATTTCCCATGGCCAAAGATGCCAACAATGGACCAATATTATGACTTCCACATACAACTGCGTAGAATGTTGAAATTGCACTGGTAGGCATGTGCTCCAGCCAATGCTTATCACCTGAAAATTGACAAACTCTGGAACTACTGCAGTTTTCCTATACTGTATGAAAACAAAAGTAAAGAATTATCATACCTGCCAATACATTTGGGATAATATCTTCTGCCTCCATGTTGCCATCGTGACTTCGTGACTTCATCACCCTATCTAAAACAGTCAATGTTTCTAGGACAACCTCATAATGAGAATGTCTCAAAAGTTTTAAGATTATATCATTCAAATCTCTCTTTTCCTCAAGAATTAGTAACTGCAGAACAATTCTTGTTGCTCTCACCTCAAGGATACCTTGTCCCAATAAACACCGACAGTCTAAGTTATTAGAAGCATTGACTAGCAAGACATCAATAATATTTTGCTTCACTATTAACCACAAATCATGGGGCACAAATGAATACCAATTATTAATGACTAGTTCAATTGTCTGAAAGTTTAAAAAAAAACACATAATAATAATAATATTATTATTACAGAAATAGCATAATAATTAATAGCATAATTAAAAATATTTCAAGGGACAAACATATACAAACCTGGAGAGTGACTTCAATAAGAGGATTACTACTCATACACTGAAATCGTGTTAGCAGTTTAGACACCCAAGAGCTCAAATTCTCAATTAACAATGATAATTGACAGTCACTTAACACTTGAAAATTTCTTAATAAGTGAACAATCTATATTAAAAAAAAAAAAGAATGTCAGGGAAAGAAATTCAATTTTAAATCAAAAAATGCAAGAGAAATATATACCTGCAAACCAAGCCCATGAGCCAAGTTTTCAGAGCAGCTAAGAACTGTCTGCTGAATCAAATCATCCACATATGTCACAAACACATTAGCAGTAATCAAAGGAACAATTGCCTTAGCAGCTAGAACACGTGTTTTCAGCACTGAATTACTTGCACATTCTCGAACAAGAGGTATAAAGGTATTGAGCTGAAATTTAAAACAGAAGAATGTTACTTTAACCAGTGCACCTAAAGATTCCAGTATTCTCTATGAAATCAATAAAAACCAGCAACCTGCATGGCTGTATCTGTTCCCTCCAGTGATGAAGGGTAAAGACGAGCTATTAAAAGGAGAATTGGGTGAAGTATGGCAAGTTCCGCCACATCACCTAAAGTCAACGCATTCACAGCTCTTTTGAGCTCTGACAGAAGGAATTCATACAGCTCAGGGTACCGGTGGAAGAAAACACGGCCTGTCATTTTATTTCGAGAGCTCAATTCTTCCCGGCTCCTTCGAACACCAAAAATACGAGTCATTAGGCTGCTAAACAACAGAGTTGCAGAATTGCGTTCCTGTAAATAGCATTGACATTGGAAATAAGGAACACTAAAGGCAGTTTCAGGATATTTTAGGAAAATTATATGTAGCCCTCAGTGTACCTACAGCCCATGTTTTCCCTCGGAACCCAGACATTGCCACAATCACTCCTTGAGCAATGTGGGGGGCAACATGTTGAGCCAATGGTGCATGCCTATACAAAGCACGCAAGATGTTTAAGGCATGAGTGCGACATTCCACATGCCTGCTTTTGTCTGCAGCACAAATTAGCAATTGTGACATTGTCAACTGAAGTGACTGCAAACCTGCACCATTTTGAGGTTCAGCTGAAACTAAAGCCTGAGGGAAAGTGTAAGACAATGGTATATATAACCAACCAAATTTTATACAACTTAATGATAGAGTAGTACTACATATAACATAATTTACGGTACCTGAACCATAAAAGGAACCCCAGCACTTCGTCTTGTAGCACACAGTTTGCTCACAGAGGGTTCATAGCTTTGAATAGAATTCATTAGTTCATTTAACCAACGCTTCGGTAACTCTTGTAAGACTCGATTTTGATGTCTAAGATAAAGAGAGTAAAGCACGCTCAAGTTTTTAAGTCGATTAAGTTGAGTGTGAAGAAATGTGAAACTGATGATATTATGAACACCACAGAAAATGTGCATACCTCCACAGTCGAGTTGCAAGAAGACTAAACCCGACATAAGCCTGCTCAAAGGCTCCTCGATGTTTTGTTTCCCCCAGGAGAGTTGTAAGGTGAACACCAATTGCTAAAATTTGATCTTCACTCAATAAACCATTACTCTCAGGAAGTATAGGACAGCAATCTGAAAGCTTGCCCAGAAGAAGAGAAACCTCTTTGACTGTGCGCCATGAACAAAGTAAAACCATCTGAGCAGTCACTTTTGAAGAAGGTGCAGGGTTGGATTTTAAGAGGTCAGAACCTACAAGTAAAATATTTAGTATCAAAAGTAGCAGGTATAGTACACCTACCAAAAAAAAAATATTGTACCTTGATTGAAATCCATGGGAAGATGACCCTCTGGAGATGAACTATTAACAACTGGAGTGACAATTTCATTTACTTTAAAACACAAGCTGATTAGGTCTCTTAGCACTGTCTGCCAGGAAGATATCCCATCTAGCTTCCTAAAATAGTATTTTTACATTACAAAGTGAAATTTTCCTTCGAAGAAAAATTGTGTGAATTGAGGAATAAGGCAAAGGTCACCTAAAGTCAGGCACAAGTTGGAGAAGGTGTCGAATGCAAGACAAGGAGCCATGCATTGGTCCAGAACTAGCTGCTTGAAGAATGTCCAGCTCAGCAACATTTGCCTCCCTCTCAAGTTGTGCTTTCAATAGCACAACAGCATCAATAATGTCTAGAGGTTCCACATCACTATCTGAACTGAGAGAAATCATAATAAATCAAAAATTCTGCAGCCAGCAAGCTCATCATGAAGAATCATACACTAACATTTTGAGAATATTTGAACAATCCTTTGAATAGAATTTACAGCATAGTTCCAGTAGGTAAGCTGCAGATATACACTCAGATGGATGAATACTTGAAGCAAGAACACAACCGCTTTGGAAGAGCCTGAATAGATTTTTATTATCCTGGAGAGAGAAAAAAAGATCATGATAATGATTTTGACCCAGATCAAAAGTCTTGTACCTCCCATCTTGAGTATTGGTACATACATGTAAGTCCAAAATATTTGTGGGAAATGAAACTAAAATACTTGTTGCCATGGCCTTGTTTTCTTCATAAGTATCAGTCAATATCACACCTAACAATGTCAAAGCATTTGTTCTTGTCCACATTTGAACTTGACAGTCATCACTTATCAAGAGCAAGTCGTTTTTCAATATATCCTGAGAGAAAAAAGGAAGATACAGTCTTACCTTTGGCTCTAAAATTAATGTTACTAGTTGTTCTAGTCTGGCCACTTCGGCCTTGGTTTATATAGCTCTCTTGGTACTAAGATTAATACAAACTAACCAAAGTTCTCCTTTAAAATGAGAATACTTACAAAGGCTAATGTCAGAACTTTCAAAGAGAAAATCCTACGACTGTAATTAGATCCAGTACGTAAGTTGTCAAAACAGAACAATAGGATCCAAGCCATAAAATTTTTATAATCCTGTCTAATTTTGGCTGCTGTAATGTCTGAAATTTGTTTGGTTAACCGAGTGAGTGTGTGACTACTGTCTCTCATCCGGCTCAGCAGCTGTAGAGAGATACAGAACAAAAAATTTACAAATCTTCAATGAATAATAAAATATAGAAGACAAACTTATGGGTATGTTTATTGTTATACAAACCTTTGACATCAACGCAAGAGATTGCTGACGAAATGCAGGCACCTCACAGCTAACATTATACTTCAGGAATAGTTTTATCAACATTAAGTCTGCCTCACAAATAATCTCAGTACTGCGGTTGGTCTCCACAATAAGAGCTAAAGCTGATATACGTATCTGAGAAATAACACCATCATACAGTTTACAGCTTCAAGGCAGGTTACATTAATTGTGGGTAAGAAAAAAATTCAAACCTCATCACAATCATGGCACAAGGCTGACTGAAATATTTTTAAAGGGAAAATTCCAGACCACAAATTGATGTATCCATCACTCTTTGTTGGTAATACACCCAACTTTCGAGCGATCTTCATACAAGTTAAAATTAATCTCAGCTTTGGGAGGTCCAGATGTCTTTGGCTAAAATGTAGAAGCAAAAACCAAATTAAAAAGATGCTTTAAAATTTAAAAAAAACAACAAAAAAACACATGGTTAAGACATGGAACTTACCTGCTGACATCAGACAAAACCTCATTTATTACAGTTGGGCACAATCTTATAATTTTAGAAAGGGCTTCTTCTAAAGCAGAAACTTCTGATGTATTTGTCTTAAGCAACACTTCAAACAAAGGTAAAACCCATAGTTTGTACCATTCAAGGTACGGTAACTTTCCAAAATCAGTAGTCGCCATTGCCACAAACGCACCACAGACCTAAGTGATAGGTGTCATTATACAGACAGAATATTGTCCATCAGGGAACAAGAATATGACTGTGGGAAACATCTCTAAACGACCCAATTAAGTAGAGTAACTCACATGTGATGACATTGATGGGTATTGCATTGCTGCTAGCAGGCTACTAATTACATTCGGCATCTTCTTTATGATTGCGCTTGTATTCAAATATGTTGTCATGGTGGAAAGTATCACATACCGGCTGCGCTTTGTCTCTGGTGTGAGTAAAACTGCCTCAGCCAATTTATCACTTACATCAATGCCTAATAAAATAAATTAAAAAAAAAAAGATTCAGTGTGTGTCTGCATGCATAAGGAACATATAATTCAAAGAAGGTTGGAAGAAGAACATTTCTAACCAATTGAGAGAAAACTATCTTTTAGATGCATGACATTTTCCAATATGCTGCGACCTAAATGCCTCACACTGTCCATATAGTGATCAAGAAGACCCCAAATATGATTAAGAAGAGCTTCCACTTGGGGTGATTCCAAACCCAGCACCAGTCTGGGATTTAACGTAAGCACCCTTGTCCATTGCTGCACCACACGCCATAAAGCTAATACAAGATTGCTTTCTTGAATGGATCTGGAGCACAAAGCAATTTTATATACGTAATAGAGAAATCAGAATTATAACATCTTCATATCAGCAATTACTCACCGCTCATTTACTGACAGAGCAATGTCAAGAATACATGAAATGACAGACTTCTTTCTTACAGAATGAATAATTTCAAATTGGTAGGGTTTTAAGCCTGCTAAAATACCAGAGCAGATGCACAAAATTGCCATTTCATCTTCAATTGATGAATTCTTTTCTTCTGCAATGAGCTAGAATAATGAAGTCAAAAATCATATTTAAGAGCACAAGAAGTATGTACAAAGAAACAGTTCACTGAATACAAAAACTGTACCTGCATCAACCCATTGAATCCCTCAAGACAATCTAAAGCAAGGACAACAACAAAACCAAAATTTGTTCGTGTGTCCAAAGGTACTTGAGGACTGTTCATCAAAACAATTGCTGTTTTGAGAATGCAGTTTAGGACAGCTTTTCCATTCTCTGATTCTTTCAAAGTAATTATTCCTGCCCGTTGTAGAGTATGAATGACAATACGTGAGATTGCATGGGTGACTTTGTTAACTTCTACCTTCAGCACTGGAGTTTGTAACGGACTGAAAATTTGTGAAATTGCTAAAAGATGACAAACAAGAAAGAAAAATGATATACAAGTACCAAGGGTTTAAAAACTATACCTTAAAATCAAACAGCATAGATCCAGAGAGTTTTTGAGAAACAGTACGAGATCAAATAGAATGGAGTCTAAAACCTCTGGACCAATAAGCAAGTTCTCATAACAGCCAATCAATGCACTTGCAACTGAAGTTAGGTCCATGGGGTCCTGACTGTTCATCGCAGTCAAAATATATTTCTTCAGACCCTCTCTCATACATATGACAGATGTTTCCTTCACATGTCCGTTGACAGAATTGAAAGTCCTTCAAAATAAAATAAGGGCATTAATACTGTAAGCAGTAATGGGTGCAAGCAACTTTTCAACAATTTACAACAGTAGGTACCTACTTTGTGAGGGCACACTTTGCTGGATGTTTTAATGGTGAAGCCAAATACAAATCAACGGCAAGACTGAAGTATCTGATATCCATATTTTTAGTGGTTTCATCATTACACTTAATAATATCAGATGATATCTAGAAAATATCAAGTACAATCAAGGATCTTATCATTGCTGTTGGTTTGAGCACAAGCTGAATTGAAGTACATACTACAAATTCACAATTAATTATTTAGCAGCTGTTTACCTTCTTAATTACATCCATTTGGCCCTCAACACTGGAAGCTGTCGTTAAACATCGTACTAATTTAGCCACAGCTCCATTCTGATCTACAATAGAAATTTCAAATTAAAGTCACTCAGGGTCAATGATTTCAACTGGATTTTTAATAGAAAAATAACTTCCAATTAATTAATCTATGCGGGCCTCGTGAAAGGGAATCAAGAATAACCGGTCTCCACAAACACCCTTCCACATGTACCTGTACGTACCTGTGATGGACACATATGCATCAGGCAAATGTATGACTTGGAATTCTTTCTTTATTCCCCGTCTCTTCAGCGGTAAAGCCGATAGGGTTGGATTGAGGGAACCAACACAATCTGTCATTTTGTAAGTTTCTAAATAGAGTTGATCAGAGGATGCTTGTGAGTTACACAGGACGACATAACCTCAATCAGGAAAAAACATTAGGCCGTGGCTGCCGCGGCCGTAGTGTTTACAAGTGACCACCCCCACCCCGGCTAGGGGGCGAGAAAAGGCACTTGGATTCTTCTCAAATTCGGCCTTTGATTGGGCCGGGCCACGCTCGATTTTTGTTGACAAAAGCAGAAGAATCTAGGAAGCACTGGCCTTTACGGCTGCACGGCTGCACACTCCAAATCCACCTATATTCAGCATGGTGATGTAATTCCTCACTGACAATATTTCTGCCTTAATCCTCACATATTTTCTAGTAATGTTGAGGCGAAAATTTAAGAGTTTCTAGTTTATTTCAGGTTCATGACCGGAAGCACAACTTGGCAACGTTGTGTGGTCACGTGATGTTGTGGTCCCAACAACGAAGATGCGTCAAATCGTCCAGTACCAGCCATCAGTCTTCAGTCGTGGTCAGTCGCCACTCGCCACAAGCCAGTCGCAAGTGTCTCTCCGTCCAGCATTCCTTTCAATAAGTATTCAAGTTTAACAAGTTTAATTGTTTCTCTAACACGAGAGTTAATTACAAGCGAAGTGGCTGCAGACGCTTGGCGAGTAATTACTATCGTTACATCCTGCCCTTCTGTCACTCTTTCTCAACTGTGCTTTGGTATTGTTTTGTTTGGAACATGTGTAGTGTCTTCTCATCTTTGTCCTAGACAATTGCTGCGGTTGACTACCACTGGCAACGCGCCGGCAACGCGTTGCACCTGTTTTGGTTCGGCCGGGCGGGCAGCAAGGGCAGCAGCTAGAAACTGTCAAATGGAATCGACTCGCCCGCGGACACAACCGGACAGGACAGGTATGCGGACATCTACCATCATTTTCGCTTCTTCGATAGCCAACGTAAGTCCAGCTCTGAGGGTAATCCAGCGATACTGTGTTCATATCCCTTGTTTGCTTTGTTTGTGATGTGTTCACTTCTTCCTTGTGTCTTTCTTTCCCTTTCCATTTTGGCACTGGGCGCCCAAGTTGCTACTTCTTTCCCTCCTTATTTTGTAGTGCTCTATTGTCAGTGTTTGCTTATGTGAAAACGAGGTCTCCAGAGGAGGCCTCCAGTTGTGCAGTGCGTTAGGGTTCACGCGCTGCGCGACATCTGGCTGTGGCGGCTAGGGTTTACCGCCACTGCCAAGTCTGTTCACCGCTGTGTGGATAAGACGAAAACACAAGCTGCGTACCGAGGTACGCGAGGAACTTTACTTTGACTCGCGTCAGAGGTGTTCCAGAAAAAACTTTGTGCTTTATTGTCTGTGTTTGCTCATCATTGTGAATGTTTCGATGTGTTGACTTGGCTTTGCTTATGTGAAAACGAGGTCTCCAGAGGAGGCCTCCGGATGAGTTCTTGTAAAATCTTCTCCCACCCGAGAGGATCGATGCATCGAACGATTCTGGACACATACCGTGCCAAACGGTATATTAATGGGGCAACCCAGGAAAATGAGGGGGGATCGCGCGGTGCGTGAGTCCCCCTGGCCCCTACCCTGTGACAAGTGCTCTCACGGTGCGACTGCGGACACGTCCGTTGACAAAACCACGGGACACTTGCACGAATGGGTCTGAGGCAGTTGTGCAGTGCGTTAGGGTTCACGCGCTGCGCGACATCTGGCTGTGGCGGCTAGGGTTTACCGCCACTGCCAAGTCTGTTCACCGCTGTGTGGATAAGACGAAAACACAAGCCGCGTACCGAGGTACGCGAGGAACTTTACTTTGACTCGCGTCAGAGGTGTTCCAGAAAAAACTTTGTGCTTTATTGTCTGTGTTTGCTCATCATTGTGAATGTTTCGATGTGTTGACTTGGCTTTGCTTATGTGAAAACGAGGTCTCCAGAGGAGGCCTCCGGATGAGTTCTTGTAAAATCTTCTCCCACCCGAGAGGATCGATGCATCGAACGATTCTGGACACATACCGTGCCAAACGGTATATTAATGGGGCAACCCAGGAAAATGAGGGGGGATCGCGCGGTGCGTGAGTCCCCCTGGCCCCTACCCTGTGACAAGTGCTCTCACGGTGCGACTGCGGACACGTCCGTTGACAAAACCACGGGACACTTGCACGAATGGGTCTGAGGCAGTTGTGCAGTGCGTTAGGGTTCACGCGCTGCGCGACATCTGGCTGTGGCGGCTAGGGTTTACCGCCACTGCCAAGTCTGTTCACCGCTGTGTGGATAAGACGAAAACACAAGCCGCGTACCGAGGTACGCGAGGAACTTTACTTTGACTCGCGTCAGAGGTGTTCCAGAAAAAACTTTGTGCTTTATTGTCTTTGTTTGCTCATGCGAAATTTCTACTGTGGACTGTTGCTTTGATGTGGTGACCTTGTCTGTTACGTTCTGTGTATTTGTTTTCAATTGTTCTTGTGGTGTGGAATCCTGCTTTTCTATTTTAATTTTTTTTCTGCCTTTGTCAGTGATACATGCTCATTTTTCTTCTGGTATTTTTTATCGCATTATGGTTTTCTCTTGAGTTTGTTGTGCATGATTGTCTGTGTTTGCTCATGATTGTGAAAGTTTTGAAAGTTTTCTGCCTTCCTTAAGTGTCTGTAAATGAAATTGTTATTTGTATCTTGTCACTTGTTTGTATTATCCTTCTTCCTGTCATCGAACAGCCGCATTCTGTCCCGCCATTATAAGAATTGCATCGCTTATCAGAGTCCAAGTTATGTATACCCTGTTCAGTAGTTTTTGTTCTATCCTGTTCTGTTTGTGTACACACTTCATCTGTTACAGACTGTTGGTTCCCTCTTCCGCTCCTCTGGACCTTTGTGGAAACTGCGACAATTACTCCATTAGTTGGGCTTTGTCAGCTCCTGCTCATCCTGCTCCGTCGGAGTTTTATGAAACTCATTCGAACAGAAGAAATGGATCGCTCTAAGTTACGTATGCTCCGCTGATAAATTGTTGTTCTGTTCTGTTTTTGTACACCCTTTTATTTGTTCTTGACAGGTGGTGCCCTCCCCTGGTTCTTTGACGTTGGTTTGGACATCATGAGCTTCTGCTTTCAGTGTGGACCATCGTCGTATGGTAAACTGAATTGAGTTAGTCTGAGTCAGTAAGGACGCAACACTTGAGTTTGTGGTTGATGATCTGAGTGAGTACGGTCTTCTTTCAACCCTGCTGTATCTGCTTGTATTCTCCCTGGTTCTGTGTTGTGTATTGTAATGGTATATTTTATGGTGATGGTAGGGCATGATTGTAGTCTTCTTTAAGTGTCTGTAAAGGAAATTGTTATTTGTATCTTGTCACTTGTTTGTATTATCCTTCTTCCCGTCATCAAACAGCCACATTATGTCCCGCCATTATAAGAATTGCATCGCTCATCGGAGTCCAAGTTATGTATACCCTGTTCAGTAGTTTTTGTTCTAACCTGTTCTGTTTGTGTACACACTTCATCTGTTACAGACTGTTGGTTCCCTCTTCCGCTCCTCTGGACCTTTGTGGGAACTGCGACAATTACTCCATTAGTTGGGCTTTGTCAGCTCCTGCTCATCCTGCTCCGTCGGAGTTTTATGAAACTCATTCGAACAGAAGAAATGGATCGCTCTAAGTTACGTATGCTCCGCTGATAAATTGTTGTTCTGTTCTGTTTTTGTACACCCTTTTATTTGTTCTTGACAGGTGGTGCCCTCCCCTGGTTCTTTGACGTTGGTTTGGACATCATGAGTTGCTGCTTGTTCCGTGGCCAAGTCTCAGCGGCGCCGCCCCGCGGATCTCCGGATCTCCTGCCGTAAGTGTACTATTTTATATAGTGTTAGCTGCGGCTCAGCAGAGCTCTAACGGGGAGCGAGAGAGGCTCGGCTCGTACTCTGGTGCCGTCTAGCAGCGCCAGCGCGTGTCGCGGTATTGGCGGTGAGGGCAGCGGTGGACCAGCCGGCCTTTTAAAGCGATTGCTTTTTGTTTTCAGTCCACCCCGGGCGTCCTGACCTGATTTTTTTCTGTGTGGACCATCGTCGTGTGAACATGCGTCGTCTCTGTCTGTTAGGCTCCAGAGCCCACTGTCCTCGCCCTCCACTTCATCAAGAAGGTACATAAAGACATGTTATTTATGGATGCGGGTATGAGGCCATTTGTGTCTTCAGTGGTGTATTAATTTTTATGTCTTTCCCTAGACGATGGCTAACTAGCGTGCCTTTACCTGGACTCCGACGTAAACAACCCCATTGCCTGGATATCTGCTGCTTGACCGTAGTTCCGCATCTGATGGGGAAGGACTTGGCTTCGGAAATGCAAGAACCGCAAGGGTATGAAAAGTATAATTTGGAGGCATCGACCCAGAACCCACTGTCCTCGATGGTCCTCGCCCTCCATGTCATGAAGGTACGTAAGGACGAGTGTTATTTGTCTAGTAGGGGGCCATTTGTGTCTTCAGTGGTGTATTAATTTTTATGTCTTTCCCCAGACGATGGCTAACTTGCGTGCCTTTACCTGGACTCCGACGTAAACAACCCCATTGCCTGGATATCTGCTGCTTGACCGTAGTTCCGCATCTGATGGGGAAGGACTTGGCTTCGGAAATGCAAGAACCGCAAGGGTATGAAGAGTATAATTTGGAGGCATCGACCGGGAAAACTGCGTTTGATCTGGAGCTGCTCTCGACGGGGGACTTAATAACTTCGTCGGCGGGGACCTGCAAGTACTGCAGCCATGCTGCGGTTCCTGGACCGCCGTCCGCCGCCTGCCTCCATATCCTTCACCCGGCGCATCAAGAAGACGAATCAAGATTAATCAAGAAGACGAATCAAGATTAATCAAGAAGACGAATCAAGATTAATCAAGAAGACGAATCAAGATTAATCAAGAAGACGAATCAAGATTAATCAAGAAGACGAATCAAGATTAATCAAGAAGACGAATCAAGATTAATCAAGAAGACGAATCAAGATTAATCAAGAAGACGAATCAAGATTAATCAAGAAGACGAATCAAGATTAATCAAGAAGACGAATCAAGATTAATCAAGAAGACGAATCAAGATTAATCAAGAAGACGAATCAAGACGAATCAAGACAAATCAAGAAGACACATCAAGACGTGTGGTAGTGGGTTTGTGTTGTGTGGGTGTTGGCGGGTTTGTGTTGTGTTGTGTTGTGTTGTGTTGTGTTGTGTTGTGTTGTGTTGTGTGGGTGGTGGTTGGTGGGGGCGCTGCGGCCTACCTTGGTGTGTCTACGCCACACACCAAGGAATCAAAACAACCTCGCTTGCTGACCGGTCAGGGCGTACTGGCCCGGTCAGTGGGACGGTTCCCTATGATCCACCTTGGCCAGGTGGGGAGGGAGTGTACTTCGATGTGGCAGTGTGTTACGAAAACCTGTCCTTCGGGGTATGCTCCCATTATTACTTTCAACGTGCCTTTCGTCTCGTCGGTTTCGTGTGGTGCAGTTGCAGTACATCATGGATAAACGACTGTCTTGCTTTGAGGGGTTTGTGATTCCTTGTGCTCTCCCGTAGTGAAGGTTGTGGACAGTTACTCCACATTGAGTATTTCTTGGTCTGGAATGCCATTTTTCTGTAGATGTATGTTTATGTACCTATTGTAAGTCTTAAACTGCTTTTGTTTCATACCTTTGTTACCCTCAGTGAAATTGTGAGTTCTGTGATTCCTTGTTTTGAGAATAAACTGTATTTATTTTACGATTTTAATATATATGTATCCCGAACTTTCCTCTCTTCAAGCTGAATTACCTTGCAAACAACCCATTATTTTTATCTCGCACAACCACATTTTAACAGTGGACACATTTAAACAAACAGTGAAGGCAAGCTACAACAAGACTTTATTGGGTCACGAACATATACCGATGAACTCATTTACCGAAGAAATAATCGAGCATACAAAAGGGTAATCAGGCAAGGGGGAGCTACCAGAATTACTTAATCTTGCTAATACTCCAAAATAAGTACTCCTGTCTCAATATTGCTCAATATCTTCTAACATTTTTGTTTTAAAAGTGTATTGTTTTTAAAAAGAGGTCTGGCATTTATTACTGCCAATGTACAGAGCGTGTGGCAGTGTGGTAAATTTTTATATTGATTGGTAAAAATTCTGCAGCACCCTAATGTTTCTAGCCAAATTTAAGATATATCAAGATCAGGTTCTTAAAAAAAAAGAAGAAAAAGAGACTAAACTCAAGGTAGAATAAGCCAAATTTTAATAACAGGTAGTAATAATAGTATCACATCTTCACAAATCGTTTATTCTACATCCATTTCATCTTCATCCTCATCATCTTCATCGTCTTCACTATCACTGCCACTTTCACTACCATCTGAATCATCTCCTTCACTGTCTGATGATGCCAACCATTCTTCATTTTGGTCATTAGGAATCAGAACTCTCCATTCATCCAATTTGTGAAGATCTGAAAAGATAAATATTACTGGCTTGTCAAGTTACTCCAAAACTGTTATTGAATAAGTACACTTAATAATAAAAAAATTTACACACCTAATGAATAAAAATCATTGAAAGTAAACTGTCGGTCTCCATCTTCTCTCATGCCTCCAAACAAATACAGCACTCCATGTTTAACCACTAGACCACAACTCATACGAGGTGAAGGCATAAAGATACTGGGTAAGTTTTCATTTTCTCTACTTTCTGCTGATACAGCACTGGACAGAGCAGGACCCATGGTGACCTTAAACACACCATCATCTGATATTGTAGTAACTTGAGGTGTTTCAAGCTGAAAAGTAAAATAAAAAAATGAGACCAATCATAATTTCATCATCAAGCTAAAAATATTGTCTCTTTTACCAAATCCACTTTGAGTTGAGCTAAATTTACCTCCATGCCATCTTGTGAGTCCTCATCACCCGAACCATCAGCGTCATCACAATCCATGTCATCACCTTCTTTAGCCTTCCTCCTTTTCTTTTTGACAATGTTTGTATCTTTTTTCCTGCTTAAAGTCACTGTCAGGAAGAAATATGTCAGTAAATAAATTAACTTATCAGACATTTACACCTACTTAATCAATTGATATTTTGTCATTTCAATTTAAAGTAATTTAGCATACCTGATCGCCAAGAAAATTTCTCTGTATCTAGAACATAGAAATCATTAAAGAAATTCCCCGAGATATTTTCTTCATCTTCATCTGTGTCAAAAGTTCCTCCAAATGCATAAGCTCTATTGTTGGGTCCCACAGCAATAGGCATTCCAGACCTAGGAGTCATCCTGATGCCCCCTTGTTTTATAGGCTGCCATTTCCATTTTGTTAATGTTTGATCATGTTCTGAGAAATTGAGTAAACACAGATGATACATTGCACAAGACTACTCATAATAACAAAGCAGCTAATTTTAGTAGGGTTAATGACTTACTTTCAGGTGATAAAAGGAACATGTCAGTGTGCACAATTCCCTTCTCAACATCTTTCTTCACACGCTCCTTACTGTATCCTCCACTGATGAGAACTTTTCCATCAGCTAAAGGAATCATCTGGCAACCAGATCGTGCTGCTGGTGGTGTGCCTGAGCAAGGAAATTTACAATTGTAAAGGGTAAATTTTTTAACCAACTATTTTAAGTTGTAATTTTTAAAACACAAAATGAAATTCTCTTTAATTCTGTACCTGATGGAACAATTTTTTTCCATTTATAGTTTTCAAGATCAAATGCATACACGTCATTGTAGTATTTGCAATTTACAAGATTGTCATGGAATCCACCAAATATGATAAGATGCTTTTTGACACACACCATACGGTGCCCGCTTCTGGCTGATGGGCCTCCAGTGGCACTGAAATAAAGAAATATATCTGTGTTACTGATAACTTATTTATGTTTAACCACATGTGTGAGAATTTAAAAAATAAAGGAAAGCTCACTCAATCTTCTCCCATTGCTTGCTGGCCATATGATACACCCAGAGGTCTTTGTAATGATAAAACTGAGACTGAGAGGGGCTGGCATACTCTCCACCGAACACCCACAGTTGGCCCTTACTGGTTGCAACTGATGCCATTTGGTGTCCACTCCTAGGAGGTGGTCCGCTTGGGGCTTTCAATATTTTCCACTCATTTCTTGGTATATTGTAAATATAGAGATCATTGAAAAGGGCAATCTGAAAAAATAAGGACAAAATCAAGCTCAGGATATCTACCATACAAAATCTAAGATGGAGAACACAACTCTTACTGTTTGACCATTGAAGTACTCTCCTCCAAAGAGGATAAGTTCCTCCTTCTCCGGGTGAGCAGCAATTGTGAAGTTGACTCTTCTGGATGGCGGGCCAACCACTTGTTCTACCACCTCACGACGTTTCCGCTCATCAGCCTCAATTTGAGCAACAATACTTTCAATGTCATCCTAGTAAAATAAGAAAATAACATTGAGTTAACTGAACCGCAAACATCTTCAGTACGTAGCCTTAAAAGTACACATAGCAGGAGAAGGTAGGCAAGAGGCAGCGATAGCCTTAAAAATAGAGAACAGTGAGTCCATCTAAAGAAAAATGAAAACATGACACCGAAGCCGATCAGAAATAAAGTTACAAAAGACGGCAGCCAGTACACCGAAGTGCAAAAATCATACGGAGACCAACCTCTCCAATGGCTGCGAGTTCTTTCTTCTGTTTGGCTGACAGTTTCTTTTCTGTCTTGGCAGCCGTTTTTTCTGCTCCCTTTCCTTTCTTTGCCTTTTTATCCTTTTTCCCCATTTTAGATTTGATTAACTTCTTCAACAAACGATCAGGACGCACGTGTTCCTCCTTTCTATAGATTTATAAACAACGGAACGGACTACAAGATACATTCATGTTCATATTGTCATTCCAGAAAGCAAACGAGTGAACGTCGGGAGCGAGGCTTTAGGCGTAGTGCCTAAAGAGCGCGCATTTCAAACCGTCTCGATCAGTTGAAGTCGAAGAAAATGGATCTGAAACACAATGAATTGTACAAATTGTTTCGGAACTACAACAGGGGAGTTCAACACGTTGCGTTATCGGACTCAACGAAGACCGTGGTAATGCGGAGGGCGGAGGTGCGCAGATGGCGCGGGCTATAGGGGTTGCTGGTTGCTGGGAGATCCGTCCGGCTATGTGCCAGGTAGCGGGGTCTAGAGCAGTATCCCGGGGCCAACTAGCTCCGTGAGCAGCTCACTCGCACGCACGCTCGCGACGCTCACAAAGTCACTAACTTTACAGACCCCGTGCAGCAACGCTGCCACAGCAGTACCGTTCAGTGATGAGTGCTTATTTGATCGTCTTTGGTGACACTTTTGATTGTTTTCGCGGACCTCAGCTCATTCAGAAGGATCTAATCAGACGTAAACACAGATTAGTTGGCGTGGGGTAGAGAGACTCCGAGTCTCTCTAGCGTGGGGCTGCTGGAGACATAAAAGAACAGTTACTGGTGAGTAAGCACACGAGATTTAAACACCCCCTAAAACACCTTGGCGGTCCGTAGAGGCAACTCTCTTGAGGCGGGTAGCGACTGCACCAAAAAGTGTATACCCAAAGCCATCTTCTTCAGCTTCCCGGGGACACGAAGACATCTTTTACCTGGGCATCCGAACCGCGGACCCCAGAGTACAGATGGAACAGCCGGAACCTGGCAAGAAGAAGGGGGATGGAAAGGGGAGGGGCGGAGAGGGGGGCGGAGACAGATAGGAGTGTATGAGAGTGGATGCGGGCGGGAGAGAGAGAGAGAGAGAGAGAGAGAGAGAGAGAGAGAGAGAGAGTGGGGGCCCGCCATCAGCGCCTTCTAGCGGCAACAAAACGATTGCTGCTTATCGCAGAGCCATGTGGTTGAGCGCGCTTACACGGATAATGGCGGCGCCTGCTGACAATGGAGCCCTTCGGGGCCCTTCGCGCGCCTGCAGGGCTCGGCCCGGCCCTTCCACCCTATCCCCGCCCTTCCTCCTTCTCGACGGCGCCCGGCCCGGAGGCGGAGGCGAGGCCCGGCCGGCGGGCCCCGGCGGGAACCAGCGGGAACCAGCGGGGCGGGGCGCCTGCTTCTGCTTCTTCGCGGCACGATCCACACCCGATTGCTCCCGGCCCCTCCAATGATACTGTATGTTTCACTTGGCTTGAGAATTCCCCCCCCCCCTCCTCCTCCTCCCCCAACCCGCAGTGCTTGCGGTGCTTACAGCTAGCGCCGCCCGTGCCGCTGCGGGGACGTCCACAAATTGCTACGTAACGCTCAAATTACGGGCCATCGAGAGGGGGGTGTATGTCCCGCGGAGTGTCTTGTCGTTGTAGACGTCTCAGCCGTGGTGACGGTGTGCGGACACCCGGGGACACCCGGGGACACCCGTTGGATGCAGCTAGATGCAGCAGGCAGTGGTGTGTTCGCGGAGTGGCGGGGGGTCAGCACTCCTCGTTACTCGTTCCGTCCCCCTTTCCCTCGCCGCGGCGCACCAGAATGGCTGCGGCTTGAGATGGCAGCTGGCCGCGCGGCAGCCGAAGCCCAGCCCAG
Organism: Odontothrips loti; assembly: GCA_038380765.1. Classification (NCBI taxonomy): domain Eukaryota; kingdom Metazoa; phylum Arthropoda; class Insecta; order Thysanoptera; family Thripidae; genus Odontothrips; species Odontothrips loti. The sequence goes on along the minus strand of CM076248.1, from coordinate 13,043,863 downwards.
GCCTAGCAGCAGCAGCCCTCCGCAAGTGGCTGGAATTGGAGCAAATTCCCCCTCCATCTGGCGGCCAATAAAATGGGCGGTTTCGTAGGCTATGCCCTCCCTCGGATGGCAGAGCAGAGCAAGGGGGAGGGCGAAGGGGGGGGGGCACGTGGATGTGACGCGCCGTGCCGCGCGGTAGAGGGGTGGAATGAATACCGCGTGGGTTTGCTTTTTATACTCTGCGACGTAAACCAGCGGCAGTGAGCGCAATCGGGATATACATGTGGAGAGGTGGCAAAGCCCGCCGCCCGTTGATGCCCCCCCCCCCCCTCCCTCCCCCCTGCGGCGGCGGCGGGCGCTACCCCACCCCAAACCGTTGGCTCGGCGGCCTTCATAAAGAAGAGAGCTAAACTTGGTGGTGCCAAATCCCATCCGGGGAGACAATAAAACAGCCAGAGGGGATGAGGGAGGCCGCCCTTAGCGCCTCGTGCCCCTCCCCGCCCCCGGTGGCCCCCGGCGGCGGTGGCGGCGGTGGTGGCGGCGGTAGGGTGGTGCTTGCTGGGCGGGCGGCGGGGGCGGCAGCAGTGGCCGACCGAAAGATTAGAGCGCCTCATTTTTCTCCATCGGAAAGCAATTTCCTCTCCGCCATTCTTCGGGCGTTTGGTGGTTTCCCCGCCCTTGTCCTCCTGCCCGCCTGCCGCCCCCGCCTCGTCCCTCGTCCTATCCGCTCGATTCTGCCGGGGCAGCCAGGGGGCCTGGCGCTGGAGCCGCTGGAGCCGCTGGAGCCGCTGGAGACGCTGGAGACGCTCTCCGGCCCTCCGAGATCATGACGCTCCCCCGCACCTCGGGGAGGACAGGGCAGGACAGGGGGCAGTCACCCTCCGACATCCCGTTGGCGATCTGCTTCACACCTCCCCGATCTCCGGGACCCCGGGGGACCCCCGGCCGGACCTCGTGATCGGAAAATGGCCCGGGCTTTTGGAGAGGAACGCCCCCCGGCCCGCTCGGGTCCATGCGGGGCCGTAGGGCCGTAGTGTGGGCAGGGGTCGGGCTGCACCAAGTACCAAGGGCCAAGGGCCAAGGGCCGCACGGGCCCACCGTGTAGCCTCAGCCGGCCTCAGCCGGCCTCAGCCCTGCGTTGCAGCCTTGCTCTCGATTCCTGCTGCCATGGCGGCGACGCGGCTGCAAACAGAGCTCTCCTCTCGGCAGGGCGCCGCGGCAATCATGGGCGCCAACGTGACACAGAAATGCCCTTACGGACTCCCATCAGCGCTATCGGCGGCGTCCGTGTCGAGGTCATCCCCATGGCAACACGACGGCGTGCCCACCGAGGCCGCGGCGCGGAGGATGTCGGCGGGGGCCTCTCGTCGGGGACCTCCTCGCTCTCCCGGGTCGGCCCCGCCTCGGTTCCGCCGCTGGGATAGGCTGGGCAGGCCGGGCCGTCCTAGACCAGGACCGTCGTGGCCGTAAATCTTTTGCCCTCTAAGCGGTTTGCAACACATTGGCCATTTACCAGACGCCGTAGTGTCCTATCTCTGGCGGCGCTTCCGCCTCCCCATTCACCCTTTCGGACCTCGCCGCCGCCGCCGCCACCACCACCGCCCCGCGCTCTCATTTCCGCCCTCCCTCTCTCCCTCTCTCTGTCTCTCTCATTCTTTTCATGGACCCCGACGCCGCACCGCCTCTCTCAATTAACCGGCAAGCTTCTACTTTTACGAGCGAAAATTGGATGAAATTTTCTCTCCCTGAAGATAAGAGAGAGAGAGAAAGGAGGAGGGGGAAGAAAGAAAGAGAATAGAGAAAAGGGGGTGGGGGGTGGTTTCCGCGCCGGGTGAGGATGGCGAGGATATTGGGGAGAACCGAGATATGAAGCGGGCGCTGCCGGTGGCGCTGTGGGGCTCAGCGTGCGGCGGCGGCGGCACGGCGGCACGGCGGCACGGCGGCACGGCGGCACGGCGGCACGGCGGCACGGCGGCACGGCGGCACGGCGGCACGGCGGCACGGCGGCACGGCGGCACGGCGGCACGGCGGCACGGCGGCACGGCGGCACGGCCGTGGCCGAGGCATGCCGAGGGGGTCGTGGCGGGCTGGTGGCTTGGCTCGAGGCAAGTTTATGCGTGGGGGCGGAGGGGGAGGGAATTAGCGAGGCGACAGCGGTTTTACTTTCTGCTGATGGCGCTCACGGAGGGGGATCTAAATTAAGGGACAATGCGCCGAAAAGACCCAGTGTTTGTTCGTCGTCGCGTTTAAAAAAAAATAGATTATTTAATTTTGGATGAAACCGTTGCGCGCGCGCCAAATTAGAGGAGCCCGTATCTCAGCCGTAGCCGCCCGCACATGCGTAGTGGCAGCGTAGTAGTGCCGGGGGCGCTGCTGCACCTGTTGGCCAGCTGCGCTCCCACGCGGCCGTGTCGCCAGGGTCACAAAAGCCGCCGACTGACCCCACCGCTTTGTGCACAGCGATTCTCCGAATATGATCTGCGAGGCCAAGCCGTTTTACGCAAGGAGCCTGGCTCGGCTCGGCCCGGACCTGCAGCCGCAGCCGCCACTAGCATCGGCTGGGCTCTGCGGGCTCACCTGTCTGGAAAGATACCGCACCGCACCGCACCGCACCGCACCGCACCGCACCGCACCGCACCGCACCGCACCCTCTGGTCTGGCCAGAGAGGCTGGGGGGCGGTTCTTTCCAGCGTTCCCACGCCGACCTCGCCGAGGCGACGAGCAGTCTGCTGCAGGACCCCTACTCCGGCGGCACCCGGCAGCGGCACCAGACCGCCTGTCAACCCTAACCGGACCATTTTCACGCCCAATTTTTCGCACTTGTTTGCGGTCCCTCCTTGCTGTGTCAGAGTCCGCATGTGTGATCCAGCGTATGATTTCTATGCCGCAGAGGTATTATTGGCTTCAGTTCAGTAGGATCCAGGAGCGGCTTCAGGGGGAGGCAATGTCATGCTTTTTGCCTACTTACAGGCGGAAAAGTTACGCCGGTTGCCTACATTTCCGGCGCCCATCTGTTGCCCAGGGGGGGGGGGGGGGACGCCCCCATCGCTCCTCCCCTGTATCCGCGCCTGCTTCAGCTTTTGGTTTGCTATGCGGAGCAGGAGAGATTCTCCCCTCCCCGCACCCACAGGCGTACAGCGCCTACAGCGCCCAGTCGTACCGTACGGCAAGTAATTACGAATAGCATTGCAGCCACTGAGTCGACACATGCGACAAACTAACCAGGGAAAATATCAGCTCGTAACACAGACCCATATGACGCACTATTTTTATTTCCTCCTACAAATTCCATTTCTATTCCCGTGAGGAGGGAAAATGTGAATGAGTTGATAAAGCAGGTAGAACCCTATCCAATCCATCCACCGGACTAAATGCGTAAGAGGCATTAGGCTGTCAGCGGACCATAACTCACCACCTTAGCGGCCCATTGAGCGGGTCAGGGCAGGGCTGCCCTCGGCTGCCGGACAACGGCCATTAAAAGTGCATCTCGGGAATGCGACACGCATAAAGAATAATAAAATCAGAAGCGATAGCCGCGCCGATAGCCTCACCTTTTCACGACATACCTCTTTCGTTTCTACGCGGAATTTTTTTTACAAGGCAACATCAATGCGTACAAAGACCTTCACAAAAATACTGTATCAAAGTGAAAATAAAACGATGGACGCTGCATCACGGCCCTTTGAAAACTAAGATCTTATAATAACGCAGAACAGCAATTCTACCCAGGAGGCGTTTGCGTGGAAGACCATCAGACATCACATCACCCCCGGAGGCAGCCGTAGGACTTCCTTCCTCTCCCTCGTCTTCCTCTTGTTTTTATTCCTCTTTTTAAAAATAAAGAAATAACAAAAAATCGCCATATCATTGGTGCGCATCTGTCTCCCCGGCGGCGCGCGGCCCGTTTTCAAACGCAAATGACGATAAGAGAGCCGCATTCTCATTATCGCACGGCTGACTGACCGCGCTCGCTGTGGGACTCGGACCCACGACACGCGGCCGCCCCAATTTCTTCCTCGTGACCGCATCAGAGTCCGAAGGAAACCGCAGCAGAGAGGAGCCGTAGAGAGGCGCAGGGTCTGGGCTCGGGGGCGGCGGGGGCGGCGGGGCCGTGCCGTCCCCAGTGTTGTGCGCAATCAACACTTAGGCCGACAATAACACCACGCCGCCGCCCCCGACAGACTGCCCCCCCCCCCCCGCCTCTTGCCACCTCACCCAGCCGAATGTAAGGGGCACCACCGAATCTCTCTCCCTTCTTCATCTTTTTCGGGGGAATAAAAGTCCGAGTGACGATATCAACTGACTGCCGCGCTTTGTTGCTGGCGATAAGCGCTGCAGCGCTGCACTCCACACCCACACCTCCCATTGAGGAGCCCCGGCCCGGAGCCTCACTGCCGGGGCCGGCGGGGGGGGGGGCGGCGGGGGCGGGGGCGGGGCCGGCGGGGGCGGGGCCGCAGCACGCAGGCAGAGGAGTAGCGTGGGACCCGCTGCTATTTTTATTCATAATCCTCACATCGACACGCACTGTGCTCTGTTGTCCCGGTCGGCGGCCGACCGGGCGGCCTTTGATGCAATTTGTTTCTGGTGGTTGGACAAGCCCTGACTCTGGCCAGCCGGGTGGGGGCGGGGCGGGGCGGGGCGGGGCGGTGACAGGTGTCCACGGAGCGCGCCACCACTTTAGCGCACCATTCAGGAGAAAGCCGACGCCGCCGCGCCAAGTGCGTCCATTATATCGCCGTACAAGGGCGTCGCGACGCTGTACGGGATGCCGTCCTGCCTCGGCGCTCTGCGGAGCCCTGCGGAGCTCTGCTGTGGCCAGGCAACGCCAGGCAACGCTCTCTGCGATTTATGAACTCTTGCCGCTGCGCCGTCTCTGTCACCGTCCGCCCGAGGCCCCCGCAGCCCCCGCAGCCCCCGCAGCCCCCGCAGCCCCGCAGGCCCCGGCCGCAGCGTCATGTCCAGTATTTACGGTTTGCTTGGGTGTCTCTGACGCTGTTGTCTCTGACCGGGACAATGCGCGCGTCCCGTACTGTACACTGCGTGGTGTGTCCTACGGAACCCGCGGACCCTGCGGACTCTGCAGATCGCTCTTCCCGTGTCCAAGTTGGGGTCAAATAAGTAGTGAGGGTCCGGGGTGAGGTGTTGGGGCGGGAGCGGGGCGGGGGCGGGAGAGATATGCGGGTGCGGGCGCATCTAGGCGCAGCAAGGCGCAGCGTCGTTACTCACAAACGGAACGCTAAGGGCTCCGTATATCCTCCCGGATAGAGACGTTAACGAAGGCGGCCCGCGCTCCGGCGTCGCCAGCGGTCGCCAGTCTTGCCCGGCCCGGCCCGGCCCGGCCTGTATGTATGGGGCTGGCCTCGCCGCCGCCGCGTGCTGCAGCCGACGTACGCATGCAAATTGGCCGCGCCGCACGCCACGCACTATCACTACTGCACTGAGCGCGGGCAGGCAGGCAGGCAGGCAGCCGCACGGCTCAGGCGTGAGGCGGGCGGCCTACCCTGCGGAGCGCGGGCGCCCGCCGGCCGCCCGCCGCGCCGTTCGCCGCACCTCGCCGCCGACTATGCAGATAGGGACCCCGACGACGGCCGACGGCCCCTCTTCGATGATCCTCATAGGGATGCCGACGTCCTCCCGTCTCTCTGTCCCCGAGATCCCCCCGTCGACGGCTCGCTCTGCCGATGTCCCCGACGGTGTCCTCGATGATCTCCTCGATTAACCCCCCGGAGACGGTCCCATGGAGGTCCCGCTCCCCGCCGAAGCCGCGGCCTCCTGGCCTCCAGGCCTCCAGGCCTCCAGGCCTCCAGGCCTCCAGGCCTCCAGGCCTCCGGGCCCCCAGGCCTCCAGGCACGCACGGCAGATGGCGGCCAGCAAATTGGAAGGGAAGGCATGCAGATATTGGCCAATTCCTGTGAAAGCACCTACTGTGGTAGGAGGCAGCGGAGCTATCAGACGCCACGTTCTCCTGCGCAAGTGGAGTCCCCTCCCCTCCCCTCCCTGCCCCCTCCCCTTCCCCCCTCTCGCCTTCCCGGCCGGTGCGGGCACACCGCTATCTTCCAAGTAATTGTGTTCCGATCTAACACGCACTCGACGCTCGCAGAAGTCTGTTTGTCCCCGCATGGTAGCAGCCAGCCAGCCAGCCCCCCTGCTGCCCGCACCGTCCAATTAATTTGGAAGCCAAGTTTTTCATTTGTTTTCTTATCCTTTCCTCTCGTGTTTCGTAGTTTTGTTTGAGCCCGAGGTGGCCGCGGAGAGGTGCCTGCGCGGGCGTGAGTAGTGAGCTGGCCGCGTGCACCACGACCTCCTATCTCATTCCATTCCCACAAACTTCAGAGCATCGAAGTACGTATGGAAGTTGCGACATTTTTTATTTAAAAATTTTCATTGGTAAACGCTCCACGGTCCCGGTTCCGACTCTGCTCTGAGCGGCTCTGAGATCTAACACTCCACATCGGCCCTAGTAGGTATATAATAAATACTCTGTCCTCGCCGCCGTCAAAATATTGTACAAAACGTGATAATTACTGTTTCCCGCCGCCCTCCCCGACACCGCCTAGCCGTTGGAAGGGCCAGGTGATGACGGGACGCAGGAGAGGTTCTGTAGCCGTGAATTTGTGAGATTGTCGCCGCTGTGTGTGTGTGTGTGCGCGTGTGTGTGCGCGTGTGTGTGTGCGTGTAGAGAGAGAGAGAGCGCTAGCCGTGTCGCGCGCGTCTTCACCGCCCCGTGGATTAATCTCCATGAGAAAGGTCGCGGCTCGGGCCAAAGGTTTCACAAAACAACATTTTCCCACTCCGCCGTCGTAAAACGGTCTCGCAGCGGGGCGTGGCGGGGCGTGGCGGGGCGTGGCGGCCTCCTCTGCCGATATATATCCCAAGGATTTGGGTAGATGTGACTGAGGGCGGGCGGTGGGTGTGTCCCCAACGGCGGGACTAGCAGAGGAGGCCGCTGAGACCGTGTCGTACGTCGGCAGCAGGGGGAGCTGAGCTATGGGAGGACCCCCGACTCGCCAGACAGTGCGGCTCCGTCCACCGATTTAGCAGAAACTTCAGCAGCATCACTTTGGCAGAAAAACGCAGTTGTCACCAGGGTGACCCAGAACCTGCACATGCGCACACATATGCGGATCACTCTGCGTGGCTAATGCTCCAGCAAAGCCCCTGTAATGGCGGCATCACTACTCCCCCCTCCCGGTGGAAGGCCGACACGAGCCGTGTATACCCTTGCTGCTCGCCTCGCTCATGGCTCCGTTTATTGCGTGCAGATACTCGAAATGCCCGCCATTTTCTTCAATCGAGTTACAGTTAGTTGTGGCGAAGCGAGTGCGAGAGAGAGAAGCGGGGGGGGGGGGGGGGGGGTAGTGAGGCTCTACAACATTCATTTTAACGGCCGGGGATTGTGCGTGCGCGCGCCTTAGGTTAGCGTTCCGACACATGGCAGCTCCGTATGCTCCGACAAGGGCAGTTGTTGGTGTTTTCTCGTCGCCGTAGGCGAAATCTGCTATATAATGCTCTTTCGGAATTCAGACTACTTGATACACACCGGAGTCCGTGTGCTCTACAAAAAGGAAAGAGAACCAGTTTCCAGAATTACTGCACTGTTATCGGCGTTCGTTTCGTCCTCCACGTGTCCAGGTAGGTAAAGTCGATGGTTTATCCTCAAGCTATTTTTGATGCATCCTGCGGAGACAATTGAAAGTCAGCGTAAGTAACCCCGGATTCCTCTTTTAAATCATAATGTTCCGTTTCCTTGCCAACGCCCGGCAAGACGCGAGAGAGCATGAGTGTTTTACGAGAGCGTTTACCGATGTATCATTGGCAATGAAGGATTCTCGAACACAATTGGACGGCGGCCGCTCGCGGACGGACGACGGAAAAGGGAAAAGGCGGATAAACGTAAGAAATAAAAGAAAGAAGGAGATGGAGGGAGGAAAAAAAGTGCACGCCATTAGGCCGTGCGGCCGTGCCGTGCGGCATTCGACGCAAACGAGACAAAATAAATAAAAAAAATCGATGTCCGAAGAACAATGAGAAAATTGCCAACAATGAGGCGATGGCGAACGAGACGAGAAAGGATAGCAGGTGGAGGAGGGAGGAAGAGAGAAAGGAGAAAGCAATGGGCAGAAAATGAGAAAGGCTGGTATTGGTGGCCGGAAGCAAGACAAAGAAGGATGACGGAGTGGAAGGGGTTGCCTCTCGCAGCAAAGGAGAGAGACGACCGAAGGCGGTGGAATCGTTCCGGAAAATTTGAACGGGCGCGCGCAGTTTTTGGTGCACCTGTTTGTTAGCCGCGCGCTGTCGCCGGCCGTCGCTGGGTCGTCTCTGGCCTAACCTCAAATTCTACTCCCTCCCCGCCTCCACCACCTGTGTGCGTCGTAAAACACATCAGAAGCGGAGATGCCGGCGTGAGATTTCTCAGCAGCCGGCCGCCGTCACACGGTGTCCCCCGGAGTCCGCCGGCGGTGTCCCCGCAACCAGGCAATTATTGTTTCGGTAGTTTTAGTCGGGAATTAGTTACCGGGGGGAGTTTAAGGGCCGAGGAGAGCGGTCATCGATACCCCCCTCTCCCCCTCCCCTCCCCCAAGGACACCCGAGGCTCCCCTCGACGACAAAGGGCCCCCGCTTGCCCCCCCCCCCCCCGACCGGCGCAGCTCCGGCGTGGGTCCGTGCGCCGCATTCCCCAAATTGGGAGGGGCCCGGCGAGTGCGATGTAATTGGATCACCAATTATGAAATAGCTGCAAGTGGAATGATATTGGTCATTAACGTGCCCCGCGGCGCACCGCCGCTGCCGCCGCCGCCCCGTGCGCAAAGTCATATATAAATTGGCGGAATGCCGTCCGTGTAAAGCGGCGGCCACGAGCGGACGCGCACCAACAGCCGCAGTATGACGACCGCGAATATGTAGCGCACTCTTTATCGCGACTTGTACCGACATCTTAATACTGCAGTTCCACTTGCAGAAGGGAGTTTTCGCGCGTCGTTCCGCGCGGTCGAGCGTTTCAGAGGGCTATGCGCGCGGCTGGCCCTGGCCCCGGGGCGACGGCAGCCGACATATTGGAAGGAAATCGTAATCCGAGTTGGAATGGAGTATGTTTCGAAAGTTGTCATGACTGGAATAAAGCTTCCGTAACCCCTTCTGACAGCGTCACACCTGTCGCTACCGGCAGCGACCGGGCGACCGCCCCGCCAGGCGTCGCCCTGTTCACTAATTATCGCCCACACGACCAGTTCATAGAGTTGTACGGCAGAGCTGTTCGCTTCTTGTCGAAGGGAGTGGGGGCGGGCAAGAGCGAGGAACGGGAGGGCAGAGCAGAGGAAACGAAGGATGGGAGAGGGGAAAGAGAGAGAGAGAGAGAGAGAGAGAGAGAGAGAGAGAGAGAGAGAGAGAGAGAGAGAGAGAGAGAGAGAGAGAGAGAGAGAGAGAGAGAGAGAGAGAGAGAGAGAGAGAGAGAAGAGAGAAGAATTCACCTCCCAGAGAGAATTTAATTAGCATTCAAGTCAGCCAAGAATTTCCTTCCTCCATAAGGACTGCTCTTCGCGCGCAACACCGGCAGCACCGGGAGCACGCCTTCTCTTTATCGGCTTGCCACCTCTTTTCTACGTATTCTGTCGCTTATTGCGACCAGCAGACAGCGTCCGCGTCGGCGTAAGTCTGTGAGTCTGTGTGTGTGTAAGAGTGTGTGTGTGTGAGAGAGAGGGGGACAGAGCCTCTGTTTCCCTCTTGCATATCCTTCCCCCCCCCCTCCTCCCCCGCTTCACCACTAAATGCAAGTTACGGAGTGCGGCGGTCATTTCGCCGCACGTCGAAATGAAGGAATATCTCGTTACCCTTCGTAGACTTCATATGATCTGCCGAGGCACTAGAAAGTGCCAGCTTCCTATTTTGCTAGTTTCCAGGAGCACTCCCCTCGGCCCCAACCGATAACCAATCAGAGTGACCTATTTGTTTCACAATCGTCGCTTGCCCGTCCCCTGCTCAGGGGCGCAGCTCCCTCTGGTGTCCTGTCTGGGAACCGTCGAATTTGGAGAGGGACGCGGCAGAGCCGGCAAGCCGGGCAGCGGAGCCCAACTCACCGGATTATAATTGGCATCCGATGCCAAGTCGGGGGCGGCCGGGCCGAGGGCCTTGTTAGCCCGATTCGTTCCTAATCTTGATGTTCGGCCGGCATGCTTACAGCCGCATAGGAAAAGTAAATCAATGTGGCCCCGCTTTTGTTTCTGGTTTGACGGACGGCTGCGACCTGCCCCCCCCCCCCCCTGTCCGTTGTGTCCATACAAAGGAAGAAAAGTTTTTATATTTGATATTTATTTGCACGACCCGAATTCTAGCGCATACCCCTCCCCTTGTATCTGCCCCGCCTTCCCCCATCTTCCTCCTGCTGCGTCTTTTTATTTCCCCCTTTTTTTCGAGTCTTTTGTCGCTGTCCACAATTACAAAACGTCATTGCCATCGTTTTCGCTTTTTGTGACATCCAGAAGAGGAGCCCCGCGCAAAAAAGGACAGAAAGAACAATAAGAAAGAAAGCGCGGCCGCTGCGAGTCGAACTCAATTACACTGGCATCAGGAGCGATCCCGCCACCGACATGGAGGAGAAGGGCTTCTTGTCGAATACTTAACAAATTAATCGCTTTTGGCGAAAACAATAGCAGAGGGCACCACCGCCTGGGGGGTAGGCAGCCCCAACGCAGGCGTGCACGAGACTCCCGAGAGGGTGCCTTGCCTACCCTGCAGGCGCCTACATGCCAGACCATTCCTGCTAGCGGTAAATTTCCTGCCCCAGGAAATCAAAATTCGCGGCTTTTTATACCTCGCACACGGTGACGAACAGAAGTCAAAATGCATGGCTGCAAGGAAATGCGGCTGAGCAGGTGGAAAAACGGTGAAAAAACCGGTGAGTGGGTGAGGTCGAGGTTAAAAAAAATATAGAAACACACACACAAACGTAATTTGCACATTGAGATGGCTCTGCTCGGACTCTCGCACGGCCGCCGGAGAGAACGACTCCCATGCAGCCGCAGAGGACGCGAAAATGAATGCCATTTACGGTACACCCATTCTAATGATGAACAAGCTTATGGCACCAGCGCCGCTCACCGATGGCGTTGAGGTCATTCTTCCCTTTCCCCCCTCATTTCCAGTCGAATAATAAGAAACGTTCACATTATTGGGATGCAGAGCACATAGACGGCAGCGAAGCCCACGCCTGCCACTTTCAAATTAATTAATGGCTAATTATCTCCGCCATTTTCCCGTCGAGCTGCGCGCGAGTCCAGCCGGCGAGTGAGAAGGAGAGAGGAAAAGAGAAGAAGAAGAAGAAGAAGAAGACAAAGACGAAGACGAGAAGCAGGCCGACAGAAGGCGTGTTGACAAAAACCAGCGCGGCGCACCGCGGCCGAAAGCAAAATAACGCTCCTCCCGCTTTTGGTACCAACTCTCCGAAATTGGTCAGAGCAGCAGACGACTCGCCGCCGCCAAAGTCGCGCCGCCAAATTGGCGGGAGCCCCGGCGTGAGTTTGAGTCGGACAAATTATGACGACCGCGTTCGCCAATTTGGCAGCGAGAGAGGAATGCGCGCGCAAAACCCGGCCGCGACAAATTGAGGAGTGAAAACCACTTTTGCTTTGCCTCTGGCCTTTTACCAGCTGCAAGTGCACCGCTGGCACCGCGGGCTTTGCGGGCCTCGCGGGCTTTGCGGGCCTCGCGGGCTTCGCGGGCGCGCGAGACACGCTCCGTCTCCCTGGCAGTAATTGGACGCCATTCGCTGATTGGTTAATTGGGTGCCTGCTGCATGGCGGCTCTAGCCATCCGTCGCAGTGCTGACAAGGTGCGCGATGTGCGACAGGTCAGGTTAGCCAACCTGCCGCGCGCGAGACAAAACCGACTTCGGCTCTGCAATTAGAAGAATCTTGCACCCAGTCTTAGCCAGCGTGGAGCGGCTGGCGCTACAGCGAAGATGGAGAGCATCAGCTCGACATACTTCAAAACTGTAAATTTCCCCATCCAGTAGCGTCAGCTTCAACAATCACGGAACAATTTCTACCAGGAAAATTTGACGTTGCCACACGATGGCAGTGGTATCTCTTGTGGGCCGTCGCGTACGCCCCCGCGCACACACACGCTTCCGCCTATCCACCCCATTCGTTCTTTGGGATGTGATGGGCAGGTAAGGAAATTGCACGGTCCGAGTGTGAGCGGTCTGCGGCCGCCCCCGGCCTCCCTCGTCCGCCCCCGGCCGCCCCCGGCCGCCCCCGGCTGCCCCAGCCCGCGGTCCGGCTATCTGATGACGCGGCCGCCCGTTCTCTAGGATCGTTCCCTTCCGATCTCTGACTGCCGTGAGGGCTGTCCCCGTCCGGCCAGCCGGTCCCGGGCCTGCCGTGTAGCGAGTGAAGCGCAGTCAACCGAACCGCGGCCGTCTGGGTTCCCATCACCACACACAGAGAAACGAATTCTCGCTTTAAGCCTAGAATAACTTCTTGACCCAAGGCTATTTCTTGATTTTATTCTAAGATGGCTTGATTCAAGAAAATATTCTCGAATGCTTTTAGCCTCAGAATCTTTTTCCCTGGGTGCACTGTTATCCCACCTACGACCATAGAAGTTTTTATGTTGGATTACTCAGTGTGCTTGGCAACATACTGCTGAAATGTTGTGGCACGCTTGACTGGGCCACTTGTGTTCGTCTCTCCCGACGGGCTGCTCCCGGGCTGCTCCCGGGCTGCTCCCGGGCTGCTCCCGGGCTGCTCCCGGGCTGCTCCCGGGCTGCTCCCGGGCTGCTCCACGGGCTCCGGCCTCCATCGCGGCAGTGGCCGTGGCCGCCGTTCCTTACCGCACTTCTCGCGATTATTATCGTGGTCTTGCCGAGTGCTGCAAGTGTTTAGTTACACCGCTGCGCGGGAAGCAGTGAGTATCGAGGCCTATAAAAACGATTAGATGGCGCTGATAGGCGTGCCGTTGGCGTGCCGATGGCGTGCCGATGGCGTGCCGATGGCGTGCCGTGTTGGCGTGCCTGCCGCGCGGCGCTAAGTGCCTGCCTCCTGATGGGGCTCCCCGCGCCACGGCGCAGCAGCTACCAACTCCCCGCCACCAAAGCGATCGGCCTCGGCGCGTACCTAAGTGTTATTGGGGTGGTAGCGGCAGGCTGGAGGGGCGCGGGGGGTTCACTTCCTGAATTTGTCTCCGCAATATTCTCGCCCTCCTGTGCGCGATAGCAGGCGACACACAACCTATGACATCAACGACTGACAGGTCGGGTTGGCTGGCCGCGCCCCGCAGCAGCCCTACCGTGATTTCATGCACTCCCCCCCCTCCCCCCCTCCCCCCCCTCCCCAGCCGCCGCCACCATAAGCTGAGGTTGATATTCTATTCAGCGTGTCGCGTGGCGTGCGCGTCTTATCAGTTTATGTCTCCTTTCTCACCCTCTCTATGCGCCCATCACTTTATTTCGCCCCTCTCCCTTCCTCTTTCTTCTTCCTGGCGCCCCGTCGTCGTGCGCGCTCCCTCTCTCTCTCTCTCTCTCTCTCTCTCTCTCTCTCTCTCTCTCTCTCTCTCTCTCTCTCTCTCTCTCTCTCTCTCTCTCTCTCTCTCTCCCTCTCTCGCTCCGCAAACACCAACACCAACACAAACAGCGAAGTAGAAGGATGATAGCTCTAGTGCCGAAAAGGAAACTGAGAAATGTGCGCGCTTCGCTACACCCTCATAACACACAGCCCAGCCCAGCCACCCTCCCTGCCGGCAGGCTGAGCCATGGGGGCGGGGCGGGGCACCACCCTATTAAACCTATCTTTCATTTACGCCCGAAAATTTTCTTATTCCAATTTCCTGTTGTCTGTCATCCAGTTGAAATGAGTCATTTTCTGATAAGAAAGCAGGCTTTGTGTGACTGTGTGGGGGAGCGGGGCGCTCGGAGTGGCGCCCGGAGAGGCGCCCAGTCCGACTGACGGCGACAAACGAGGCCATGCTGCTGCCGCCGCTGCCATGCTGGTGAAAATGGTGATGAGTACGATGGCGATAAGACGAGGGCGGTGAAGCAGATCAAGCACCAGGGAGAAAACACACATATTTTCCCACGGCCGCCTGCTCTACTGGCTTCCCGAACAAAGTTCTACGAGGTGAAGTGGTCCAGAACGTGCACCGTTTGACAGAAAGGCGAGTATGTCGCGCGCTCTTGACTGGTGAAACAGGGGAGTCTTCTTCTCCTTCGATAGGATGGTGGGCAATTCCTTTCCCTTATCCTGTCACCCTGTCCGGCCCCGCGCAGCCCCCGGCAGCCTCCACTCCCTCCCCCATCCCCTCTCGGCGCACAATATGCTCTGAAATCACTGCACACTCACACCCTGGGGGGACGCGCGCGAGGCACGCCGCGATAGGCGGTGGAGGCGGCGGGGTGTACGAGTGGGAGAGAGATGGACGGAGGCGGCGCGGCGAGAGGGAGAACGAGAGAGGAAGGACGGAATAAAGAGAGTGTGCTCGACTGCGCATCTCCCCCAGGGAGCGACTTTCTCAATTTCCTCCGCGGGGGTTGGCCATTATACTGTTAGCAGGCAGCGGCCCTCTCTATTACTGACTATTACTCCAATATTACCCGCACCGACAGGCGGCGGGGCTCGGCGGGGGGTGGCAGGGGTGGCGGAGGTGGCGGGGGTGGCGGGGGCGGGGCGGAGCCCGCGGTGCGGAGGAGGCAAGGCAGCCATAACACGCTGCAAAATGGCCCCCGGCCCCCAGTGGGCCCCAGCCAAGTATAGTGTGCGATGGAACTTGTAACACTTTCGGCAGCGAGGAGGCGCGGCAAGCGTTGAGGCAGGGCGAGGCAGAGAGAGAGAGAGAGAGAGAGAGAGAGAGAGAGAGAGAGAGAGAGAGAGAGAGAGAGAGAGAGAGAGAGAGAGAGAGAGAGAGAGAGAGAGAGAGAGAGAGAGAGAGAGAAGGAGACAGAGAGAGAGAGAGACGGAGACAGAGAGAAAGAGAGAGAGAAAGAGAGAGAGAGAGAGAAGAAGAAAAAGAAGAAGAAGGGGTAGAGGGACGACGTTCCTCCAATCTGCTTCGGCACCGCCAGGTGCGGGGAAGCTCCAGGAGAGAGTGAGAAGGCAGTACCCGGAGAGTGCATACGAGAGAGACAGAGACCGAGGGAGGACCCCCATACCATAACCCGGCGCGCGCTGCTGCGGCCGCTCCGTGGACACTAAATGCCGTATTATTGCGAGCGAGGGGAGAGACAATGGCACCTGGAGGGGAAGCGAGGGGCAGGGCCAGGCAGGGGCAGGGCTGGGCAGGGCGTCCGGGAATGGCCGCAAGAGGGCGCCACCGGCAGCCTCCGCTATGGCCGTCGTATTGCGAAAACGGCGCGCGGAAGCGTGCGGAGAATGGCAAAAGAGTGGGGAGAGATATAACAAATACGAATTGGGAATCAAGTGGAGAGAAGCAGAGGCGGCGGCAGTAGCAGTGCAGCGTGCGCGGGCGACGCGAAAGAGCGGAGAAAGAGGAGAGAGTGAGGGCGGGGAAGGGGGGCGGATGGTCGTTGTGGGGGAGAGTGCAAGAGGGCTGTAGGAGCCGTAGGAGCCATGGACTAGCTTGTTGCGGACTGGCGAGTGCCCGTGCTGGCCCGTTGGCGCCCGTTGGCGCCTGTTGGCCCCCACCCCGACCATCACCTCCATGCACTCTCGCAATGAGGATGAAGACCATGCGCAAGAATCAGCTAGAAAATTGCCTCCGCCCTGGTGGGAAATCTGACGACTGCCCATGACGTCATGTGCTACGTCAGATTCGACGTCACCTCGACGTCAGATTCGTTTCAAATTAGACCCCGCACGACCCCGCAGTTTTAGTGGGGGTCCACGGGGTCCAGGCAAGTCCTGGGAGGTCACGCCAGGTCTCGGCTGGTCGAGGGGGTCACGGCAGGTCCTTTCCAGTCCAGGGTGGTCACGCCGGGTCCTGGCCGGTCCAGGGTGGCCACGCCGGGTCCAGGCTAGTCCAGGGTGGTCAGTGGTACGCCGGGTCCTGGCTAGTCCAGGGTGGTCACGCTGGGTCCTGGCTAGTCCAGGGTGGTCACGCTGGGTCCTGGCTAGTCCAGGGTGGTCACGCCGGGTCCTGGCTAGACCAGGGTGGTCACGCTGGGTCCTGGCTAGTCCAAGGTGGTCACGCTGGGTCCTGGCTAGTCCAGGGTGGTCACGCTGGGTCCTGACCGGTCGAGGGTGGTCACGCTGGGTCCTGACCGGTCCAGGGTGGTCACGCCGGGTCCTGGCTAGTCCAAGGTGGTCACGCTGGGTCCTGACCGGTCCAGGGTGGTCACGCCGGGTCCTGGCTAGTCCAAGGTGGTCACGCTGGGTCCTGGCTAGTCCAGGGTGGTCACGCTGGGTCCTGACCGGTCGAGGGTGGTCACGCTGGGTCCTGACCGGTCCAGGGTGGTCACGCCGGGTCCTGGCTAGTCCAAGGTGGTCACGCTGGGTCCTGGCTAGTCCAGGGTGGTCACGCTGGGTCCTGGCTAGTCCAGGGTGGTCACGCTGGGTCCTGACCGGTCGAGGGTGGTCACGCTGGGTCCTGACCGGTCCAGGGTGGTCACGCCGGGTCCTGGCTAGTCCAAGGTGGTCACGCTGGGTCCTGACCGGTCCAGGGTGGTGACCTTGAAACCTTCGACCACGCAGTTATACGACCTGCCTGAAGGCGGACGTCCTCGGATCAACCTCACAGGATAAGTGTACGAAGGAAGCTCCGGAGCCTAGGCTAACGCCCGCATGTATATCAGCCGCGTGTAGGATTCTGTAATGCTCTTAAACCATGCGAAACTGCTCATTTCGGATGGGGAAAATGGTAGAACCGGTTTCAGGAGTTCACATACTATCCAACGTGATGCTTACATGGCTCAGAATCCCAATAGGACGTCCAAAACATAGGGAAATACGAAAAAGCACAGCAACATCCGACACTGACGCCATCTAGCGGGAAGAAGTTCAGAACCCCTCTACCATCGATATGGATCATATTTTTCGAACGGAACCACTCAAACGGTGTGTTCGTCAATAAATAGCCATTAAATTTTTCATTTTTTCTGAAATTTGAACACTGATTTTTCTAGCTCCAATAGACGTCTTTACGAAGACATAGTATAGACCGTCTATAGATGTCTATCCGTAGACGTCTTTCAGTATAGAGACAGTAGACCGTCTACAGACTGTCTATGCAATATCTAACGATAGATACAGATGTGTTAGATGTTCTGAAGACCATCTATAGATATCTATAGACGTCCATATACCTTCTAGATATTATAAAGATGGTCTATCTGCGTCTATAGACGTCTATTTGCTGTGTGGGTGGCTAGTCCAAGGTGGTCACGCTGGGTCCTGGCTAGTCCAGGGTGGTCACGCTGGGTCCTGACCGGTCGAGGATGGTCACGCTGGGTCCTGACCGGTCCAGGGTGGTCACGCCGGGTCCTGGCTAGTCCAAGGTGGTCACGCTGGGTCCTGGCTAGTCCAGGGTGGTCACGCTGGGTCCTGGCTAGTCCAGGGTGGTCACGCTGGGTCCTGACCGGTCGAGGGTGGTCACGCCGGGTCCTGGCTGGTCGAGTGTGGTCACGCCGGGTCCTGGCTAGTCCAGGGTGGTCACGCGGGGTCCTGGCTATTCCAGGGTGGTCACGCTGGGTCCTGGCTAGTCCAGGGTGGTCACGCTGGGTCCTGGCTAGTCCAGGGTGGTCACGCTGGGTCCTGACCGGTCCAGGGTGGTCACGCCGGGTCCTGGCTAGTCCAGGGTGGTCACGCTGGGTCCTGACCGGTCCAGGGTGGTCACGCTGGGTCCTGACCGTTCCAGGGTGGTCACGCCGGGTCCTGGCTAGTCCAGGGTGGTCACGCCGGGTCCTGGCTAGTCCAGGGTGGTCACGCCGGGTCCTGGCTAGTCCAGGGTGGTCACGCTGGGTCCTGGCTAGTCCAGGGTGGTCACGCTGGGGCTAGTCCAGGGTGGTCACGCCGGGTCCTGGCTAGTCCAGGGTGGTCACGCCGGGTCCTGGCTAGTCCAGGGTGGTCACGCCGGGTCCTGGCTAGTCCAGGGAGGTCACGCCGGGTCCTGGCTAGTCCAGGGTGGTCACGCTAAGATTTTAAATCTTCGAAAAAGTTTCAATAAAATAATGTGATGTAGACGTGATTGGCACCATGCAAAATGCAAAGATTTTTTTATTGCTGGCAAGTGTTTCATAGTTTTCCATAGTTAACATACCGCCATCTCAGCAGCAAAGACGTTTGCAAAAGCATTCGGTGGTTGGCCGTGCGCTGGAACTACCGACGAAATGCGGACGAATCTCCTGGATGTGTTACGTAATTTGTGAACGCTCCGGGTGTAATGTTTCGACGCCCTTGGGTAGGCCAGCCCGCATGAGACATCTGTATGCATAAGTCGCGGTTGCCTACCCAACCGGCGCCATTTGAACCCAGCTGAGCTTAGCGCCTGCAAGTGCTAGGGTAGGCCAGCCCGCACGACACGTCCGCACGCAGACCTCGTCGCTGCCTACCCAGCAGGCGCCCTTTGTTCTCAGCCCGGTACATTCGAACCCATAAAGGTTCAAGAGAAAAGGCTCAATAATGCATGCCTTCCTATCAGTCGTGAGACGTCCGGGCGGTCTGAAGCCCGCAATTATATTAGCGTTTGCATCTAGGCCAGAATAGTCATTTCCGAACATTATGTGGCTATTAATGTGTCGGGACGGGCTCAGGTTAACGATTTTAATCGTCACACCTATATGCGTCGTCGCCCTCTGATCCTGACCAGGCGTGACCGCCCCCGACTTCCCAAAACCAAGCGCGACCAACCCCGACTCCCCCTGACCAGGCGTGACCAACCCCGACTCCGCCTGACCAGGCGTGACCACCCCCGACTTCCCAAGACCAGGCCTGACCGCCCCCGACTTCCCAAGACCAAGCGTGACCAACCTTGACTCCCCCTGACCAGGCGTGACCACCCCCGACTCCCCCTGACCAGGCGTGACCAACCCCGACTCCCCCTGACCAGGCGTGACCAACCCCGACTTCTCCTGACCAGGCGTGACCACCCCCGACTTCCCAAGACCAGGCCTGACCGCCCCCGACTCTCCCTGACCAGGTGTGACCACACCCGACTCCTCCTGACCAGGCGTGACCACCCCCGACTCCCCCTGACCAGGCGTGACCAACCCCGACTTCTCCTGACCAGGCGTGACCACCCCCGACTTCCCAAGACCAAGCGTGACCAACCCCGACTCCCCCTGACCAGGCGTGACCACCCCCGACTCCCCTGACCAGGCGTGACCACCCCCGACTTCCCAAGACCAGGCCTGACCGCCCCCGACTTCCCAAGACCAAGCGTGACCAACCTTGACTCCCCCTGACCAGGCGTGACCACCCCCGACTCCCCCTGACCAGGCGTGACCAACCCCGACTCCCCCTGACCAGGCGTGACCAACCCCGACTTCTCCTGACCAGGCGTGACCACCCCCGACTTCCCAAGACCAGGCCTGACCGCCCCCGACTCTCCCTGACCAGGCGTGACCACACCCGACTCCTCCTGACCAGGCGTGACCACCCCCGACTCCCCCTGACCAGGCGTGACCAACCCCGACTTCTCCTGACCAGGCGTGACCACCCCCGACTTCCCAAGACCAGGCCTGACCGCCCCCGACTCCCCCTGACCAAGCGTGACCACCCCCGACTCCCCCTGACCGGGCGTGACCAACCCCGACTCCTCCTGACCAGGCGTGACCACCCCCGACTTCCCAAGACCAGGCCTGACCGCCCCCGACTCCCCCTGACCACGTCTGACTACCCCGGACTCCCCCTCACTAGACGTCACCAGCCCCGACCACCTTGGACCAGGTGTGACGGCTTTGAACTGACCTGGACTTGCGTTTACCACCCCCGACTTTGCTTGACCAGGCGTGACGACGCCCGACCACCTTGGACTATGCGTGACCACCCTCGACCGCCTTGGACCAGATGTAACTGCTTTACGATTGCCATGGACCGGGCGTGACCTCCCCCGACTTAACTGTGCCGACGTAACTTCCTTGGACCCCCTGGACCCGGCATGACCACTCCGATCACTCTGCACCAAGCCTGACTTTCCCTGACCAACTGGGACCCGTCGTGACCACCCTCGACCATTCTGGACCTGGTGTGACAACCATGGACCAACTTGGACCCGACATGACCGTCGTGGACCAGACGACCCCCCCTGACTTCGTGCGACATGCGAGGTTTAGGGACCCCACACGACTACTGTAGACTAGGTATGACCACCTGGGACTGGCCTGGACCTGTTATGACCATCGTGGACCAGATTGGACGCATAAACTACGAGCATGGCCTGCTGTGACCTGGCTGGACCAGATCTGACGTCATACCGGGTCCTCGTTCCCATCAGGGCGCTTCTGTTTCAAGACCCCCTGCCGCGCGAGGGGGTCTCTCTCACCCTGACCAGCGGCTCGCCAACCGCGCAAAAAATATATATATATATATATATATATATGTATATATGTATTTGTCCCGAAATAAAAGCGCGGAGCGAATGCGGGGCCTCCTTTATGCCATGACTATCCCCACTTTCCCTGCCGCCTCATACACACCCGGTACAATTATTTTCCGAGTAATCCCCCCCGCAAACTGCACAACAAGTGGAGCAGGGGGGGTCCCGAGGGGGCCCAGAGCACGCCCGTCCCGAGGGCACCCGACGGCACCCGACGGCACCCGACGGCCGCATGGGGAGGACCCTCAATGTTTGCACTTTTGCGGACAGCCTTGTGTCCGGCGCGTCACCACGGCGCACAATGCCGGTGCCCCCCTTCCGATGCCGCTGTTGTTGGAAGTGGCTCACTTTTCGCGAACATGAGTTTCAAGAACGGCCGGAGGCTGGCTGTGTGTGTGTGGGTGTGTGTTCGTGTGTGTGTGTGTGTGTGTGTGGATGATATGATGTCCTTTTCAGCCCCTTGTGCGGTGCACAGTCACCGGAGGAGCTCAGCCATACACCCGATTCACTCATTCATTCACGAGCCGGGCTGCATTCATTCACACTTGTTCCCCGACGCTACACCACTTCAGGGGGTGATATTTTAACATCATCTTTATAGTGTGTCAATATAACGGGGGAGGTATCGCCACGCTACGCTGGGGTCAAGGGCCTCATAAATTCCATCGGGAACTTGCCAATATGACATCCAGTACGACGAAGGCCAAATTAGAGAAGTACGTATCAGTATAAGAACACTTTTAGCAAAAGGCCAAACTTTTTAGGTACAGGGTTTCCTTTTCCATCAGATTTCGACTTCCTCGTCCGACCGAAATCTAGCGGCCAAGAAGTGTTTGTCGAGTCATTTTTCTCGCGTTTCACCTCGTTGCTATTTTCGAAGTCAGTTTTCGCCTGCTCTTATGGCGTGAAATCGCATTCTGATGTAGTAGTGCGATCCCTTCGTCACAGCAGACACTGTGGCGTCGCCTTCGGTCGCAGCATGGGACCGCACCGTCCCACCGTGTCTCACCCGGTGCGAAACCGATTCGAGGAACACTCTGCTACTTGTCATCGGAGTAAAAATTGCGCAAGATATCGGTCAGAAAGCAGTGGTGGGGTGGAAGGGGAGGGGGGCTGAGGGGGAGGGGCCCCTGGTTTGAATGAAAAGCCGCCACCACACCTAACTTCATTCATCCGTAAAAGAGATTCATCTCGCACCAAGTCTCTCCCTCTATCTCTCTCTCTCTCTTTTTTTTTTTTTTTTACGGAATGGAAATTTTTCGAGTCGAGCTGACCTCCATCAGCTGCATCAGCTACCACACAAGTCCTTCGGACCGCCTTGGGGCCGCCTTAGGGGCAGCCGTGGGACTCTTCGGACCCTTCGGGGACACTCTAGGCAGGCACGTCTTCTCGGACGACGGGTATCACTCGCTGCCTCCTGAATGGAGATGAGAATAAGTCACTCAAGCAGGGCGAGCAGCCGTGATGTCCCCGACATGAAATTAATGTTCGTAATTGTTGTCGCCGACAACAACAAGGAGCTGGCCATATCCATTCACCGCGACGCGCCGGCGGAGCACGGCGGAGCCCATAGAGACATCACTAAATGGAGATGACTTCATCATAAACGTCAAATTTCCCACCGGGTGGCGTAGAGTGGCACAGCTCAGGGCACAGCCCTATGCATGTGATGCACGCTACAACGGGGCCGTCGAGCCATCACCTCCCCGCCACTGACTGGACTCACAGAGCACGCGGACCTGCGGACCTCCGGCGTACCCCTGGAACACTTACTACCCCAGAATAAACATTTTCCAAGCATTATTAATATTTTATATTTTTTTTCGGGGGGGGGGGGGGATGAGCGAAACAAGCGCCGCCTACAGGGAGGAAAATGCACCCCCCAAAAAAGTACCAAAAAAAAAACATATACTTGTGGAGGGGCAATGCGAGGGCGCGGAGGGCGCGGGGGGAATCAGAACCTAATAAGGGTGAGCGGGGAGGGGGTGGGGTGCGGAGCGGGGAGGGAAAGTGAGAAGAGAATGGCTACAAGAGATGGTGACAAGTCCATATATCACGCGTGCGCGCAGAACACTCGAGCAGCAGCTGCCAGCGCGCGCCGCGTGCATTAGAGAGCCGTGTGTGTGTATGTGTGTGTGTGTGCTCGCGCTTGACGTGAGAATGGGCGACGTGTTTTTGCACACCTACCGAGAGAGAGCGCTGCTAAAGTTCCACCATTTGTCGGCACCCTAAAGGCTTGCACACACACACACACACACACGCAACACGTCGTTCTGTCCCGTCGGACCCGTCTGATAAACAGCAAGCAGGCACACCCGCGGGGGTGCGAACGTCTCTCTCTCCCTCTCTCTCTCTCTCTCTCTCTCTCTCTCTCTCTCTCTCTCTCATTCTCTGTCGCGCATATTAGATTGGTAAGAGAGGGAGAGCGCGTGACAAGAAAGAAGGCCCCCGTGTGGATTTGAAACACGTCCCGCCGAGCGCTACAACTGCTGCTGCTGCTGCTGCTAGCCTGCTGCCTGCGATGCTTTTTTGTCGTCTGCTTTCCAGGAAGCGCCGCATTGGCCGCATTGGCCGCTGGCTGCCGCTGGCTGTAACCCTTGATCAGCCCCGCGCGCGCGCACAATGGTTGGCGCGGGGGCGTGGCGTGGCGTGGGCGTGCGTGCGTGTGTGTGCGTGCCGGAGCGTCTGCCCGTGCCGTTCGCCTTTGTGTGCGAAAAGGCGTTTGCCATTTGCCTCCCCGGGGAGTACTCTTCGCAGCAGAGAGCATGTATTGCTGCTGTCGAGTGCCGATGCATGAAAATGGTGCTGACTCACGTCTGGCTAATCTACAAACTGTCCCGTCAGGACACCGTACTCCGCTGGGGCCGCGTCCAAAGGAGTTTGCAGTCGTCGATCTCTGCCCGACGTATTTTTCTGGAAAGCGCCGCGCCCGTGTGCGCTGCTGGCGGGGCCCCGGCGGGCCATATGCCCCAGTCATGCAGCCAGACTGCGTGTCTCTGGCGGCACACTGGGGACGACGACAGCGACCCGTCCGCTGAATATGCCATGCCGCCGTGGCCGTACCGCCTCGCTGGATGCGGTTCACAAGATTATCAAAATCGGCCTGAATGGCGAAGCTGTGCCGGGACGGGTCCACATTGTGTGCCACCTGGGCGGAGCCTGCCGGAGCCGCTTTTATAGGCACTTTACATTAATCCGGACCTCGCACAGGCCTCTTGCAACGCCATCGACTTTCTTTCGCGTTATTTATCGCAGCACACTCCGTCACACCCGTGGGGCCCGTGGGGCCCGTGGGGTGCGGAGCGACCATATAGAGTGGTGGGTATTTTAACGCAGTATCAATTTTCGGGATGTGCCATTTATGGTCGGGCCGATGGGGTCCGCATTGGCTGCTTGCGCTCGCATCGCTCGCATATCACAGGGGGAGTTCGCAGGGGGCCTCTGCCCGCTCGGCGGTGCGCTGCTTGACATGAATGGCTGTTTTGAGGCCGTGGAATGGACCGTTGTGGTCGCCTATGTGACCGCCTCGGCTCGCCCTCGTCGCTCTGACGGCTGAGATGTGCATTTCGGCGGAGGGCCCGACAAAAGGGGAGCACCCAAACAACACACTCGCACACGGGCCTCGCAGGGTTTTATATGGTCATTTACTGAAATGATCTTCTGCTGCGCTTTGATGGTGGCGCAGTGTGCGATGAAGCATTTTCAAATGAGAACGAGCACCATGCTTTTATGAGGCGTATTGTAACGAACCGTGCCTCTTGGACGGTAGGTGGGGAAATGTTCACGTTATTACTGTCAAACGGTTCCATCAAGCCGGGTGCCCCAAAAGCCCCTGCGTTCTCGGAGGTAGGCTGTCCCGCTGCACGCGAATGCGTGCGGGTCGCCTATCCAGCGGCGTCCGTAAGGGGCCGTCGTCCCTGTCTGTGTCGGTGAGCACACGCTGATTTTCGTTAAACACGAAGAATTTTACAATGCTTCACACGGTTTGAATCACGTCTGGCAGTGCACGCTCTGTACAGTTTCAACCGCAAATCAGATTATTACGTGTTTTTCTGTTTCTTTTTTGGTTTTCTCTCTTAGACTCAGATTCATTTACCACACGTTTGCAACGTGTGTTCTGCGCGGCTGGCCCCGAAGCACCTGCAGGGCCACGCTCCTGGCGAGTGAGTGAATACTGCGACAAAAGCGCGGCCGAAGATGACGTCTGAGCAGCAGGAGAGTATGTGGTCAATGGGGAAGCATGGCCTCTCCGCTCCTAACGACCTCCAGGACATATTAATAAATGTCACCGGCCTATCTCTCCGGGCGGCAAGGACCCGGCAGGACCCGGCAGGACCCGGCCAGGACCCCTTTACACCTCCATTCAGGCGGATGCCTCTTATCAGCCCGCGAGTGTGTGTGTGTGAGTGTGAGTGTGTGTGTGTGTGTGCTGCTCGCCCGCTTCCACTTCCCTCCTTGTTCTGCATACGCCGCCGGACTCTCGTCACTTCTAACAGGGAAAACTTGAAACTTGCCATCATCAGTGAACTCGCGCACGCCACCAGACCTGCATTAGCATATCGAATAATGTGAGACTACAACTGCTCTTATTCCCTACCCCATTTTCCTCATTCATCAAAATCTACACACTCGTCTTCATCCCCTTTATTGCCTCCTTCTCCACCTATCTCTTTTGTCTTTTATTTCATCGCCTCTCGTATGCAGCAGCAGCAGCAGCAGCACATTCAGAGGAGATCTTTACAAAAGGTATCTTTCCAGGAGGTATCATGAGATGTGCCCTCCGCTCAACAGCCTCTTGTCACACCTAGGAACAGCGTTAAATAAAATCCGTTTGAGCGATGATTTTTTTCATTTTGAAATTGGCATCTCGCTCTGTACTTACCCATTTTCTCATCAGATAAGGACCTGTGACCAAGTCTGACTCAGATCTCAAATCTTCAAAGTCAGGTTTTGAAAACAGCTTTCTTCAAGCCCCTTTTCGCCCCGAATCGTTTGATTCTCAGTAGCTGCAAGGAGTCTGTAGATAACCCCAAGCAGTCTATTCTTTCTAATCCGACGCGCGCGCAATTGCCGCAATTAAGACGACATTATATGCGTCTAATTGAGACCTGACAGCGGCACGACCGCGCGGCGCTCTCCAAATCCAGTTCCGCGGCAATAACACCATTCCTGGCTTTGCGTCGCTTTGCGTCGCCGGTACGACATCGATTGGCTAACTTTCCCGCGCGCCACGCCGATCAGCGCCGGCGGTGCAGCGGTGCAGCGAGCGGTGCGGTGCGGTGCAGCCGGTGCAGCCAACATGCGATGTCCGCCGGGCCTGCGGATCGTGCTCGCCTGGGATCAGACATACTCTGCACTACTGCGGCCCGGGGACTTTTATTGGCCGCTGCAACAACTCAATACCTAATTAATTCCATTATCGCCTTGTTCCCGCGGTGGTTTCTGGTGTAGTGGCAGTACTGCTCTCCCGCTCGCGCAGCTGCGCAGCACGCCTCGTCCAAACGGATTAGATTCATGATAGGTTTTCCAGTCGCACGATGATTATATGAGCACACGCGCCCAAAGGACCGCGCTCGGGTAAATAGCATGGCGCGCGGAATGAGCAGGACCTGGTCTTTTTCGAGTCGAGGGAAAAATAAAAATAAAATTCGTTCATACATTTTGTTGTTTCCCGCGATTTCTATCAAAGCCACTTGTCAGCGCGCACCGCGCTCGCCCCGCCTGGCTCCGCCCGCTCCGCCCGGCAGCGCAGCGGAGCAGCGCGCGGCCTGGCCTGGCATGGCGGACGGCTGACTAATGCCGATGATGAAGATGTTGGCAAACGCCAGCGACGCCACACCACAATTTCTCCTCCTCCTCCTCTCTCTCTCTCTCTCTCTCTCTCTCTCTCTCTCTCTCTCTCTCTCTCTCTCTCTCTCTCTCTCTCTCTCTCTCTCTCTCTCTCTCTCTCTCTTCTTTTCTTTTGTGTGTGTTTCCCCCACTTCCCCGTTTTTCGTAAATTAGTGCGAGCAAAAGGTTGGCGCGATAATTACATGGCATCGACGCAGCGGGCAGCGCGCGTGTAAGTGTACGCCGCATGTTGACAATTAACATTCCGCTATAAATTAGCCGAGCGGCGTATGCAGCGGCTCCGGGCCCCGTCTGGAGATAGGCCGCGCGGTCCCGGCGTCCGTCCGCGGCAGCGGGGCGGGGCGAGGCAGCAGCCCGCAGCAGCCCGACGGCGGCCGACGGCGAGCCCGGCCCGGCCACGAGTTATAGCTCTATTAGCCAGGACAATGCGCTACTGTACACTGCGTTGGCTTTGATTAAATGTGTCGCCGGTCCGGAGTCTGGGGCAGCAGAGAGCGGCGGCAGGAGAGCCAGGGCACTGGCTAAGGGAGTGGCACCTTCCTTCCCGTCTCGAGCCCCGGACGCCTGGAGGAGGACCTCACCGCTGTCAGCAGCTCCCGGGAGTGCCGCTGCCGCCGCCATGCTCGCAGGGCACTGGGCAGAGAGTGGGGCGCCTTCCTGCCCGCTGGCACCGGCAGCGGAAGCCGGGGAGGCCTTCCTTACCTCATCTCGATGAGCCAAAAGGTCTTAGCGGCCTATGGTACAACAGGACATAGGTGTACACCGAATTAAATCGTGGCTGATTCTCTTGATTTTGATTTCTCAACATGAAATTAATTTTTCTAGAAACAATATCGTTTTGAACCTGAATTTTTTGTTTTTTCTCTGACTGTTTTGATATTTCTTTGGCACTTATCTGATATTTTGAACATTTTGTATCGTATATTTGATTTCTTTTTACGCCAACCTGACTTTCTTTTGATTTTTGTTTTGCCACTGCACACCGATTTTTTTTTTAAAGTGAAGACCCTCTCGGCGGAAGCGGCATGGATGTCCGAAAATGAAATGCGCTTCTTGGCAATAAAACGGCGATCACTCCGCCCTGCGGCTGCAGCCTGGAGCGTCTCCTACCCCCTCCTCACTCACCCCGTCGCTGGGCCTCTCTCGCCTCGCCAGAGTCCGCGGTCGGTCGGTCCCCGGGCATTCCGCGGTGGTCAAGCAGGGATAAAAATGACACCGATTGGTATCGGCTCGGCTCGGCTCGGCTCGGCTCGGCTCGGTCCTTCGGGTGCTGCTTCGGGTCCGTCGGTGGCAGAGATAGGCCTGCGGAGTTAGGTCGGGATTTGTCAGGACCACGGCGCGGGTGCTGGCGGCGCTACTGTTCCGCTGGTGTCCCTGTTCCACCGTGTGCTCCGCTGCTCCGCTGCTCCGCTAACGGCCCGGGCGTGGTCCGGGCCCCGCGCCGCTACCTGCTCCGATTTGTCGTCCGGGCGGATTGATAAAGTCAAAGGAAGCCCTGCCGGCTAATGCCCCGCCCCGCCCCGCCCCGCCCCGCCCGCGCCGGGGACCTGGTCCTCGTTAGTGCGGCCGGTGTCACAATGCTTTCGCCGCGATGCTATCGACGGCCGCCTGATAAGCCCCCCAGCGCCCCCGCGCCCCCGCCACGGGCCGCTGGAAGCCCCCAAAGTAACCATGCTGCTATGAAAAATTGGCGCTCGTCTCCCCGACGGGGCGGCCAGGCTCGGCGATAAAAGCACTCCTCGGGCGGAGGTGACGCGGACCGCATGCGGCGTAGGGCTCCTGTTAGGTGCGACAGCGGCGAGTGCGCGGCGGCGTAGCGTAGCGTGCCGCGGAGCTACACCACGCCGGCCCCGGCCCCCGGCCCCCGGACCCCGGCGTCCGTATACTTCTCTCCCCGTCCAATTAGGGCTACACGTCGAACACCGTCGTAAATTTCAGTGACCGAAAGCAGTCGAGCGAGTGGACCCCAAACCCAGATCGAATTGGCCACAGCAGCAGCAGCAGCAGCAGCAGCGCGGCAGGGCACTCGGGCCCACGGAGCCGCTGTGTGCAGCGAGGACCGGACGACACCGGAGGACACCGGAGGACACGGGAAAGCACCGGAGGGCCGTATTGCTGCCAGAGGACGCTCAGCTCCCGGAACCTACGCAGCAGCAGCAGCAGCAGCAACAACAACAGCCCCCGTGCCCCGGCTGCTGCTGCCGCGCCGCCGCCGCCGTCGGCTCGTGTCTTATCGACAATCGCGAAACGCGCGCGTCGCCCGCGCGGCACCCACCCGCCCCGACGGCCGGCCGACGGGACCGCGGGGACGGGCCGGGGAGGCCAGCCGGGCCGGGGCCGCAGGGGAGTGGGAGGAAATTACAGCCGTCCGCGCCCGGCCGGACAGAGCCCGCGGCGGGGGTGTGGGGTGCGCCCATTGTAGAGGGGTGTGAGTCGTATTACTATATCCCGTTCTAGCGCAGGTCTGCAGTATGCCACGGTCTCACAGAACGGTAGCAAAATGCCTCATCCCACCGAAACTGGACCTCACCACCGCCATCTAAGCCAACTAGCCTGACCAAACCACTAATCTCCGTCGGCATGACAAATCCGGGGCCCACAGCGAGGCCCGGCAGGCCCCATGCACAGCGAGGTGGGGTGGGTGGGGTAGGATGGAAAGGGGGGGGGGGGGAAGGTCGTACGGCAGCAGGCTCGGCGGGGACATCGAACCGTGTTTTAAAACCGACACCTGTATCGGGAGCCCGGATCTCGAGGGTGATTTCGTCCGGTGGGTCCTTTCGGGCGACTCAAGTCTTATTGTCCTTTTATAATGAGCCAATCGCCTCGCTGCTTGGCGTGTTTTTGGTCGATCGCCCCGGCTTTTATTCCGGGGAAGCGGCCGTGGCAGACGTCCCGGCCCCGGCTCCAGCTCTCGGGGCACCGGGCTCCTGCCGGCTCCGGCGGTGTGGACGTTTCCATATCGGGGATCTCACCCCCACCACCACGACCTGCGACGCGGCGCTGCCGTGCTGAGGTGCCCTGACGGTTTTAGCGCACGCACCGCCCGTAAAGCCGGAAGGCAAACGCGTCGCCTCAGACCGGGAGGCCCCGGAGGCCCCGGAGGCCCCAGGGGCGGCTGCCTTTTCGCCGCGCCGCCAATGCGGCACATAAACACTTTGTGTATCAGCCCTCTGATCTGATGAGGCCGACCGCTCCAGTTTTGGCATCCTCCGGCCGCCTCCGGGTGGGCGGTGGGGCCGCCGCCGCGGGTGGGCCGTCCGCCAGCAGTGGCCGGCAGGCAGTCCGGGCGCCGCCGGGTAGGCAACCCATCCGGCTGTCGGCGACCACTAGCCCTCACGCACGATGGGTTGCCTATGCGTCAGGCGATTGCCAAAACCGACCACCTCGTTGGAGCAGGGATGGCGGTGACCTGCTGGATGCCGCTGGAGGCTGCTGGAGTCCGCTGGAATCCGCTAGAGTCCACTGGAGTCCGCTGGAGTCCACTGGAGTCCACTGGAGTCCGCTGGAGTCCGCTGGAGTCCGCTGGAATCCGCTGGAGTCCGCTGGAGTCCACTGGAGTCCACTGGAGTCCGCTGGAGTCCACTGGAGTCCGCTGGAGTCCACTGGAGTAGGGATTTAAAAATACCAGTAAGATTCAACCTGACGGTAAGTTTCGGAAAGATAGGTAAGTTACGGGTATTTTTGGTAAAAATGAGAAAGATTTATTTACAGCGGGTATTTGTTAAAAATAGTACGCTTTAGTATGTTTTTCCACATAACATAATCATCCCATCGGTTCTGCTCTCTGCGGGACTACAGTAAGCGCCAAGAGCGCGCACCTCTCCAGCGTAGCACCATAGCGTAGTGGGCTAGCGGACTGATCGGTGACCGCAAGGTTCGAGGTTCAACTCTTTGCCGGGGTGAAAATTTTTCTGAAGTCTGCCGACCGAGGATGGTGGGTAAAATATACCAAAAGAACGTGTTCAAAGTGTGTTGTCTGAGTGACCGCGGACGTTGGGCCGCGGCCATTCCCCGGAGGTTGAATACACTGCTGAGGAACAGTGGTTCGACGCCCGAGCAGGGGAATGGTGCTTGCCAAGACTCGGCAGAAGTTAAATGTAGAGGCCTAGGGTTCGGCCTTCTACATTTTTCAAGCGTAAGGCCTCGGAATCTGGAGTATTCGGGCAACACCTACTTGGATACATGGCGTAGAAGAGTAGAGTACAATCGGCTTCGGCCGTGTACGATCTGGGCATCCTACCTCCCTCTCAATCCGCGAGGGAGTGGCCTCACGGCCACAGACCAACTGGCTGGTCGAAGGGGGCTGACTCCTGAAATCTGGTCAGCGGAAGGGGCGATGTTGGCCGTTGCGGAAGCCTGCCTACCAAGGCGGCTGCGCCGTGCCTGTGTCTTAGCGGCGGTCAACTCCTGGTACACCGGTTCCCATCCGAACACCGAAGTTAAGCAGGAACGGTTCCGGACGGAAGTCTGGGACGAGGTAGGACCCACCCATTTTTGCCATTTTTTTTTTAGACCAAATGCAGCTAATTTTCAGTTTGAAAATCTGAATATTACCGAAAAATAGCACATTTTTCAAGGTCGGGTAATATTACCGTAAGTTACGGTAACTTAGCGAATCTTACCGGTAATATTACGGGCCTTTAAATCCCTGCACTGGAGTCCGCTGAAATCCGCTGGAGTCCGCTGGAGTCCACTGGAGTCCGCTGGAGTCCGCTGGAGTCCGCTGGAGGCCGTCGGAGGGCTGTCGTGGATCACGTACGACATGACAAGCAGACCGTTGGCCGGCCGGCCGTGCCACAGAGTACGCCGCAGCGCACGCCGCGGCCATGATGCCCAAGTAGGAGCCGGGAGCCTCCTAATGCGAAGCTGGCTTCCAAAAGCGTCCGCGCGTCCGCGCCGTGTCGCCTCCAAATGTGCCACTTACGTGCCTTCAATTAAAGGAGTGCGCGTCGGGGGGGCGTGGCCTGGCGTGGACGGAGCGCTCTGCTCTGAATAGGAACGGCCCGCAATGCCGCCGCCGGCACGCTCCGCGCCGCTCCGCCCCGTACTGCGGCTGCTGCAGCTCCAGGATCCGGGAGGGAGGTCCCCGGAGGCCCCCGGCGGTCCCCGGCGTCCTGCCCGGCCGGTGGCGGCGCGGTGGTCTGCGGCGGTGGTGGCCTTCCATTGCGGTCGCCATGAGCCAACGGCATGGGATTGCGGCCGGAGACATTAGCAGAGCGCAGTAGCAGCAGCAGCGGCAGCAGCAGCCCGCCGTGCCGCAGTGTGTCAGCGCGCCCGCGGGTGACAGGGTAGGCCAGCCCGCACGACGTGCGTGCGTGCACAAGTCGTGGTTGCCTACCCAGCAGGCGCCGTTTCTACACGCTTGGATGAGATCCCATGCGTTCTCCAGTAGTTTTACTTCCTCCCGCTGTGCCGCACCGCATTGTGTGTCCAAAGCAAGCAGCGCTGCGCACAAAAGCGCCAGGCCTTCAGCTTTAAGCCCTATCCTCCATTCCAATCCAAAAATCCCTCCTTCTACCCCTCATTCTCTCGCTTTCTCTCTCTCTCTCTCTCTCTCTCTCTCTCTCTCTCTCTCTCTCTCTCTCTCTCTCTCTCTCTCCCTCTCCTCCGGTTCTTCGCCGCACTGCTCCTCACCTCACCAAGCGCATTCTGTTTTGATCCCCGGTTAAAGCTAGAGGACTAATTGGACGATAAATCTTGCTGCTACCGCTGCCCCCCCCCCTCTCTCTCTCTCTCTCTCTCTCTCTCTCTCTCTCTCTCTCTCTCTCTCTCTCTCGGCCTGTCCAGCTTGCTGCTACCGTATAGCTTCGGAGATGGTGTTGTAGACCGTGATACCGTCAGTGAGTTGTTGGAAGAACGAGCAGCCGCAAACGTGGCGCGTCCGAACGGGGAAGAGGAGGAGGCAGCGAAGAAGGCGACGAAGGACGAGAAAGAAGAAGAAGAAGAAGCGTGTGTGTGTGCAGTTTTCACTTAGAATGTATTATGATAAGCAGCGAGCGGCCCAGGATTTCATCCCAAGTTGACGCCTAATGCGGCAAAAGCACACGGCGCGGTGTGGCGTGCCTGGAGGCGGTGCAGTGAAGTGCGCTCTGAATTTAATTTGCGCCCCGAGAAGAGACGCACCGTCGCGCCATCGTCCCTCACACTTTTGACGACGAAACACGAGAGAGAGAGAGAGAGAGAGAGAGAGAGAGAGAGAGAGAGAGAGAGAGAGAGAGAGAGAGAGAGAGAGAGAGAGAGAGAGAGAGAGAGAGAGCGAGAAAGAGAGAGAGAGAGAGAGAGAGAGAGAGCGAGAAAGAGAGAGAGAGAGAGAGAGGAGGCGGCTGAGGGGAGGGGGGGGGGCGCCCGCCTCCAGCCCGAAGCTTATGTCAGTCCCTATTTCCATGGCGGGCTTATAGCATCGCGCATAATTACCGGCCTAATTTATGGTGCTTTTAAAATTGCTGGCGTGTTGATGGAACATAATGAAATTAGCCGGTGTCGGGTGCGGCGCGCAGCCTGAGACCCCGCGGTACCCCGCGACACCTCGCGTATCGGCACGGGCCGAGGTGCCGAGGCTCCAACGCTCAGCCCGCGCCGTGCGTGACGAGGCGCCGGTCCGGCCGGGGTACAGTCAATTAGTAGTGCGACCACGGCAAGCTCGGGTCCAGACATCCGCAGGGCGCTGCTGGCTGGGCCAAGTGGGCCACCTCTGCGGCTGCTCGCGGGGAAGATGGTTGTTTGAGACGTCATAGCCAAATGTTTTCTTTGATGCATGTAGGTATGTAAAGAAGATCTCAGTGGAATAATCGGGTCAAGGTTGAAATACGAAATGAAATGCGAGGTTTATGGGAATCATTTGTTTCTTAAACTTTTAATACCTCGTCAACTCGTCTGCAGTCTTGGTACAGTAAATGATGATTATAATCTGTCTATTCAATACACATTTACATTCCATTTATAATTATATCTGATCGTATATTACACGGAATAATATATTTAATATAAATAATCATAAGTACAACATTGCTATGTAAACAGAAACAATAATTATACTTTACAATCACAGAATCAGTTTTTTGTACATGCAGCAATAAAATTTCGTATAACTGTTCAGGCTTTATGCTAATATCTCAGTATCTATGTATGTACATGGTTATTATCAGTACTTTATGGAAGATAGGTTCTTTTCTGTCAACCGCGGAACATCTTCATTTTGTATTCAATAGTTTTGGACATATCGAAGCAATTGGATATAAAATGTCAAGGGTGGAGAAATAAAATATATCAGTTGAGAATATTGAGAAGTGTCGAAGGAAATGAAAGAAAGGTATCCGAAGAACGCACTCGGGGAGAGCAGAATAAATTACAATCAACATCGATTTAACCTAGTATTTGGAACTTTGGCAGTTAACAATACTTAAGTACCTCACAAATTTCCTTCCTCGTTTGAAACTCGTAAAGTATAACGCTAATTCTCAAATTTATATACCATGAAAGTTCCATTTCCACGCATTTCTCTACCATACCTCTAAATACTTCAAAAAGTTCACAACGCTCCTGAGCGGGACTCGAACGCTTCTTATGCATTGCCGGAAATGTTACCCCGTTTGAATCCAAAAATAAAACAGTTTGGTCATCGAGAAAACTGCGGTATAGGTCGCAGGCTTTAGTCAGTGACAAAGACCGAAGTTGAACTTAAAAAAAAAATTAAAAAAATGCACGATTGTCATACAACAGACATGACATGCGATTATATTCAACGAAACAATAAACGTAAAGAAAAACAAAGAACATGCCGCATTGTCTCCGTAAACGAAAAAGACATAAGCAGGACACTGTCCATACACCACATCTCGACTAGCACGCGCAGCGAAACAAAAGAAAAAAAAAAGAAACAACCTGCACACAAACTACTCATAATTAAGAAAACTAAATAAAAAGTTGGTATATTTGGATCAGCAGCGCGCAACACTCACATACTACACACAACGTACCGAACGGCACAAAACAAGAATCATCACTATACAACACTTGGAGAGAATTATCACATAGGTCCGGGCTAGGAACTGCCGGGCACGCCACGGGGCGCGAGGGGAGGGGTGATCACAGCGGTGGGGGTGGTTGGGGGTGGCTGGCGGGGCGGCTTCTAGTGCCGCTGCAGGCCGGGCTGGAGGCCGGAGAGCAGGTGGGTCGGCTGCTGCTGCCCGCTGGGGGACACGGGCATGATGGGGTGGGGGTGGCCGCCGTGCTGGGGCGGCGGGCCCTGGGGGCCGTTGGGGGGCGGCGCCCCGGGCAGCCCCATGGCCGTGAGGAACGGCGGCGGGTTAGGGTGCCAGGGTGGGAAGAGCGCGAACGCCCGGCCGGGGCCGGCGAAGCGATACTTCTCCAGCTCGGCCTCCGTGAGCCGCTTCGCCTTGGCGCGCCGGTTCTGGAACCAGATCTTCACCTGCGGGGCAGACAAGAGCATTTCTCCGTTAGAACCGAGATCGAGGGCCACAACTAGATCACCCATCGGCCCATCGGGGCCCGGCGGGGGCCGCGGTTCTCACCTGCGTCTCGGTGAGCTGCAGCGACGACGAGAACTCTGCGCGCTCCGCGATGGACAGGTACTGCTTCTCGCGGAACTTCTTCTCCAGCGAGAGCAGCTGCTGCGTGGTGAACGGCGTGCGGGGCTTGCGGTTGGGCTTGTGCTTGCGGAGGTTGCAGCGCAGCGGCAGCGGGTGCGGGGGCCCGTGCGGGGAGCCGGGCGGGCCGCCGTGGGGGCCGCCGGGGTGACCGGCCATCCGGGCGCCATCCACTGCAACAACAAGACCAACATTACCAACACTGCAATATACGTAACAATCTGAGCGGAGCAAGCGCGTGTTTCGCTCGTTAATCAAAGTCGGGCCCCGGCCCGGTCCGGCCGGCCTCTGTCTAGCGTGTATGAATCGGTATGAACCGTTATGTGCAAGCAAAGCGGCGCGTGTTTGTTTTGAGCGCGCTCCGCCGGCCTGCGGTGTGCCTCCGGTACCGCCGGCCCAGCCCGGTCCGGTTACTGGCCCTATACACCTCCTGTAATGGCAACGCAAACGACTGTCACGCTCGCATCGCGCCGCGCCGCACGTCTCCAGAAAAACTTTCCCGCATTCTTCATGTCATCTCGACGGCGATCGCATGCGAAGTGCGACTCGTCATAAAGCAGGCGCAGCAGCAGTGGTAGTAGCAGCAGCAGCATCAGCAGCAGCAGCCCTGCCAGGCCCTGCGGCTGCAACACGGTGCCGGGCCATAAAGGACCACCGATTATCAATCAGATCGACCTGCCGTGCAATTACCCACGCCATTACGGCCTCGAGTGCGGCTGCAAACTCCGTGGCGCGGGTTCGAGTACCGCCACTGCCGCCGCTTCTAGGTTTTGCCAAAACGACGACAACAACATCTTTGCCGCGCTCGTGAAGTCGGCATCCCGAGACGACCCCTCTCCTCTCCTCTCTCCGCTGCCACCGCGGCGCGCGCCGACTCGCGCAGACAAAATGGCGGCGGCGGCGGCGGGGGAAAGGAAAGGGGAGGCCCGTCCGTTCGTCCGCCGTAGCGCCGCCGCCGCGCGCCGCGGAGAGCGCGCCACCGTCGCGACCCCCTCCATCAGCCGCGGGCTGCCGCGGGCCCGGGCGCGTCGCTGCGTTTTATTGGACAAACCATGTGTGCGTGCGTGTGCGTGTCTGTCCGCCTGGCTGTCTCGCGGATGCGCTCCCACCCTTCCCCTCGTCCTCATCACTTCCAGAGGGCACCGCACCGGGACACACAAACTCACACTCGGTCGCCAACTGACTTTTCAGATTTCCCGCGGTTCCTCACTAGACTCGTCGTCTAGAGTGGTGCCTCAGAGGCGTCGGCCGAATTTCTTCCCACCGCAAACCGTGAAGGGAAGTTGTTGTTGCCTACCCTTGCAGGCGTGCCAGGCTCGAGCTTCCCTGCTAAATAAAATTCGCTTCTCCCACCCAACCTGCCACCCTGAGTCCTGTACGGCATTACGAGTAGTTAGACCCTGCATGATGCCAATTAATCTAGGATCCCCGTTGCCGATGTTGGGACTGACGGCGCTGATCCGTAGAGCGAAGGTTCGATCCCCTTGATCGGCCAAGAAGGCCGAGAGTCCGAGAGCCGCTTCACTTTGCATGCTCTCCCCCTCTCTCTCCCACACGCACACACAGCTGCTTCTAAAACAAAGACGTCCAGCGCGGCTGCAGCAGCGGAGCAGGACGCGGGCCGCGCAGGCCAGGCCTTCTTGTCCGACAAGCAATTAAAGGAATCATTAACGTCAGCCCGTCCGCATCCATCAGTTTGAAATCTATAACAAGCAGCTGTCAATCCCCCGGCCTGCTGCGCGCGGCTGCCGCGGTGGTCATGCCGTGGTCATGCCGTGGTCATGCCGTGGTCTTGCCGTGGTCATGGTGGCATGGGAGCGGGCCGCCGCCCGCTGGGCGCGCTGGGCGTGCCGCACCACGTCAAGCGTCCCCCAAACGCGATCAACATCCGATTCATCATCGTAAATGACACTGTGAGCCCGCTGCGGCGCTGCGCACTGCTTTATTGCAGTAAACAGTGCGGCACGCAGCGGCCACGATGCATCACGGCTGCAGCGCGGTGTGCGCGCCGCGTCCGTCTCGCTCTCGGGTTCGACGACCACCTTGTTAATATTTATTTCGCGTTCGACACGGCCGCGCGAGACCGATTCCCTCCCTGTGACTCATCTCATCTGTGATGTTAATTCTGTGCCGGGGCTAATAGTTTCACGCTAATTAGGGGCGAGTGCAGCGCCACAAAACGGATGACGGACAAGCGGGGCACCGGACGGACACTGGCCGGACACCCCGCAGAGGCAGCGCAGCAGCGCATTGTGCGCGCGGCAAGAAGAGCGTCGTTTGCTAAAAGTCAGAGGAGGAGGAGGGGGCGCGGGGGGCGCGGAGGGCACGGGGGCCACGCATAATGCACATAACTGCTGTTTATAGTGCGACTTGGAGGGTCTATTATGCGGGTCGACAAGATATACCATATAAAATGGTCCTCCGAGTGCGAGTGAGATGGAGCGCATTGTCGTTGACCCGGGGTTGGAGTCATTGTCGTCGCGAACGGAGGAGGGACATGACCCACTGGGCACCCCCCCCCCCCCTCCCCTCCCCCTCCCCGGACCCCCCTTTGCCTTGGCCCCTACCTGGAGGCACCTCGGCCGATGCCAGGAATTTTAATTTGGGGATGGCAGTGGTAAATGCTATATATACTCCCGCGCCCGGTACTACTCGCCTTGCTGCCGCTCCATTACTGCTCCCGACTGATTTATTGGGTATCAATATTTTGAAGCGGTTATAATCGGACATTTGTCCCAAGGAGCCCCGAGCAGCAGCAGCAGCGGCAGCAGCGGCAGCAGCAGCAGCAGCAGCGGCCCTAATTGGGAAGAAGCGCGCACTTTTATTCCCCAGCATTATCCTGCGAGTGGCGTTTGTCCTGCATTCGAAATGGTAGCAGTTTATCGGGACAATTAACGGAGACAGGCGCAAATATAACAATGCGGCGGCAATTATCTGGACACGCTGACGGCGACGCGACGCGGCGCAACGGAATACGGTGCCAAAGGTGCGACGAATCGTATTGGCTTGTCACAGGGATCGAGTTTCAAAAGGCTCAGCGAGAGTGCTTATCAATGACGCTGTCTTATAATTTATTTAACCATAACGGAACTTAAATCGCGAGTTACATCGTGTGGTCGCAAATTAAAGCACGGAGCGCACGCTTGCATCGGACCGCTACGCTCCGCAGAAACACTCTGATAGATTGCGGTGGCACCAACCTGCGCCGGTTGAGTTGGGCGGGTAGTTGGGCATCCATGCGAAGTGCGCGGCCAGAGAGTTGGGCAGCCCGGTCCAGCCGGGGGCGCCCCTCCGGGCCATCATGAGGGCGGCGGGGTGCAGGGGCTGCGGGAACAGTGGCGGCACGGCCCCGGACGGCGGCGGCGTGCCCACCTCGCTGCCGTCGGCTTCCGCCTCGGCGCCGCCCTCGCTGCCGGAGTCCATCGAGTTCTCCGAGTGGTGGTCGCCCCTGTCGGACTGTCCGCCTCTTCTCCGCCGGAGCTTGTCGGCAGCGTCCATCACACTGTCGCCGTCCTCGCTCAGCCTCCGCTGCGCCGCGTCGTCCTGGCCGCTGCCGCCGACGTCGATGTCGGCGTCCTCCTCCAGATCACTGTCCATGTCCTCGTGCCGCCGGCTGTCCTCGTGCGAGGACTGGTAGTCCCGGTCGCTGTCCTCACTGTCTTGCTTCAGTTTGAGGCGGTACAGGGGGTCCGAGCTGGTGGACAGGAGGGTGGGCGACTGCGGGGGCGTATGCAGGTGCGCGGGGTAGGGCGGCGACGCCGAGTGTCCGTGGGGGGACGCCCGCAGGTGGCCGTTGACCATGGCGGGCGTCCGCACGGTCAGCTGCATCGGCGAGGACTGCAGCCTCAGGTTGAGGGCCGACTCGTTGTGAAACACGACGGCCGCGTCCGAGCGCGGCGTCGTCGGGGTCGGGGTCCTGGAGATGCGCGACCGGGAGGTGGGCGTCGATGACAAGAGCGAGTCGACGCTGAACGACAGCTTGCTGCTCTGCTTCATCTTGATGGGCAGCGAGGGCGGCGGCGACGCCGAGGGCGTGGCGGCGGCGGTGATGGGGGCCGGGGCGGCGACGCCCACGCCGACGGACAGCAGGGCGCGCATGGTGTCGGCGGAGGGCACAACGGAAGACACACACTCGGCCGAGGAGATGGCCACACTCATGTCAGGCACGGACGGTCGGGGTCACCATGTGGCTACGCGCATCGCACTGGGCTGCGCTGAGCTGGGCACATTCACTACTGCGATCGTGCGTACGGTACGGTACGGCACGGTACGGCACGCCAGGCACTCGCGCACACGCTCCGCTCACACACTGCGGGCACGTCCGCGATCACCGGGGTAACTCCTGAGACTGACTGCCTCCTGCCCCGGCCCGCCGCTCCGCCGCTCTCGTCCTGCCAGTCCCCCCCACCACCCCCGCGCTGCCGGGCGCTGCCCCCTCCCCGCCTCCCACGCTGGCCGCCCCCCACCTCGGCAGGACCAGGCCCCGCCCTCCGACCCGCGGCCGCGCTGGCCCCGCCCCTTTGGAGTCCCCCGCGAAGCGAGCGCGCGCGAGCCCAGCCGTCGCGGCTCCACGGGCTCAGCCAGCGATCCCCCCCCCCCCCCCCCCCCGGCCCCGCAGCCTCTCCTCCCCTCCCCGCGGTAGGCTGACTGAGGGTGGACCGATTGGAGTGTCGCTTCGAGTGGCGCGGGGCGGGGAGCGGGGCGGGGAGCGAGGCGGGGCGGATTCAGCCGTACCTTTATACATTGCTCGTGATATGAAATAAAACCTATTATCCTTTTGTGTTTTTGTTGTGGAGTGGAGCTTCAGAGCGCGCGGCGCGGCGTGCCGAGCCGAGCCCGAGCCGAGCGCAGCCGAGCCGACGCTGCGGCCCCGGCCTTGCTGGACCCGAGCCGAGCCGAGGCGCCGAGGCGGGTCGGATCGCACACACTCACTCAGCGCGCCAGTCACTTCATCCCCGCTAAAAGATTTATTCCCAAATGAATGTTGTAGGTATCATAATAGTGCGCTGCTTGCTCCAACAGATGTCCTCTGCACGCTGTGCCGGGCTGTGCCGGGCTGGCTGCGCGCTGCGCTCCGCTCTGGCCGCGCTGCCCGGCCCGGGCAGCTCGTGTGCGCCAGGATTTATAGCCGCCAAGATCCTCCGCCTCTCCTCTTAGAGCTTTAGGTGTGCCTGTGCCCCTGCTATCTTGTCGTGTCCGAACGACTTGCGCTACACATTGACACGGCCCGTATGGCGCGGCGTGTGTGTGTGTGTGTGTGTGTGTGTGTGTGTGTGAGCCCAGAGCCGTGACGCGTGCAAATGTGGGTCAGGCTGTGCCGAGTCATTCACCCACCTCCCACACACGCCGGTAAAAAAAAAAAAAACGGATGCAATAAGAGGACACTTTCGTGCGCTAAGCGGCTGCTCTCCCGGCACACAGACTTTGTTATATTGGGTTGCCTAACCGCACGGGGCTCAGAACAAAACTGCAGGACGGCCGTCAGGCGGCGCCACCGCTGCCGTAGAAACTCACGCGCATCATCCCTCCAGAGAGAGAGAGAGAGAGAGAGAGAGAGAGAGAGAGAGAGAGAGAGAGAGAGAGAGAGAGAGAGAGAGAGAGAGAGAGAGGGGGGGGGGGGCAGGGCCGACGATGACGCGAGATGACACGTTAGGATAAGGGTGACGGCTGCCGGAGGGGGAGGGAGTGGCCGACAATAGCAGCTTGATCGGCTAATCCGGGCGTGGGCCACGCGCAGCCACGCGCAGCCACGCGCAGCCACGCGCAGCCACGCGCAGCCACGTGCAGCCACGTGCAGCCACGCGCCTTCATACTCGACGCAGCACCGCGCCATCCCCTGTGCCTACAACTACTGCGGACGTGTCAAAGATTTTCGTACAATATTTGATTGGTTCGAATCCTGTATGTTTTATTAGGTTTGGTGTGGCGCGCGGAAGCCTCGCTGTTGGAGTTGGCTCACCGCGGCTCCCCTGGCGAGACAGTGTCGCCAACCGTACCACCATGCTCATCATGGGACAAATTTATTTCGCAGCCAATCTAGATAATAAGCTGTAGTCTGCCCCACCGAGCGAGACCGAACGGCGCGCCACCATGCGGCGGCGTGGGGAGGCTGTGATTGCCAGTGTGTTTTAAACGCGGGCGGAAATTACAAATGCGTCGAGCAGAAACGCGGCGAAGATGACTGGTCAGCCTCCTTCCTATACCCCCTTTCGTTCTTCCCCTCTTTCCCATTCAACTACATCTCCTGCCAGTCCCCCTCTCTCTCTCTCTCTCTCTCTCTCTCTCTCTCTCTCTCTCTCTCTCTCTCTCTCTCTCTCTCTCTCTCTCTCTCTCTCTCTCTCTCTCTCTCTCTCTCTCTCTCTCTCTCTCTCTCTCTCTGAATTGTATGTTAATAACTAAAACAATTATGAAACAATGTCAAATTTCTGTCTCTCAGAGAGATGTCAACTATTACCAGCTATATTTATCGATATTTGTGTACTACAGTACGTTCCTTACATATGTATACTGTTGAGCCCAATAATTCCGTACCGATATCCAAATACCTAAACCCACAATAGTTGCCGCGGCATGGGAGAAGAATCGTGTTTTCGTTTTCAGTAAAACCGCCAGCTTTGGACCTCCACGAGGAAGGGTTGTTACTGCCGCGGTGTTTTTGACGGGCGCTGCGCGGGACGGCAGCGGGCGGCACGACGGCGGCGCCCTCCCGGAAGTGCTTGAGCGTGTTGTTCGGCGCCTGCAGCGGAAATTTAACGGAAGCGCCTCTTTAGCGAATGGAAGCGGCAGAGCGAAAACGCGCTTTCGCCGCCGCCGGAGCCCTGCCCGGAGCCCTGCCCGGAGCCCTGCCCGGAGCCGCCTGTGAAGGGGATGGGGCGGGGTGCGAGCCGGAGCTCAGGCCGACCGGAGCCAGCCAGCCAGCCGGAGGCAGCTGGAGGCCCGAAAGGGTTGGTCGGTCCCGGCCGCGACCCTAAACTCAGCCTGGGCGATATCTGTGCCGTGAATAAAACCAGCGGTACTCTCCACCACCGGACCGAAGACGTCGTGTCGTCGATGTCATATGCGAGTCCATTACAGGACCAGTCGGGGCAGCCGCCGGTGCAGAGCAGTGCAGTTAGCCCGGGCGGCGGGCGCAGTGGGCGCAGTGGGCGCAGGGCGCAGTGGGCGCAGTGGGCGCAGTGGGCGCACCGGGCGCACACTACTACCAGCCTCCCAATAAAATGCACCGGCTGGCCGTATCGGCTGGCCCCGGCCCCGCGGGTGTCGGCGGGCACCGCTGGCAGCACCTGGAGCCACACCGCGCTGTGCCTGCACTGCACTGCACTGGGCCCGCGCTATGCAGTACCGGGAATTGAGACCTGAGATGATATCTTGTTGTGCTCGTGGCCGCACATGCTGCTCCGCTGTCGTTTGCCGTCGTGTATGCTGGAGAGAGCGAGGTACAGAGAGGGAGAGAGAGGGGGGGAGAGAGAGAGAGAGAGAGAGAGAGAGAGAGAGAGAGAGAGAGAGAGAGAGAGAGAGAGAGAGAGAGAGAGAGAGAGAGAGAGAGAGAGAGAAAAAAACGCTGGACAGCGTCAGTGCTGGTTTAAAAATTGCTCTGGGCGGCGGAATTTATGCGAAATCTGTTGAAATTCATGGCGCGAGTTTTACGGAGTAAAAAATAGTGTATGCCATGAGTCTGATAAATATTGTTTTTCCCCCTTGAGGACAGCGGGGAGGTTGGCATGGTTGGCACGGCACGCGGGGGTTGGCCCCGTCATGCGGCACAGGCGGCACAGGGGAGAGACGGGGACGCCGGGAGCTACGCGCCGCCGCCGTGGGTTCAGGGGATCAGCATCAGCGCGTCGATTGTTTGGGATGGTTAGGCTTGTTTATCAGATTTCGCCTATCTCGGAAGTCGACTGCCGCCGCTGCCGCCGCTGCCGCCGCCGCTGCCGCCTCCGCTGCCGCCGCTGCTGCCGCCCCTGCTGCCGCCGCTGCTGCCACCGCTGCTGCCACCGCTGCTGCCACCGCTGCCGAGGGGTCGCGTGCTGCATACATAGGGTGTTCGGGACGCAGAGAGCGCCCGTAATTGGCGCCATTATCCTTGTTAGCGTCCTGGGCCCAGACTGCATGCGCGGCCCGTGCAGGGGCGTGTTGGCAAGTGGCGAAACGCAGTAAGTGGTGGGAGCGCGCGGGTAGAATTCGAACCCGCGACCCGCGACCGGCTTAATAATAACCACTTTTTTACGGCTTGCTGCCCCGACGACCTCTCCGCGCCGTTTTACCGCACGGACGAGAAGAGCATCGGCACGGACAGGCCTCTGTGTGTGTGAGTGTGTGTGTGTGTGTGTGTGTGTGCGTGTGCGTGTGTGCGTGTGTGCCCACCCAGCGAATGGACTTCCCTGTCCGCCTCCACCCCCTGCCCGGGGCGTATGAATTGCAATGGGGCACTGTTATTACACACTGCGCGACACCCCCCCCTTCCCCCCCTCCACTCTCCTCGCTGATATCAATTCGCGACCACCCTCTCCACTGTCGCCACGCCGCGGGGGGAAGAGGGCTGTCTGTTATTTAATATTGCCACGATATTGCGGGACTTTGCGGCGGCCCTTTTTTTTTGTCGCGCTTGGGGGATGCTGATGCTGAACACAACGGCGTGCAGCCGGGGCCGTGCCGTGCCGTGCCGTGCCGTGCCGTGCCGTGCCGTGCCGTGCCGTGCCGTGCCGTGCCGTGCCGTGCCGTGCCGTGCCGTGCCAGGCCAGGCCAGCGGGCCTCATGCGCCACTTGAAAACGAGTTGACGGCTCAATGAAATTTTCACAGCGCCGTCAAAGGTGCGTAGCGTATACTGTACCGCAGGCACCGCAGGGCGGCCAGGTCACCGAGACGACGTCAGGGCAAGAGGAGGCTCTTTACACTTTGAGGTCGTTGGAACAACGAATATAGTCCGTGGCATGGCGAAAAAAAAAACACATTAAAATACCAGCAAAACAACAACAAATAACGGCCAGTTTCCTGTGGAGCAAGTATAGCCCGGTGAGTGTCTGACCGTAGTCCTCCGGGCCCTCGCGTCGTAAATTCTTTCAATTATTCACCGCAATCAAAGCGTCGACGCGGCGCCGGGAAAATCTCATATCGCTTCACACGCGCCGCGCGCCCTAAACAGCCGCGCGCTAAAGTGTGTTTTTTCTCTCTTCCCCCCCCCCCCCCTCTCTCTCTCCCTGCGCGCCGGGCCCGGCAGCACTGATCCCGTGTGTTTGCAGTCCGTATTACACGCGAAGCCCCGGATCATCCCGCTCATGATTTATTCAATTGGGAGCAACAAACGCGTGCGGCGGGGCGGGAGCGCCACGTAGACCGAGGTAG
This sequence comes from Odontothrips loti, assembly GCA_038380765.1. Lineage (NCBI taxonomy): Eukaryota > Metazoa > Arthropoda > Insecta > Thysanoptera > Thripidae > Odontothrips > Odontothrips loti. The sequence continues at coordinate 12,999,610 of CM076248.1, read as the reverse complement.
GAGTTTTGTTCCATTCAAATACGGTTCCGTGCGTCATATTATCGAGACGCACGCCAGATATATCGGCCGACGCCCCCCCCCCCTTTCCCTTCACGTCAGCAGGGGAGTATCCAGACTTGGGTTTCGACGGGGGATATGTCGCGCTTGTTGCCTACGGTCCAGCGTTTGTGATGCGGGTTGCCTACCCCGGACACCGGTTTTTGGGGGGGGGGGTCAACCCCTCTCCCCCGTCTTCGCCTCTGCCCGCCAAAAGGTGTGCGCCTCTTCCATTTCCTTACCCGTGGGAACCGTCCTCTCCGCAAGCGCCGCCCTGATCCGATCAGCCTCCCCCTCCCCCCCCCCTCCGTGCATCGCCACCCCCGCAACCAGCAAAAAGTCAACATGTATATCCGATTCGGAAAAGGAGGCATACGGCCGGTGAGCGCAAGAGAGTCAACCGAAATCCCCGAGCAAACACCGCTTACACACACACACACACACACACACACACACACACTCACACACACAAAAACACACACAACACCCCTCCCCGCCGCAGCAGTGGCTTTGTTGCTTTCCGATGAGGGGCGGGTGGGAGCGAGAGGGCGAAGGGAGAGACACAGAATGAGAGCGATAGTGGTAGACAGAGGGAGAGAGACAGACAGACGGGGCTAACGAAACAAGGAAGCAGCCCCAATCGCTCCGTTTTAAATGGCGTCCGGCTGAAGCTCTCCTAGTCGGCCTCCCCATCAGCCGCCTATGAACCGTCCCCGATGGCAACAGCGGGGCACGACAGTTCTCCCATTCGGAGAGGGGCTCCCCTGTATGTATACACTCTGCACGAGTAAAGTCTCCGTCCATTCAGGAAAAGGCACCCCCCCCCCTCTTCCCTTCCCGTCTCCTTGGAGGAGAGGGGCATCATGCCACCACTTCCTGGAAGCATCGCCCGACCAGGCCTGGAGCAGTATTAATGTATTACGGGTACATCACTGCATTGTTTCAGTGCCCGGAACGCTTGCAGAAACTGAAATAAATACCCCAATTTCGCGCAGCATGAAGTAGGTTTCTTGAATGCCCCATTCACTCGTGCGCTTGCGCTTTTTCTGCTCCCCGGTTCTCGGTTCTGTTTTGCTTTCTTCAGATCTGTGAGTTGACAAGGGCACATGGCGACCACGGCCACACCTCTGGCCACGCCTGGTTACGCCGCTGAGAAGAGTGCTCGGGAAGGCACGGCCACGCGTTTGGCGGTGCCCATGGTGCTCGATGGTGCTCATGGTGTCCGATGGTGCCCGTTGGAGCCCGATGGTGCCCATGGTGCCCGATGGTGCCCGATGGTGCCCGATGGTGCCCGATGGAGCCCATGGTGCCCGATGGTGCCCGATGGTGCCCGATGGTGCCCCATGGTGCCCGATGGTGCCCGATGGTGCCCCATGGTGCCCATGGTGCCCATGGTGCCCGATGGTTTCCCGTTGGAGCCCGTTGGAGCTCGCGTCACCACCACCACCGCATCGCGGCCTCGCCTTTCGCCTGCTTCGCCATGTTTTATTCGCTCGTATTGCTTTGTGACAACTTCTTCGTCGAGGCGTGGCGGCCGCGGCGCGCAGCACTCGTATCGTGATACGTGATTGTAACACGGATTTCCATGTAAATAGCTTTCTCGAGGCGGCCGCTCGCCGCGCTCGCCGCGCTCGTGCCGATGTTACCCCCAGAAACATGTCCGCGGGACCGAATGCCTCGTCGTATCGCCCAGCCCGCCCCGCCAGCCGCCAGCACTCCGCGAGGCCCGCAGCCACACTTTGTTCGGGGAACTAAATAAGTTGGACACTGTTGTTGGTGGAAACGATAATAACTGCAGCACGGCAGCGTGAGGCGCACTGCAAACCCCTTCGTCCCCCCGTGTTCCTGTCAGTGAGGAACAACAATAACAACACGTGAATACCTCTGGCTGAACAAACAGGCACAACGGCGCCGGGCCGTGGGAACAACGCGCTGTTTGTACAAGGAGCGTCCGTCACGTGACCGTCGACCTAACCTCACAAGTTATGACGTCGTGGTGCTCGAGATCAAGGACGCGTTTCTCTCCTCTTTTCGAAGCTTTTGGCATCGCAGGTGGCAGTGTGGTGTGCTCGTGTGTGGGTGACCTCCCACAAAGTAAGCCACGACACGCGTTGGCCACGCCTCACCACGCCTTGGCCACGCTGCCCACAAAGCAGCGCCTCTATGTCGCGCCGTGTCGGACAACGAGGCGGTCGCCGCCAGGGCGCTTCTCTCTCCTCCTCCTCCTTCTCCTATAACTTTTGCTGGTGGTGCTGGTTTCACGAAAAACGTGTGTTGCATAACGACGTTCTCCATGGGCGATATAAATTCAAATGTTGCCGCCGGCGCGCGTTTTGTATCGGGGCGCAATGGTTCGGAAAGCACATATAACCTCGGTCGAGTGGCGCCCATTGCACATTGCGGGGCCGCAAGCGCAGTGGAATGGGCGGTGCCGGGCGGTGGCGGGCGGTGCCGGGCGGTGCGGTGAACGCAGTCCGCCGCGCCACTTACCCCGCTAATCGACACCATGAGAGAAACAAAATGAGCGAATACGCACGATAAGCTTCTCTGCTGAGAAAACGGGCTGAAGTCTTCTGAAAAGATGTAAAGTTCCAAGGGGGGAAGAAGAACGATCGACTGAAAATTTTTAATGTCAATTCTTTCATTTTCTATGCAGACGGCCGTCCGTAGGGCACTCGCTGGGCTCTTTTGAGAGGATGCGCACCACAAACCTCCCGGCTGCCCAGCTCCAGTGGGCCCGCCGGCCTGCCATCGGCTTGCCGACCGCTCGGTACAAAGTACCGGGAGTTACACGCTGAACTCATCCTGGCGGCTGCGGCTGGCTGCGGCGCGAAGGCTCCGGCGCGTCCTACATCGCACTGGCTAGAGACAGGGCACACAATGCGCCATTGAGCCGTTTGCGCTAACGATGCCCTGCCAACAAGCTGCTCGCCTCCACGCCCTCGTTCCTCGGCCATCAGCCGGCTCGTAAGAACCGGCCTAGAGAGGAATCCGATCCCTACGAATATCACTTTTGAAAATACTCCTGCAGACTCGACGACCATTCCATTCTCTAGGAGCGCTGACATAATCTCGAGCTACGCAGTTTTATTCATTTCGTTGAGGACGTCCGCTGCTCGCGCGCGCTGGTAATGAAGTCGGTTAACATCATTGCAGCAGCAACCGTCCGGCGCCTCTGATGAATAGGGGCGTTACTGCCTCTACTGGAACAATGGATCGGCGGGAGAGCCAATTCCGGAGAGTGCAGCAGTCTAGCTCACTTCTGAACAGACGAGAACTATACGACTTTCGCTCCTTTGGTTTCAGTTCTTAATTAAAGTCAGGAAATATCGCTGGCAATTGCTTGTGGCATACCAAATATAGTACGACTCCGTCGGTGGGCTTGTGGGCACTCATCCGTGAGGGAACCGTGTGCGTGGAAGTCAGGAGAAGCAAAGACAGTCACAACAGCAGCATGACACTTCCCCCGAAACACGGAAGGATCTGATTAGCGCCATGGGATTGGGACGAGAGCCCGGAGCCCCGGAGCCCGGAGCCCGGAGCCCGGAGCCCGCCCAAGAGGATCCTCTGCGAACACGGGGATGAGCAAAAGGCATGCTCAGCCACCTTATTTGTAAAGATTTTGGCGGATTACCTAACCATAGCTCCAGCAACATGCCAACAGATAAGATCGCACTTTGTGCGACAGTGACGACTCTGACTTTGCCAAGGTCTTCGGATTGAAAATAAACTTTGATAAAAAGACGTATTGGAATCACGTAATAACGCGAGGGGAGAAAAGCTACTCTTAGCAGTAGTCTGCTTTCGGCATATAAGTCGGTTATGCGGTATCTCACATGGTTAACAAAAGTCAGAGCGGACAAGTACAATCGTACGGGGATAACGGCTTGGGCAGCAGCACTCGCTCCTCTTTTGTGCCAATCGGGGCCAATAGCAAACACGCGAATTATCCAAATAGAGTCGACAATGGGGTGGCGTTCATTTCCAGGGACAAAAGGGACTCGGCGCTCGATGCGCCTCGCTGACTGCGCGGACCGAATACCCTGTCAAGCGCTGGCTTTGTTGGCGTGATAGACACCTAGGCGTGCTAACGAGCTGCCAGCGTTCACTCGGACTAAATTTGTTTTCGCAAAACTGTGTGTCCGCCTCGCCTCGAGCCGTCCCCTTGTGTGTGAGTGGATGACCGTGAATGTGACTGTGTGTCTGTGCGCGCTGCTGGGTGGTGACCAACAGCTGGTTGGACTTGATGCGCAGGCGACAAACACGCTTGTCAGTCACAGAGAGGGCGAGGGCGGGCGTGGGCCATGTCCCCTGAGGAGGGAGACATCATACCAAATCAATGAGTACTACATATCGCTCTCAAAGAATAATTTTAATCAGGTAAGATGCTGTGTCACTGTTGGTAGTTTCATTATTTTTCCGCACCAAGCAAAGCAGGCAGCTGACACGCATTTGCAGCTTGATCAAGCACGCACACACGCACGGACGCGCACGCGGACGCACGCGCGTGCGGGGTACGGCCGGCTGATGCCGGCCGTCCGGGAACGGAGACTCACACATCGCCGGGGTTCCCCGAAAACTAATCGCAACTCATACAAAGGAGGAAGAGAAGTCAGAGATATTGCGGGGTCGCCACAAAAGGGGCAGCGCATGGGTAAGTGATCGGTAAGTGGTCGAGGCCAAGGCCGGAGAACTTGGACCGAGTGACGCCCCGCACGCGGCCCCTGCGGCCCCTGAGGCCTGCAAAGCTGAGGGACGTTCGAAATTGATTGGCACTAGATTGTCACACCGGAGATCACCAAGAGAACGACCACAAAGCACGTGGAGTTTTCCGAGTTCTTTCCGATCCTGGCCGATTAGCTTGGACGGTGTTGGGAGCACACTCGCTGGTATTTGGGCCGGAGTCGTGGTTTGTGGACGGTCCCCTACTCTACGACGTCATCAGGGATCACCCTCGTGAGTCACCCGGAGGGGTGGAGGCGTGTGGTCAGGACGCCGTCGACGCCCGGACCCTCCCGAAGGGGACCCCCGGGGGCCCGGGGGAGCCGGCCGGGGCCCGAGGACCACGCACTGCGCAAAACTTCAGCCGCGCCGGCGCGCAAGTTCCTTCACGGAAGCCTGCAGGTAAGACAAGGACAACCCGATATAATTGTTAGCCGCCGGCTGTTGCCTTCACGCGCAGACGGCGTTTTCACTCTCGGTGCGCCGGCCCGGCCCGCGCCGCCCACAAGAGCCTATGAACGGCCAACACATTTCTGTTTCAGAAGTTTGCGAGAAAAGCCGCAGTATCCGTACCACGAACCCTGCGCCAGAGACAGAGCAAGACAGAGGGGGCGGCGGAGTGTAGTGCGCGCAGTGACCTTGTCTGGCTCCGGTGAAGCCTCCCAGCTATTGCGAGTGGACACACGAACTCAGAGAGAGAGAGAGAGAGAGAGAGAGAGAGAGAGAGAGAGAGAGAGAGAGAGAGAGAGAGAGAGAGAGAGAGAGAGAGAGAGAGAGAGAGAGAGAGAGAGAAAGAGAGAGATGGCGTGCCGTGTGTGAGGTGTGGTGCTCGCACAATGCTCGACCTGTAATCACCTGTCAAATCATCCGACTAACAACACAAAGGAGCTGGGCTCCTCGCTCCGTGTGTGGCTCCTGCGGGTCCTGCGGCTGCTGGCCCTGCTGGCAGCCTACTGCGGGCTCTGCGCATGCGCAGACCGCGGCTCAACCCTTTGCGCTGCCAGCGCAGCCAGCCCGGCATCCTCTCGAGTGGTTCCCTGACAATCGGCTTAATCATATCAATGACCGCACCACACCAGCAGCAGTTATTCATACAGGGGCCGCGCATTAGTGCGTGGTAATCCCATCAGGGCGGACGGATGGGGCGCGGTAGGTCCCAAACCCGAAACCGGCCCGGTTTTCAAGGCATCGACGTATTTTATTGGGCATTTTTAATTTGCTCGATCATTGTTGAGAGAAGAAGAAGAAGAAGAAGAAGAAGAAGAAGAAGAAGAAGAAGAAGAAGAAGAAGAAGAAGAAGAAGAAGAAGAAGAAGAAGAAGAAGAAGAAGAAGAGAGGAAAAACGACACCGACGTCCTCAGGCTCCTGGTGAAAGGCTCAAAGTCACCGGAGAGGGCCCTCTCTCGCCATGGCGGCTCACGCACGCCTCCGATTGGCCGCGGCGGCCGGCCACGTGACGGTCCGCGAGGCTCTGGTTGGTGCTCCGCTGGGCGTGACTCACTACTGCATGCATGCGTGACCGCGCCGCGCCACGCCAGTATCGCACAGCGCCAGCGCCATAAGTGTCACCGAGGTACGGCCTGAGCACGGCCTGAGCACGGCCCGAGGGCTTGCATGGCACTGTCGTAGAAATATACCGCGCCCCGAGCCGCGGGCAGCGAGGCCGAAGGGCTGAGCTCGGAGTGGACTACGTACTGTACTACTAAACGTAAATTGTGTCCAAGTTTCCGAATTATTTTGTGGACAACCCCAAAGAGAGGACAACTTTGTTGCCCATTAAGGTGTAATTTTCCCGAAAAATATATAATTCGGCTAAAAATTTCAGTGAAATTTTTCAAGTTTCCTTGAAATTTCTCTCGTATAGCCAGTCAAAACGGGCAAATCCTGGGGAACTTTTCAGTTTTTTAGTGAAAAATTTATCTATATCTATTCTTGGCCATTTGGGAAACAAAGTCTTTTTCGGTGACGAAAATTCGGACAAAATAGTTCCTCTGACATTTCGAGTGCTCAGACCCGATTCAACGATGTATCTGTGTGAGCCTCGCGTTGTATCCGACTTCCAAACGCTGCTGGTGTGAATTGCCTCCTCTCGCGCGACGAAAACACACCAGACCATTCATCACAAGCCCCTGCGCGCTTCCCTGAGGTGTGTGGCACCGTGTGTTCACAGTGTACACAGGCGGTGTGCACACAATGTCCCTAATTAAGACTGACTTCAGAGAACTGACCACTTCGTATTAATAAGCAGACGCCCTGCCTCCTCCCAGGGCTCTCTCACTCCCCTTCCCTTTCCTCTTTTTGCCCTTTGCACTTGAACTCCCGAAGCCTAACCTTCACTCAATGTGTTGCTCCCGGTAATCTATTTGGGGGTGTTGCTTCATGTTGTTGCGTCACGTGTATTTTCAGGATTTTACAGTTTCAATTTGGTACAAAAACGACACTCGACACGGAACACAGCCGGCTGTAAGGGCATGCAGCTGTGATGACTTTATCGACGAGAGCCTCATGAGGTCGTACAGCTCGCACACCTAATAAGCTGCGCACAGCGCCCCGCCTCTCTCTCTCTCTCTCTCTCTCTCTCTCTCTCGCTGCTCCCGCGCGCCCCGCCGGATGGAGAGAGATACTCTGCAGACTTGTGAATCGTGCGCGTTGCCAAATTAGCATACGCTCCGCCGCGTCGCTAATTTAAATAGAGTGCAGGCAGAGGCAAAAGTTTGTGGCCATGCATATAATAGCTGCAGCCAGCCTCCTTTGCTGCGCTTCTGGGAAGAGCCCCGCGTCGCTGGTAATGTAATGTTGGGTGCTTGAGTCCAGCCCCACAAATACAGCCGTTTCGCTCAATCGATTAGCCGTTTTCCCTTCTGTATGCGCCGTGCTCGAGAGAAGAAATGGAAATTAGTGCAGAAAAAGCGAAGCTCGGCGTTACATTTTCTCTTTGCAGCGAGAAACAAGGTTAATGCGGCTCTTGGAAACCATTCAGGGAAGGGGGGTAACGCTCTGGCCGCAGCGTTGGTAGCCGTGCTTTTCATTTGTCTGCACCGCCACCTCACGACACTGCCAACACATTCAAATTAGATGGCGGGGCATGGCCGGGCACGGCCGTTGAGTACAGCAGACTGCATGCTGCTTGCAGCGAGCGCGCCCTTGCAAAGTGAGCTCCAGCGCTGCCAACCTCCCCGCGCGCCGCGGGTAGCCGTGGGCCGAGGGCTGGGCCGAGCGGGCAGAGTCGCCGACTCACGAGAGGGAGATTTAGATCGCGAGCACCACACCACCTAGCGCCCCGTGGAAGAGAGCTGTCAGCGGGGGCGGGGCAGGTGAGGCGGGGAGCGGCGCGGGGGGACAGGGCCAGCATGGCGGCGGCGGCGGCGCGGGGTGATGAACGTAAACAAAATACTCATTCTCATGGCCGCGGTTGTGAATGGCTGCCGCTTATGGCATGGCCGCTGCCCCAAACCCGGCAGTCGTCGTCGTAGCCGCAGCAGGAGGACCGCGTGACCGACCCCCCAACTGTGTGAATTTCTCATAGTCGATACGAGGTTGTTGTAGCGGTGGAAACCCTTTCCCGGGCAGCCGCGGGCGCCCGGGCCAGGTGCGGCCGGGAGCCGCGCCAATCGATTGATAAATTATTTATAAGGGAGGCCTCAAGATGTCCGCGTGCTGGTCCAGGCTGCTGCTGCGCTATGCTGCGCCAGCATCGCACTCGGACAGTGGCCCCCGGCAGCCCCGGAACAGGGGCACACGGGGGACACAGGTTTTGGGAGGGTGGCCCCACTGACTGCAGGCCGCCCAGTTTGCGTATCGCCGGATAGCACTCTCCATGACACAGAGAGGGCCACCCAGAGGAAAAAAAAATAGAAGCGGTCGGGGCCAGTTATGCGAGCGAGCGGAGCCGGCAGCAGCGGCAGCAGCAGCGGCAGCAGCGGCAGCAGCAGCGGCAGCAGCAGCGGCAGCAGCAGCGGCAGCAGCGGCAGCAGCGGCAGCAGCGGCAGCAGCGGCAGCAGCGGCAGCAGCGGCAGCAGCGGCAGCAGCACAGCACACACCAGCACCCGTAATCTGTTCCACATGTTGTGCCGAAAATAAATAATAAATAACCGGCAAAAGCTTCCGTCCGAAGCCCTATGCGGTGGCTTTATCACTTAATAAATTGCCGGCCCGTGGTGGCCTGTTTTCTGTGCGGTGGCCCTATGGCCCTGATGGCCCTGCAGGGCCCTCCACCCTCGCGGCCCCGCCCGCATGGTAAGCCCGTGGGCCCGCGACCTGTACGTGTTTTCTTATCACTCTTGGACCACTTAAATCAAAAAGTCCTAATCTTTACGACTTTCTTTTACATGGGCATATGTGCTGATAACGTATGTCAGCAGCTGCTGTCGGAACGGGATTTTCTTGTATGAAACACAAGTGTTGTAGAGAGTTTATCTTATACACCCTTTGCAGTCCGTCGGTTACTTTCACACTTTGTGCCGTTTCCTAGCAAAATTTGGACGAGAAATATGGGCGTCTCATCGTTTATGCGGGGGACGAGACAATCGTCAGAGAAAAGTGGGAGTGGCCGAGCCTATTATTTTGCGAATGTGGGCGGGTCGGGGACGTGACGCATTATGGCTGCTCTTTTCGCAGTGGGTGGATTTCGAGAAATGCAGCCGTGTTTGTAAAACAGACGGCAGCTAATTATGTGGCACATTATCCGAGAAAAGATAGAAACGCCGTGTGCTCGAGCAGGCCTGTCAGCCTGCCCCTTAGCTTCGATGTTTCTAATTCGTTTGGGTCCGCCGAGGCAATCATACTGTTTGTGCCACGATTCAGTTAACGCGCGCCGGGAATCTGACCCCATAAATTTAGCTCTTTTATCGCTCCAAAGTAGGATGAAAATCATAGCTTTAGGAAGAGGGCAAAGGTCACTGCTCTGCTTCCCAAGGAAAGATTCCGTCGGACTCCGTCTGCGTCCACATTTCTACTGCGCACGATCTGATTGGTTTCGTTTGTGGACAGTGCGAGAAGTGTGAACCACTTATGCTGGACATTCCTCGCCCACCGCACCCGAACCCCTGCGGGCTCTTGTCTGGGGTCCGGTCCCTAGTCAGGGGCCGTTTGCGAATCCGAAAACACAGCGGTGGCGGCCCGGCGGCGCTTTGGGGTGTCCTGTGTCCTCTCCAGGATCAGAGGCGGCGCCGAGCAGGCGTGCAGGACACCGCTGAAATATGGGGGCATGAGGCACGTATAACACGAGCCCGGGATGGCGCTACGCCCTGGCGGCGGCCGGCGGCGGCCGGCGGCGGCACCAGGCGGCACCGCCCCTTGGAGAGCTGCCTGTGTTTTCCCTCCAACACATTTCTTCTTTCTTTCGGTGCGTGATGTTGAATTAGCATCTACTTTTGAGGGCTCCTCAGAGGCCGCTCCACTACCCTCCCCCTTTGTGTGCTCAGACTGCTCGGTGCGGCAGCTGCAGGGCACAGGTACATGCGGCCACTCCGCCTTGGCCTTCCCCAAACACCACTTCCACATGCTCACACCCGCCACAACATCGCCGCCGCCCGCCGCCAGTTTTTTCCACCTCTCCCCGCAAACGCTTTGATGATGCGACAGAGAGAGGCAGTCGGCCAAGCCAGCGTCGTCTGAGGGCGCGCAGCAAGCGAGTACTTAGGAGCATCTTTGGGGCGACTGACAAATTGCTCGAGTTCGTCATTTCCAATTGAGTAAAGCATGAAATTTTCGACGTCATCATTACGCGATCGGGGCTGCGGTGTGGCGCTGCCCGGTCGTCGCTCTAGTACTTTTGCGGTTAGGACCGGGAGGAAGAGAAGAGGGGGGCGGGGGGCTCGGAGCCTCCAACACATGTGCAAAAGACCGCCGCCGTGCGCGCCGCCGCCGCCGCCGCCGCCCTCGTAAAAATTTTGCCGTCGTTTATTTGCTCTTGTTTCCTCTCGATATACGAAGCTCTCATGAGTGTTTGCAATGACGGCCCGTCATGTCAGGGGGCGCCTTGCCTGCAGGGCTCCTGGGAGGACGCGCCGGGCCGCGCACGTCTCGGAGCAGCGGTTTCGGGAAAAGGTTTGGGAATTAGCCATGCGATCAGTGAGTTTGTGTTGCTGCCCGGCCATCAATTACTTTTCGCTTTCAGCCTGGGACACTTTGGCGGCGCAGAGGGCACATAGAGAGGGTCTCCGATTCCGGAAAGCGAAAAGACCTACTTGGCGCTAAGGCGGTGTCCCGGCGCTGCTGTGCGCTGCTGGACCAGAGAGGGATGCTGAGGTCGGAGGGTCATCCATCACCGGAGAACAAGCAGCCGGAGTCCTTCTTCTGCCAGCTCCCACTTGGCTAATAAGGCAGGCAAAACTACACTGCCCAGAGGCCCCATAACAATTTGGCTTCGCGAGCCCCGTGATGGGACTTTTGTCCTGGGAAGGGTGCAGGCCACTCTTTGTTACTGCTGCTTATGCTCTCGCTTGCCTCTAATGCCTGCAGTGCTTTCGTTTGTTGTTTGTTTTCCAGAGCGATGAGGCCTTTGGGAGGCTGAGCAGTTTGCGCTCGCACTTATTGGGCGCGCGCAGGCATAGGCGGAAGAAAGCAGAGCTCTTGTATGCGGAGGGACAGTGCAAGTCCTCCGCCTCCATGCAGAAAGTGGGGAAGAGGAGAGAAAGGCCTAGCAAATCGGGCAAAGTAATGCGCAATCGCTAACAAGTACTATGACGTCTGCATCCAGCGAACAAGTGCGGACAAAACGATGCACATCAACATCATTAGACCGGATGAAAGGAGGTTTTTGCAGGGCCAATGACAGAGAGAAGGGCGAATAGGGGAGGACACATATAAAGTCAGAGCAGGCAGGCAGGCGGCACATAAGGAGCTATATAAAATCTCATTAAAACGGGATGTCACAGTTCATGGAGGGCGAGGAGCGTACAAAGGACGAGGTGAATGAGCAAACATATATACGCCACCTCACCTCGCTAACGGGGAGACTTCCGTGGCCACCAGTTGAGAGGGGGGGGGGAGGTAATAAAATGTCGCAATTATCGACAGTGTTCCTGTAGGTAAAAAACGGTATGGACATAATACGTAATAATCATGGGGCATCGGACTCAAATGAGACCGATATTGTTAAACAGAAACGAGCCGGGACCATTGTGCGAGCGCTACCCAACAGGAACGAAAATACATAAATCGTGGCCAGAATACAGACAACCCCGTACCGCGCCGCGCTACCCCCCTAAATCCCATACCTCCCCTTCGCGACGCTGCGACCGAATGCTCTCCCTCTCTCTCTCTCCCTCTCTGATTCTCGTTTGGTGTCGCGCAGCGAAGCGCTCCCACCTTACTGTCTCCAATAAACCAACATCAAGAAGCAGGGGCATTACGCTGAGCCCGGCGGACACTGTGAGAACTCTCGATGCCGGCAGCATTTCGGATCTCAAGTAGCACCACGTGGTCGACTCCTTTGTATGTGGCTTGTGTGCTCTCTTGCTTTTTCCGCATTTCCTTTGAGTTTATGCCAAATCGTGCGCCTACGCAAAACTCTGGATCTATTTTTAGCTTAAGAAAAAAAAATGCTGTTATTGATTTGTGTTGAATATGTAGGGATAGTTTTCACAAGTCACAAATAGGTCTCCTATCAAAGCAAGGGTTGGCGTCGGTTGGCGTCCTTTTCAGGGGTCATGCCACCTGGGGCCGCTACCAGCTACCTGGCGGGTGTCACCAAGGAGGTGCCCTTGTATACCTCGTCTCCGGTCACTGACTCTTGCTCGTTACAATAAATGCGAAAACCCACTCCACGGGTGCGAAAATTTTGCTGATATTTCATAGCGAAGCTCATTTCAGTTTTCAGCTTGATAAACTCACCAGCAAAGCACGCTCCAATTGCAATCGCAATTTTCCTTTAGAATCAGCAAAGAGGCCACTGTTCTTTCCCATATTTCCACAAATGAAGCAATTTGTGTTGCCGAATAACAATAGTGCTGAAAGGTCTTCGAAACTGCTGCAGTGAGCCCAGCAGCCTAACAGCAGATGATAAAGGCAGCGATACTATGGGCTAAATAGGGAGACAGGGAAGGGTGACCGAAAGCGTGTGTCCCTGAGAGAGAGAGAGAGAGGGAGAGAGAGAGAGAATGAGTGTGTGGAATCGACGAGGAGGGGCGATCGGGTCTACTATCATCCTAAACGGCCACTTATTGTTACAATATGGCGGGGACTCAACCGAAACGTAAATTTCATCACCATGCCACTTCACACACGGTCGACCACGACGCAGTTGGGGATGCAGTATTCTCCCTTCCCTTCCCCTCCCTCACCCTCCCTCTCTCTCTCTCTCTCTCTCTCTCTCTCTCTCTCTCTCTCTCTCTCTCTCTCTCTCTCTCTCTCTCTCTCTCTCTCTCTCTCTCTCTCTGCCTGTCAGTCTGCCTCGTTCTGTCTCACGCAAAATTGTGCTTAAAATCGAGAAAAGAGTTACCAAATTAACAAAATGTCTGCTTTAGGGTTGCAAATTTTGTATCGTGCAAAATAGTTTTGTACGCTTCTGAGAATATCGCAGGCTCTTGTGACGCTCCCCCGTGACGTGAATGGAAAGGGAGGCATGGAGACACAAGGGAGGGGGTACGGAGCGCGGTGATGGCCTCTCACGCGATTCCACGTGTGTGAGTGTGTGTGCGCGCGCGCGCGTGTTTGCCAGAGGGGTGGAGACTGGCGGAGGGAAGGAGGGGGGGGGGGAGGACTCCTCGCACATTGCCTCGTTGGTCCATTCCGGGTATTTAAAATCAAATTAGTTGATACTTCATTGCCCGTGTATGGCGCGGCCCAGCGGCGGCTGCGGAGGGTGGGGAGGGGGACCCAACGGTCGTCATCCCCCTCCCTTATCAGGTCCTCGACGCTAGATTAACTTGGAGACGCCGAAAAAGACGTCTTTGTGTGTCCCCGCACACGATGTATAACGACGCCATTTGCCAATTAACGCCCTGCCAAAGAGGGGAAGGGGGGGGGGGGGGCAAAGACGACGGCGGCCGTAGCGCCGCGTCAGTCTCTAGAAACGCGCTCGGCTCACATCGTACTCGGGTTAGAGCTGGCCATGCCTGATGAGGCCCGCGGCCTGAGGCCTGCGGAGCCTGCGCCCCCAACAACAGACGAGTTCCATAGTTTTCTCTCCCCACCGGCCCACGTATTTATAACCCCGGCCGGCGTAGAGCCGCTGCGACGCCGCCGGACCGTGCGATGTGTTACGCCCCTCATGCGATGCTATCGCGGCGCCAACAAAAACGGCGCTATTACTGCTCGCTTATCTGTGCCGAGTTATTGTAGCGCTCAGCAGCCTCGTCGCCGCCTAACCTAACGTAACCTAACCCTACCAGCTGACTAATACAGAATTATTGTAGCGCTCAGCAGCCTCGTCGCCGCCTAACCTAAAGTAACCTAACCCTACCAGCTGACTAATACAGAATTATTGTAGCGCTCAGCAGCCTCGTCGCAGCCTCACCTAACGTAACCTAACCCCACCAGCTGACTAACACAGAATTATTGTAGCGCTCAGCAGCCTCGTCGCAGACTCACCTAACGTAACCTAACCCCACCAGCTGACGTAACACAGAGTTATTGTAGCGCTCAGAAGCCCCGTCCCCGACCAGGCCGAAACCTAACCTCACCAGCAAACTAACGCAGAGTAAATTTCTCGGGAAATGAACATAAACAAAAAGCAAAATAAGAGTTGAGATAGTAGATGTCCCCAGGTTGCCGCGATATAGATTTCCCGCGAATGATATGAGTCGGCCGCGCGGTCCTCAAGCGGAACGCGCAAGGCATCCCTTCTAACGAATGTTGTGCTGACATGTCGTTAGGTAGACCACATTAATATAATCGGCTAATTTCGTTGCGCTCAAATACTTGTAGGGGTTTCCAATGAGACTTGGAAACGGAAGCTGAAGAATACTTCCAGACCAGAAACTCTCGAGGGCAGGTATGAGAAAATTGAATAAGCGCTTTGAGTGAATTCGGATGTTATTTCCCATACATGACGCCGCCTGTGCTCATCGATATTTGTCATACCTGGTCTCGAGAGTGTCCCGTCTGAAAGTGTTTTTGTTCTTCAGCTTCCGCTTCTGAGCCGCTGTAAACCTCTTCTTCGCACGACGCGGGTAGCGAATTTCTAAATATGTCCCGCACAATATTATGGGGGCGCTTCGGGAATATCGCACATAAAAACGCGATAACTCGGCACCGAGTATAATGTTAATCGGAACCATAAATAACGCGCTAATGCGCTTTGTCGCGGCCGCGACACCATTCCGTCCGCGTTGCAGCCGAGCGGAGCAGAGCGGCGCGGCCCATCTTGCCTCATCTTTTACCCGCCGCGCGCGGGGTAAAAAGCGTTCACGCATCGCCGCGCCCCGGGCAGCCGCGGGCAGCCTCCCCAGGACCGGGCCGGGCCGGGTCCATATTATTGTTATCGAGTTACTTCCGAAGTGGTGCCAGCCAGCCATGCTTGTGCTTGCCTTCCTTCCGACCAATGCCAGCGCGGCTCCCGCGGCGCAATTAAATGCATCGAACGGCCCGGGTCGGGCCGCGGCCCCTCCCTCCACCCTCCCAGCTCTAGCCCCGCAGTGTTTGTCCCCGCGCTATGCTCCACCTTTCAGGCTTTTTCCTGTTTTTATTCCCACCAGCTTGCTGCTGCCGCAGCGCTTTGTGCACAACAGCTGCACTTTGCGAACGACTAATTGTAATAAAATTCTAAGATTTTCGGCAGACCGCTGTGCTCCGCTGGCCGCTGCCCGCATAGTATCTGTGGCGATGTACGTGAAGATAGTGGAGGCACTTGAAAGCAGGTCGATTTGTACTGCGAAATAGGAGAGGGGGAGGGGGAGGGGAGGGGGTCCAAAAAAATCGAAATTAGTGTTTCACTTAATTCCAGAATAACCGTTCTACGGATGGACTGGCGGATGACATCTGCAGTATAGTGACCTATCCAGTCAATCGAACGCACGCGGACTCGGACCGGTCTGGTGAGTGAAGCCGGAGAACGCATTTCGTATGCGTCCCAGCCAATTACAGCGACACTTTTTGCTGCCCTTCCGTCGATGACCGCGCACCTGACGATGTCAGCCTAGGGGAAGGGGGGGGGGGGCAGAGCGCCCAAGGAAGGCTGAGGGTCGGCCGCACAAAATTAAAATTAAACAGAAAACGAAAAATGATGTTGAAAGTTAATTCTTCAAGATAAAAAGGTATCTGCCTGTTCCGAACAGCGCCGGAATAACAGCAAAATTAACCCTGCATGGTCGTTATGATAATGCTGGCCGCATAAGTCGTGTCATAACTGACGTGACCCTTGTGTCGTCTGCTGCATGCACCCGCCGCCGCCGCCGCCGCCACCGCCCGCCCCCACCAGCCGCGGTGGAATCATAAACAGGAACTACGCAACTTTTCAATTATTTCCCCGCGACACTTTGCTCGATCTGTGAAACGAGCGCGTCCGCCCCTGCACACACACACACACACACACACATTCACATGCTCCATTCACATACAGTACGCCGAGTTATCAGCAGTGAATTCCACGGTTCAGCGGGGCCCAGGCCGTGCCCAGGCCATGCCCCCTTGCTGCTGCTCGGCGGGGGGCCCGCGGGGCCGCGCGACATATTACAGCCCCACACGGCGCGCCACGACGCCAATCAGCTGTCACGCATAACAAAGTTATGTTCCAATTAATATCGCGACGATGGACAACACGGCCATCTGACTAACGACGCGGCCCGCCTGCCCCGGCCCGCCTGCCCCGGCCTGCCTCGGCCCTGCTGCCGCTCCGCACTCAGCGGACCGTCGTCCCCACAACAGTAAAGCCTTGCGGGGGGAGCCGTCCGAACCCTCAGCTCAGCGTTATGCACTCATCAGAAAACAGCGCGCAGCGGACGGCCTTTATAGAGTAGTTGTTCGTCTGACGCTGGAAATATCCTCACAACGTCGCGGTCGTGATGAGTTCCTTGCCCTTCCCCTCTCGGTCGCGGCCGCGCGGGAAGAAACTCAGATTTGAAAGATAACTGCGCTTGTCTATAATCTATACGACTTGTCGAGAGCCCCGCTGCAGCAGCTCTCTCTCTCTCTCTCTCTCTCTCTCTCTCTCTCTCTCTCTCTCTCTCTCTCTCTCTCTCTCTCTCTCTCACACACACACACACACACACACTGGGTCGCGTCTTTTTTTAGAAGGCGTTTTTACCCCTTTCCGCGCTATGTGCCCGGGCTCATATGTGGGTCTGCCTGGCGCTGAGTGCACCCCGCCACCGACACACCTGGCCACGGTTCGGACTTGGATGCTGGATGCCGCCGCTGAGTCAATGGAGTGGCCCACGCCACAATCACACGGATCGCCACCATGGATGGTCATTACTGCAAAGAAAGCGTCGTTGGGTGCCGGCCGTGACAAAGGGGGGCAGAGCGGGGCAGACAAGCCTCTTGACCCTCAATGATGTGGGGCTCTCGCTTTTCGATTCCTTGAAAATTGGCCTATTGACCGGCGTGGGGCGTGCCACTGGCGTGTCAGTGTCGTGCCGGGGCGTGGTGACCGCCCGCTGCTGCCCGCTGCTGCCCGCTGCTGCCCGCTGCCCTGACCAGTACCCTGAGAGGAACCCGGCCACCCCGCGGGCCGCCCGGGGCCACCCGCCCACAGGACACAATCCCGGACAATTACACACCATCGCTTTACGATCACCCGTATTCTTCTTCTCCTCCTCCTTCTTCTCCTCCTCCTCCTTCTCCTCCCGTGTGCTCTTCCGCGTGATCGCCGTTGTCATCCAAAGACAAAACACACCATGTCGCTGATCCATCTTGGAGGCTGCCACTGCGGCTGCTGCCACCCGTGCGCCCGAACGCACTCGAGCCTCGCATTGTGTCCTAGCGCGATATACTTCATAAAGCACGCTGTACCGATCGATCAGGGCCGTATCAAACCGCGTGACATTGTGACAATGGCGGGGATGGCGACGCTGGTGGTCAGCCAGTCCAATGTTTAAGTTTGCCGTTTGGTGGAGCCGCCGGAGACGCAGCCGCCGACCTGTCTGTGTTCGTCGTCAGCATTGACTTCTCCGTCTTGGAGATGCGGCCCATGCATCGTGACCTATGCAAGGGCAGCTGTCCGGGATGAACCACTCTATTAAGTGGGTCGGGTTGGCGTCACTGGTGCGCGGCGAACGGCGCACGACAAACCCGCGCTGCGTCACGCTTGGCCGGCCATTTCACACAAGGTTTTGCCGCTATCGCTTCGAAAGGCAATCCATCTCTCTCTCTCTCTCTTCGTCTCGGTCCGACGACTATTTGATTGGGATTTTCACTCGTAGAGTTGAGTTCATATGATGCTGTCCAGGCAAAGAGTCGTGCAGTGTTCGAGCCCGCTAGAGAACAGTGTGCATGTATAGTCCGGAGCCGCAAAGCGCCAAGAGTCCAGCCCACGAGCGGCAGCTGTCGCGGCGAAGAATAGGCGGGACAGTGCTTCGCTGCTTCCTGCAAATTTTGAGGTAAACACTATTAGTTTGTGGGGATCCAGCCGGGCAGGCAGGCAGGCAGGCAGGCAGGCACGGGTCCACAGAATAGATCACGCCCTGCACAATGCCAGCGGGGCCAGCGGCCGGCAGCGTAGCAGGGCGCGCACGGGTCAGGAGGCGTGCCCTTGCCCCGCCATGTCCATCCCCAAGCCCAGGAGTAGAGTGCTTCAAAGCGATAAACGCAGGTATTAATCGTTCGCATATTATTTATTTTTCACCCGGCTCGGGAGGCGGGGCCGATGTGGAGACGAATGTTCGAGGCTTCCCTGAGACGGCCGGCCCAGGAGTTGTGTTTCGGGGACACACTTTGCCATCCAGCAATCGAGAAGCAATTAGCAGGCACCCATCGGGCACCTCTCCGCTCTCAACGACCCCCGCAGGTACGGTTCCCCGAAACACGGCCGTGCCGGTATTTGAATCCTAATCAAGCGTTTGTAAAATCTCAAAGCTCAAATTATTTTGCAAAACATCTCCCGTTTCTTTATTTAATTTTTTTTTTTTTTTTATTTTTTGCAGAGCGCAGTTTACTGCACTTAAACGACTCTCCTGGAAACCAAACCCCGACTCGTTTCCAACGCCTGAATGCACCATTCAGCCTCGCTTGCAGGCCGCTGCTTTACGCGCTGACTGCGAGAAGGACCCTAATTGAGAACTGTATCAGCTTGGCGGCCCTGCGGGGGGCTGCCCCCGGGCTGCCCCGCCACACGCGTATCTCCGGGGGGCGCGAGCAGGGCCGTGCGTAGCTCCATTCACACCGCCCCGGACAGGCTAAGCTCCGTGTGTGTTCCAGCACGACAACACGGCGGTCCTTGTGGGTGGCATATGGCGCTACTGCCGCACGCTGACGGATTGAGGGACGACGACTCCATTCGCATATAGCATGGCGTGCGGTTCACCGCACCAATAGGACCACTGCTGCGCCCTGAAGGACTCCACGAAGGACTCCTGAAGGACTTCTCGGCACCCCGGGGACCCGTACATGACTGTTGCAGTATTTGGGGCCGTCTTCATCTGCTGCTCGCTTCTCGTCACCTGCCCTCCTCCCGCTGAGTGAAACCCCCTCCCCCCTCCCCCACTCACCTCTCTCAGCTGGCGGGCTGTCGATCAGCTGGCCACCTCATTGTGAGAGACCCCTCGGCAATGAGATTACACGGGATTACAGGGGCTCAGTACGGCTGCAGCCTGCAATGGCTGCGTGTGGCTTCGTGAATCCTTTCCTAGGAAAGGAGCAGCGTAAGCGATACGAGAGGCGTATGAGGTGTGTGCGTAGAGGCTGAGGTTTGCAAGAACAAAAGAAACAAAAATAAAATAAAAAGTCTAAAAAAAACAGGCTATTTCGGATTGCACTGCGTTTTCCAATGCATGAGGTGATATTGTAAACGAAAAGCACAAAATTCAAATGACATAGGTGCTAAAGGCACAGGGCCAGCAGTGGTGTACTTGGCGGCTGACAGAGATATCACCTCGCGTTCGTTCCGCTCCGAGGTGCACGGAGACGGGTGAGTGACGCGGAGGGTGACGCGCAGGCAGGCATATCACTCAGATCCCCGGCCTGCGGCCCTGCGGCCCTGCGTTGGTCTCATGGGGTCAGAACGGAGTCACCGAGTCATCTACTGTGCAGCTTCCAGCAGAACACAGTATGTGCTATTTGCTGAGTTTTTTCTTTCCTGTTTCTTCTGCTGAGCAGCCGGATCGTTGTTTGAGAGGCAACCGAACAAGATGACCGTGCCAAACGAGCAAACCAACATCTGCGATTCGCGCCAGTTCCTATTCATAAGAATTTCCTCTCCGTCTTCTTTACGTTTTTTTTTTCACGTGTATCTCTGCTCCAACCCTTGCCATGTGTGCGGTGTTTCGACCACCGCAAAGTATCGTAAATATTTTGCCGCGTTTTGTGTCGGTGACTTTTGATTCGAGAGACTCCACCGAAATGAAAGGCGATAGTACTGTAATCGGAGATCGCAGGGTCGAGGGGGGCGAATTAAACTGGTAAAAACTCTCCGTGACAATAATTATTCAATCGAAACGGATCAGCGATCAATGGGGGAATGGTAATTCACTGTCCTTCCATAGAAACTCCGCTGCGGCACACGCGCTGAGCGTTCCGCAGTCACGTGTGTTCGGACTCGGCCACCTCGGAGAGCAGAGGAGCTCGTACATATAGGGACCTTCGCATCCTGATTCATTCACGCGGCCGTGGGAAGAAAGGAACAAGTGTCAAGAAACGCCGAATTTATGAGCAGTTGTTGACACGAGGATGCTCCCTGGTGCTGTCGGCTGCCGTCGGCCCCTCTCCGGCTGTATGCAGAGGAATCCGTTCGCTATCGCGGCATTGTTGCGGTTATGGCAATCGATTTGCTGCGGTAGGGTGAGAAGCGTGTGTGAGAGGTGCGGTAGCCCGGCAGGCTCAGCCCTCGGGGCACATATACACCGGCCGGCTGGGATCCTCAGGACCCCAACAGCCCGCTACGGCCCCTCGTCGCATCTCTAACGTAGCAAAGCGAAGGGGCCGATCCGCCGCGCCGTGTGTGATTTTCGCGCAGTTTTTGTTAATAGGACCCCCCTCTCGCAAGAGCCACGAATATCAACAACAACAACAACAACAACAACAACAACAACGGCAAACTCTTCCTTTACCGAACCGGCTGAACTCTGGAGGCACATTATGTCTGGAGGGAGGATGAGTCACACACTCCTGCTCTCGGCGGCCGGTGGCCTCTCTGTCGGCAACAGGTGTAAGCCGCCTCGTAATGTGAACCCCGGCGACGATGACGAGAGGACTTGGGTGCCATGGGCTGCCGTGGGCTGCCGTGGGCTGCCGTGGGCTGCCGTGGGCTGCCGTGGGCTGCCGTGGGCCCAGTCACGGTGAGGGTCCCCGCGACAGTTCATAAAAGCGCTTTTGATTCGAGTGCGCGTCCAGCCACCATTAATAACCCCCGGCACAGAACGGTCAAGCGGCACAGGGAGGAGGGACGGCCTGCCGACCGTCAGCAGTCCTCGAGAGCTGCCGCTCCGCCGTAGACAAATCATACTCGCCCGCCGGTGATATGGGTTTTGGAATGCGCGTTTGAAACGCGAGACGTCGTCCGCACACTGTCCGAGGAGGCCAAGCACGACTTCGGCAGAGGGGCGATCCGTCCCGGAGCCGTACCGGAGCTGTCCAGTGCAGGGCCCGCGCTCATCTCCATGTCTATGACGGACGGCGCGAGTGCTTTCAGACGTCGCGCCGCGTCCGGTATGCGACTTCATCATGACACTGGCCCTGCCGGCCCTGCCGGCCCTGCCCCCACTCATGTCAGCCCTCTGTTGGAATATACATTCACACCCGAGAGCGGCCTGGGCATTTTCATCAACTCCTTGACAAAAAGAAAATGACACTTGCAAGGGTAAATAAAATAAAGGGGAGGAAGAGAACTAAAATTCTCTCTTCTTTCTACGTCTAAAATTTTTATGAGTTATGACAGACGATTTTTTTTTTGTCAACTTTTAATTTTTTTTTTTGGGGTGTGTAGAAGCAGAAGTTTGCTAGCCTGGCAGGGTTTGGTTTGACCTCGTCGCTGCGCTTCTGGGGGCGCCTACAGGTAGCGGGGCTCGCGCGCTCCGGCCCACACAGGCAGGACGCCTGCAGGACGCCTGCGGGACTCCTGCGAGACTCATATCGCACCGATGACAAGGATAGATCGGGGGAATGCAGACGCAATCAATCAAAGCGATATTATTCGTACTCTGCTGTGTGTGTCCAACCGCGAGTACAGCCCAACAAAGCACATAATCTCTTTGAAGGCAATATAATTAACTCGCATAGACCTGAGAGCCCTGAGTGTGGAGAGAGAGAGAGAGAGAGAGAGAGAGAGAGAGAGAGAGAGAGAGAGAGAGAGAGAGAGAGAGAGAGAGACAGACAGACAGACAGACAGACAGACAGACAGAGAGAGACAGACAGACAGAGAGATGGTATAGCTGCGGGTATCAAGCGCGGAGTACACGCCGGACAGGCCCTATTGATACTCACTCAGGGCTGAATTGAAACGGACAAGGCGCGCTCGGCCTGAAAAGGCTGCGACTGAAAAGGTGCAAAGGGAACCGAGACGGAGGTGAGGGGGTGGGGGGGGGGGGGGGGGGGGGGGGGGAGAGTCACTGCTCCGGGACCGCTCGCGCCGGGCCCAGCGGCTCCCCGGCAGCAGCAGCAGCAGCAGCACTCTATATCAATAATAATGTTTCTTCGCACGATCATTATGTCGTGTTTGTGATACGCAGCGACACGGCAACGCGGCGGCGCGCGACTCGGAGCGCACAGACAGACCGGGGCACCACCATTTTTCAAATCCGAGAGCGTGATGGAAAACAGTGGAATTTAATGAGGATCTGTATTGAAAAATAGAAAAGTGTATGAGTAATTCCTGTGACCGAGAAACGTGAGAGAAGTGCGGAGACGTTTTGCCATCGGTGAGGCCGCGCAGAGCTCTCGGCACAGCTCGGGTGTGACCGCCACGCCGCGCCACCACACCATAAAAACGCAATCAAGAAGCCCCGCTCTCGTGCCAGACGGGGACCGCGGTGCGGCGGGGACCACCGTGCGAGAAGGAAGGAAGGGGCTGGGGACGTGCGGGAGGGAGGGAGAGGGGCGTCGTGTCAGCGCGATTAATCAAGGTGAAATTGAATGTCGACAAGGGGAGAGAGAGAGAGAGAGATAGAGTTAGAGATAGGGATGGAAAGAGAAGTGATTGCTCGCTGCCTGTTTGCGCACACGGGAACGCCGTGTAAGGAGGCGCTGCCAGCCCGCCGAGCACCGGAGCGCGGCGCGTTGCCTATCCAACACGGCGCTCGGCCGGCCACCACGGCGGCGCGGTGACGGTACTCTCAACGCTTGAAGGAGGCAGGGACCACCTGGCAGGGATTTGCGCGGTCTGGCACTGTTTGGCACGTCTAGCACGTCGGTCACCGTTGGCTAGCCGGGCTAGCCCTCCCCCCCCCCCCCCCCCCACACACACACACACACACACACACACACACACCTACATAGCTTTTTTACATCACGTGAGTTTCGCTCTCGCTAAACTGTGGGGAGGACTTTCCACACCATGTCACGCTGCTTAAACCCTCCCTCTCTCTGTGTTTTTTTAGGGGGGGGGGAGACGGTGACATATTTTTGCGACATCGTATCCGAGGGCAGAAATACATTACAGAGGAGCAAATCATATACGATCATACTCTGCTCTTCAATTATTTTTTTTTTATTTTTTTTAAAAAAAAAGGTTGTCGAGATTTATGACGTCCAGTACTCATGCGAGGTGCGTCCGCGTTGACTTGATTTCCATGGTTGAAGGTGCGCCGCCTGAGAGCGGCAGCTAATTCATTAGGACGCTGTCCGGCTGTTGGGACCCGAGTTCCGGTCGGTTCGCCCCTCCCCGCCAACCCCTCTGCAGCTCCGTCCGAGACGGCCGTGTGTGAGTGTGCCTATCTAGCAGCGCCCTGAAGCATCAGCAAGACACTTCTTCTTGTATAGGGTAAGTGCAGGTGAAAAAATCACGATGGGGAAATAAATCTCAGCATGCTCAAAAAGCAAAAATAAATTACACGTCCCACAAATAGCAATTAAGCAAGTTTTGGATAACATGCCCACTTTTGAGAAGGATGTGATTTTTTTTACCTGCATATAATTGCATCCCCGTTATGATTTATTTACCTGCACTTACCCTAGTTTACTACTCAGTGCGGCGCAGGTATTGCGCCCAGACGCAGTACTAGTGACGGGGACCAAGCGCCCCCCCCCCCCCTGCCGCGAGGAGGTCTGGACTCCTGCGATGACCCTCCGGAGCGCTTCCCGCCCCGTCGATCTAACACAAGTATTGAATGGAACGGCTCCCCCGGCCGCGCCGCCGCGCTGCTCAGCGGCACGCCTGACCGCCTCCGGGCTCCTCCGGGCACCTCCGGGCTCCTCCGGGCACCTCCGGGCTCCTCAGCGTGCTCACGGACGGGGCCCGGACGGGTCCGGGTGGCCAGGCGCTCCCATAGCGATAAGTTACCGATACATCGGAGCACAATGCTAAACCAATAAAGAACCCGTCCCATCGCGGCCGCGCGGCGCGCCGAGCCGTGCTGGACCCCCGCGGACCCCCGCGGACCCCCGCGGACCCCCGCGGACCCCCGCGGACCCCCGCGGACCCCCGCGGACCCCCGCGGACCCCCGCGGACCCCCGTTGGACCCCCGCGGACCCTGCCGTCCCACGGCGGAGCCTCATTAGCGCGCCTTAAATAACGCGCCGTTGTCAACCGCTGTCCCCACAGCCAGCGGACACTCTCTCGCGGCTCGCGCGCGCCACGTCGGCGTCTTAAACGTTTCCGGCCCAGGCGAGGCGAGTCGGGCGGCGGCTGCCGGCGACGGTCGATGGGAAATTAAGTTTAGCCAAGAAGTGCCGAAGCAGCAGCAGCAGCAGCAGCAGCAGCAGCAGCAGCAGCAGCGGCAGCAGCAACAGCGGCAGACGGTGCGGCAGTAAAACAATAATATAGACGCTGTCGCCTGCACTGGCGCCCCCCGTTGGCGCGGTGCCTCCACGAGCTGCGATGAGCGGCGAGCACCAGGCGCAGCAGGTGAAAGTCGTAAAGAGGTTTTCAGCCGGGTGCGGCGAGGCAGTACTAGTTGTTTTTGTGAGCGACAAGGGACCTCCCGGGTGCGGCCGCGACGGCCACTACGACGACGACGACGACCACCACCACCACCCCCACCACCACCGCGTCACGGGACCGCGGGAGGACGGCGGCGGCAGCGGTGACATTCAATGGGCCGTGATCTCATTTCCGGAGCCGGCCGCGACCCGACCGCACACACGGCGTCTTGTCCGCGATATCAGGGCCTGTGTGTGTGTGTGTGTGTGTGTGTGTGTGTGTGTGTGTGTGTGTGTGTGTCGTGGATACGAGAGTTTGCAAATTGGTGAACAGGCGTTAAGATTTGAAGGGGTTGATCGGGACGGCGAGCAGCTGCCGCAAGAGAGGCGACTACTCGGGGAGAACTCAACCGGAGTGGTTCAGCGGGACCGAGCGCGAGCGGCGCGAGGCGAGGTGTGTGCCTAATTTTATGAGTTGTCACTAAGGCCGCCAGCCTTCCCTGTGGCCTCTGCTGCGCCCGGTGTGTCCCGGCCCGCTTCTCCTCTTCCTCCTTTTTCTCCTCTCTTCCTCTATCATATGCCGCGCGAGGGCATTCATCCTCCTTTTCTCCCCCCCCCCCCCCCCCTTTTCTCCGCAATCCCCCTCTCCTTTGATTTATCGATTTTGATATCACCGGCGCGTATTTTTCTGTTGAATGAGAGAGTTATAACGGGTGTACGCCCGCGCGCCGCGCCTTGTGTGTGTGCGTGCGCGCAGGTAGGTGTATGAATGGCGCGCAGCGGGCAGCAGCGGGTCGGCCTGGACCGGACACGGTGTACGGCCCCTACGGCCCCTCCAGCCGTGACAAAGTGGAAATTTATTAGCGAACACAATCTGACGACGCTTTTTATGCCGGCTTCGTTAACAATCTCCGCGTACAAAGTGACCGCGCCGTGTCCGGCGGCTCGGCGGGGCTTTTGATGTGACGCGGGCCGCCGCCGCTAACAGATTCTCAATCGCGTAATTATTATAATTATTGCGGACGCCTTGACAGCAGGACGGTAGCCGAAATGTCGCGAGGCCGCCGAGCGGCGAGGTCCGGCGCGGCGCAACCCGGCCGCACCCCCCGGCCTTAAGCCCCATAACTCGGCATGAGGACTTCCCGGCGTGTCCACTAAAACGGCCACAATCATAATTGCTAAGCCCTTTTATATGGGGCCGATCGGTGCCCGGGCGCTGCGGCGGCCGCACCTAACCCTACTGGCACTGGCTGCAGCTAAAACCTCCTCCGCCACGGCACTCCAGCAGCGCTGACGTAAAAGTGAGGTTAGGAGGACAGGACGAGGAAATGGCGCTCGCAAAGGCAGCGGTTGTTTCCGTAGTTTGAGTGATTGTCCGCACAGAGGGCGTCGTCGTCAAGGTCCCTGAATCCCTTCGTTCCCGCACCCCGACACAGACAGGCATGCAGAGCACAGAGGTATAATCAGCTTATGCCGATGGAATTAATGATACGGCAGCGATCTCTGCTGCTTACTTTACGGCAGCGTTGACCGCGTGGGGTGCCCCTGTTATATGTGCCGTGCCCTCTGGAGCCCGCTGGAGCCCGCTGGAGCCTGCTGGAGGCCGCGCTGTCGCCGACTGGAGTCTGCACACTCACCGACTTTGCACGTGCGCGAGGACCCCGTGCGTGATCGGGCCGGCGATATCATACGGCAGACAGCCCAGGCCTTTCGCCCGGCACTACTAATTCCGCATCTTTTTACGACGTTCATCCCCTTATAATTGGCCAAAGCTCTGAGCCACGTGCGGCGGCCCGCGGGGGGCAGCGGGGGCGTGCGCGGCGTGGGGGTGGTCTGCGCGTGTGCGGTATGTGCCGGCGCAGCAGCAGCGCAGCAGCAGCGCAGCAGCAGCGCAGCACAAAAGCCACCGGCGCTTTGTGTCGTGAGCAAGACGTCTCCAAAGCCCGCCTGCAGATCGTCTGCTGTCGTATCGGTGTTTCGAGTTTCAAACGAACACGCGCTGCGCCTCCTGCTGGAACTGCAGCACTGCTTCAGGAAGGAAGGGTGAAAAAGAGGGGGCGTTTAACGACCCTTCCGCACGGATCGGGTTGGTGAGCGGCGCGGCGTCTCTGAAAGGCAACTCGCCGCCCGGGAGCGTAAGAAGCGTGGGGCTCCGTGTCTCGTGTCTCCCGCACTTCCGCTCTCGACAGCGGCCGGCCCAGAGGCTGCAGGCTGCAGGCCGGCGATCACAGCAGCACCTTCCGGACCACGGCCACCTCTGAGCCCCCGACGAGGCGTCGTCCAGTTCCTCGAAGGCTCCCGTCATAAGAGCGGAGGCGATTGCCTCAGGTTGATTAGCAGCGGAGGCCGAGGGTCCACCGGATCGTCACTGTTGGCTTGGCCGCTGGACACTGGCCGGGCTGCCAGGCTTCCAGGAACGCCGTTGTGCACGACGATTAACGCGGTGTGAGGGGTCGGCGGCGGCCGGTGGGCCGGGCGGCGGCGCTAGCGACATCTCAGGTCCTCGCCGTCAACGTGCCGCCCGAGAGCGGCTTGCGAACGCGGTGCGCTGGCGGTGGCGCTCGGCAGCGCTCAGGGCCTCGACGGGGTCGCGCGGCGTGCGCGCCGTGCTGCCAAACGACACTGTTGTCGGTACGCCCAATAGAACGCCTCCCAGCCATTGTCTCAGACAATGCGCTCGACGCAGCCTGCGAAATTTAGCTGGCCGGGCAGTTGAGCGTTAATTTGCGTGAAGGCACACGATGATGCGACTGGACTGTTAGAGAGGGCGCTATAGGTCCCGCTGCTGCTAGCGCTAGTCGTGCCGCGTGCGCGTGTGCGTGCGCGTGTGCGTGTGCGCGCACACGGGCGGTGCGGAGGGTGGCGGCTGCTGATGGCCGCACTCGCTGTGGCCAAGAGCCAATTCAATTTGCTACCACCTGAGGGGGCTGTGCCCACTGGGGAGGGCTGTGCCGGGCTGTGCCGCGCCAGGACTGTGGGGGAGGGTCGGGGCGCGGCGTGGTTTCTCGATCATCTCTGTTCATTTCCGACGCTACCCGAAGCGTTTAACGCGAACTGAGTGGCGGGGAACGGGGGCGCACAGGGAGGTCGTCGTCGTCGTGAGACCGGGGCCGGTGGGGGGCCAAAGGGGTGGCCGCCGAACGTACTGGCCTGGCCTCGGAGTCCGCCGGTGGGCCGGTATCGAGCTCAACACCTTTCCGCTTTGCCTCCCCCCCCCCCCCCCTCTCTCTCTCTCTCTCTCTCTCTCTCTCTCTCTCTCTCTCTCTCTCTCTCTCTCTCTACCTTATCGATTGGAGCTGCTGCTACTTCCAATTGGCCGTGCTGTGAGACTGAAAATAGAGGAAGCTTACGCAGAGCGTGTCACTCGCTGCGTGCGCCGCGGCGTCCCCGCTCGGTCCCCGTCGGTCCCCGTGAGCAATTACATGTCATATTGTATCGATAGCATCTTTCCCGTCTGTTAGGCCCCCGGCCCCCGCAGCCCCTCGCGCCGTGTCGGATGGCGCGGCCCCCCATGTCAGCGACCCCTGTGCGTGCGGGGCCCGGCTGGCTGCAGCACGGCGGCCCATGGCCAGGTCTGCCGCCGACACGTCGCCGACACGGCGCCGTCACGTCGCGCGCACGGCTTCATGGCGCGGCCCCGATGGTCCCAAACGCGGGGCGGGAACAATCGGTACATGAGTCAACTCGTACGGGGGAAACTTACCACCGGCCCTGCAGGCTGCTCAGGCTGCTCAGGCTGCTCAGGCTGCTCAGGCTTCGCGGGCCTTACGGGGAACCGTATGCCGCCTACCCTGCGGCATCCCGCCTCCTGCCCTCCCCCAGGCGTGAGAACGGCGCCTCGGTGTACCAGTGCATGTCCTCCGCTATGACTTAGCGCAGCGGCAGCGGGCGCCCACTTGGCAGTGCAGTCCTAAGTCCCGCTCCGCCGTTAACAGGCGCCCCCATTGTCCTCTGCTGCCGCCCCGCCGCCGTACAATATACAACCCTGCCGCGTGACTGAGGTCTGAAATCGGTCCGCCGACGGCAACTCTGCTGTGCCTGGCGATGCGAGTGCCCGGATAGGCCAGCCCGCATGACACGCGTGTGTAGGCATACGTCGTGGTTGCCTACGCAGCAGGCGCCATTTGTGCTGAGACTAGGACATAAGGTTAGCGCTCCACAAGCGGCGCGGCGGGCTCAATGAGAACAGACTCTCCTCTCCTCTCCTCTCCTCTCCTCTCCTCTCCTCTCCTCTCCTCTCCTCTCCTCTCCTCTCCTCTCCTCTCCTCTCCTCTCCTCTCCTCTCCTCTCCTCTCCTCTCCTCTCCTCTCCTCTCCGGTCGGGGGTTTCTCGTGCTCGCGTATAACCGCGGCCCCCTCTCTCTACTCGGCTTGCTGCTGGGGTCCTCCGCTGGCGCCAATCACGGCCTCGGCTCTCGGCTCTAGGAGCTCGTGACCGGACCATTAATCCAAACAGCACGCTGTCTCGTTTTGTCTCGGTGAGTGCTAATGGCAGCCGCAGCCGTGGCACGCCGTGGGCCGCGGCTCCCCCACCTTTCGCGCGCCGCGCTCTGCTGGGCGCCGCAATGGCCGTTCGCTCATACCGCGGGCATGGCATGGCATGGCCGACTCCATGGGGCGGTCATCGAGTTCACACCTTACGTAACGGCGTCACAATCATAAGCAAAACCATCCGCGGTCTTTTCTGACTACGTCGAAATGCATTCCGGTAATGACATAGACGGCAGGAGTCCGGACGGGCCCTTGGGAGTGTACTGGATGTCGGGGCTCAGGGCCGTGCACGGGGCCGTGACGTGACACCCTGCTCGCTGCACGCCCCGCTCCTCTAGCCGGGCCGGCGCCACCGGTGCGACAACACACACACACACACTCACACACACACACACACACACACACACACACACACACACACACACGCACACACACACGCACGCTCCAACCAAACCGCAAACGTCCCTGCGCCCGCCCCTTCCAGCCCGTCCCCGACGAGTGTTTTCGTTTTTATTTCGCATCTCCCTCTGTTCGGGCCGGCTGGCCGCCGTTGTGTTTGGCGTTGTCGGTGCGTCGGCACAACCCTCTTGAAGGCGGCCGGCGTCAGGCATCGGGTTGCCGACGGCGGCTCGTGATCAAGGAGCCACCGCAGGGCCAGCCGGCCAGCCGCCTCCGACCTGGCCTCCGGTGCCTCAGCCACCCGGTCAGGCACCAGGACAGCCCGATATGTATCCAGCACGCAGCAAGCGCATAGCTCGCAGGGTGATTAATGAAGAGTTAGCTCAGGGTGAGCTCCATTAGCTCCCAGACAGACTCGGAATGCCCCGCAGCCGTTCCAGCGGAAAGTACAAAAGTGTTTACGAAAACACGCAGATACAAGGAATATAAGGACATAGAATACTTTTTAACCATTTAATTATGTTCGCGTCATTTGCAGTGGTAACTGACCGTCATGAAGTGATGCGGTGTCAGTGTACCTGTCCGCAGAACGCCCGCGGGGCCTAGAGGCGCCGGCGCCGGGCGCCGGCCGGCCAGCGCCAGCAGGTCCTCGATCAGGTCCCACATGGGGCGTTGCGAATCGCGGGTACTGCGGCTGGTTGTGGGCACTTAAATCCTCACAGCGGGATGATGGATAGTGATTTTTACGACAGGTTGAGCTGCTGCTTTATTGCTATTCTCTTGCTGTTCTCCTTTTACTTTTTTGTTGTTGTTTTGTTTTGTTCAGCCATATTTTATACCATCGTTTTAGTTAGTTGGTTTTGCGAAGTCGTTCGCGATCTGCGGGGGAAACTTTATCTTACCTTTTTTTTTTTTACTTCTGGGCACACACTATTTCATGTGTAGTTTTATGGCTGAATACTATTTTGCATACACGGCGTGAATCGAATCGGTAGGCAAAGGAGAAACAAGGGTTCCTTTTCATACACACCCGCAGCCCGCAGCTTATCGTGCGGCAGAGTTTTCGCAGATTTGCATTCTCCCCCTGTATCTCCGGCCCGATCGCGTTTCCGTCGCTAAAGGGCGCGTCCATGGGTGCGATGCTCATGCGGAGGGCGCCCCCGCCTCGTTAATTAAGAGCGTTTTCCTTTTGATAAACGACGGTATGCTAATCGGTTCGGCAAGTGCAAACTCTGCGCCCAAGGTGACGGGCGCGGCCTGACCGGACCGGAGGAAAGGACAGCCCAGTCCACGTGCAGAAAAATAAAAAGTTGGAGAAATAAATAATTAAATATAGTATATATAAACCTTCCAAACCTATATGAAAATTCGTGGTCAACGACATTTTTCTTTTCATGCACGACCAAGACGTGTGACAATCACCGACAACTGGCGATGGGGATCTGTACTATTCTGGCGATGGCTCCAGCGCCAGCAGCTGGGTCCCCGAGGTCCCCGAGGTCCCCGGCGGGGGCACTGGAGGGCACCGAAGGGCAGCGAGGGGCGCCCAAGGGCTCAAGGGCCTGGACCTAACGCGTTACGGATGGAGTCCGACGGCACCGGCACCCTCTGCTACGTCATCCATGAACGCCTCTCGGACAGAACAGCGGTGCTTAGCGCCCCCGCCCGGCCCCGCCTGGCCCCGCCTGGCCCCGCCTGGCCCCGCCTGGCCCCGCCTGGGCCCCGCCCCCACCGGCTGCCCCGCACATGTTGCACCGGTTGGCACCCCTTGCGCCGCCCGCCCACCGCCCCCTAAGCGCCCCGGACCGGACGGCCCGAAGGCGTAACCACTTTGTTTTTCGGCTGCGAAAAATAATCATCTCTGCCGCTGAACGCGAAAAGCTCATCGGCAGCGCCGTTTGCTTTCTCCCCCCCCCCCCCCGCCCCTCTTTTTTCACCCATTTTTCGGCTTTGCGAAACTCATCCATCTCTGAGAGGACGACGCGAAATTCCTTCGACGCAAAAGTGTCGAGGCCGAGAAAATAATGAGTGGCCATTTTGGCATACATGCGCGGAACCGGCGGGATAGACTATTAAAACATTACCTCGGAGGCACCGCAGCGTCTCTGATAACGACGAAACTTATGAATGTTGTTTATGTGTTCCGCACGTGCTGTGTGTGTGTGTGTGTGTGTGTGTGTGTGTGTGTGTGTGTGTGTGTGTGTGTGTGTGTGAGAGAGAGAGAGAGAGAGAGAGAGGGAGAGAGAAGGTGTGAAACGTGTGGTGCACGCTACGCGAGCAAAATGGCGTGTGAGAATGGTGGCGGCGGTGTGATGTGGGCGTGTTCCTGTCTGAGTATCTCGTTTGGAACGACTTCCGCTTCGCTCCCCGCCACGCCACGCCTCTCTCCTAGAGGTGTGTAAAAGGGAGGGGGTAGGAGGGGGTGGGGGAGCTCGACGCACTGCGCCCGAATAAATTAGGTCACCGCCACCCAGAAAGGGTTCCAATCAGCAGACGGGAAGCGGCTGGCCGCAGGCGCCGGAGGTGACAGCCGACAGCAGGGCAGCGCCAGGTGGAGTGCGTTATTTGGCTCTGTTTCTCAACCAGGACGCCAATCGTAAACTCATGGTGGTCCCAGCCTAGCGTCACCCGCACGGGCAGCGCCTGGGCTGTGCAACACCATGCAAGCGGACAAAGTCAAACATAAGCACAGCATTTTGCCATGACCTCTCGTGCTGTCAACATCAGCGGGGGCTGCGCTGGCTGCGCTTGTGACGTTCGTTTTTCCTCTCCTTTAGCATTTCTCCGAGTGACAAGTCAGCCAATTATGACTGCGGCAGTGGTTGCCATCCCCCCCCCCCCCCCGCCACGAGAGAGCCGAGCCATGCGCACGCCTGTTGCCAGGCAGCCACCGCGGCAGTCAGGGGTCAGCAATCGCTATGCAGCCCCTGGGCCCCCGCGCCCCCGGGCCCCCGCACCCCCGCGCCCCCGCACCCCCGGCCCCGCCACGGCCCTGCCCCACGGCCCTGCCTGGCTCGTGGCCCTAAGAAAATCGTTTAGACAAGCGACAGCTCCACACATGTGGGGCGCAGCAGAAATTGCTGGCTTCCGGGGCCTCCCGCATACTTAGCCAACGTAAACTCTTTCCCCCTTTTTATTGCGTCGACTCGGCTGTCACTTGCAGCGCACCGCAGCCAAGGCCTGGCAGCGCCTTACGCCTCGAGGTGTCATATTCTGTCACGCAAAACGAACCGGAATCCCTTCCTCTCTCCCGGCCACTCCCTCTCTTCCGCACGGCGCCGGCTCCTGCCTTCGTCACTCCCATAACGAGTCGAACGACGTCCTCCCGAAACAGTTTTCCTCCCTATTCTCGGGTCACTGTGAGAATTTTGTAAGCGATTTGACAACGTTAATTATTTCGATGCACCGTATTTACCGTCCTTCCGTCGTCAGCCACCCCCGAGCGGCCGTTTTGAGTGGACATTTTGGCCCCCTCCTCGCCCCCTCCCCCTTCCCCGTCGTGTTTTTGGGGTAACGTACGGCGGCGATTATCGAATGTCGACCCACTTTCGCCGACGCATCACACGCCGTGTGTGTGGCTCGGCTTATCTTGAGCCGCGGCTGACAAATAAGTTAATGGCTCACAGGAGGGAAATAAAAGAAGAAGTTGTAAGGCAGCGCGTGGCAGCGTGGGCCGTCCGAGGCCAGACAGAGGCCGGCGGCCGCCCCAGGCCCCAGCAACAGTGTACAGAAGCACGGCATGGCGCTACAGACCAGCACAGAATCACCCCAATTTAAAGTGTGACATCCCGAGGCGAACGGTAATGGAGCAGAGGAGCCTCGACAGCGCCGCTCCGCTGTTCGCTCTTCTTGTCGGCCCCAATAAAAGTGACAGATCCGTCAGGCCAGGCGCCCCATCGATACGGTCACGTCTCCAACCACTGCTGCTGCTGCTGCTGCTACTGCTGCTGCTGCTACTGCTGCTGCTGCTGCCGCTGTCACGTGATGCCCGACTGCCGTGTGGGAAACCTTCCTTGTTCTCTTATCAATCATGTAATCCAGTTTCGACACTCGCGACCAAACAAACAGAAAAAAATTGTATCCGCCACTGGGCTCAGGAGTTCGTATACGTGACATGGCGCACGGAGCGGGTCAGCGCCCGGAGAGTAGGCAACGGCTATTCCTGCGCGCACGCATGTCGGGCGGGCTGGCCTACCCTGACGGGCGTCCCAAGGAAACCGTGCCAATGCCATCCTCTTCGAGTGGAAAGAGGTCGGATTTTTTTTCCGACTCACCACGCCCACGGCATTCGGGAACATGAACACTACCACCCCCTTTTCACAGTTAGTTGCTCAACTCTCGATGGTTAAGTTATGGGGGATGGGCTGCTCTGCACTGACGGAAAAGTCTCTCTCACTTCCCTTCTCTCTCCCTCTCCTGGTCCCCCTTCTCCTCTCTCTCTCTCTCTCTCTCTCTCTGCGCCCCCGTGAAGAGCGAACAAACTTGTGTTTGTTCCAAGTGACACGGTACCACCTCTATTTCCGACACCAACTTATAAATTACCGGCAAACCGCTGACTGCTGGTCCCTCTCGGCTCTTCCCCTTCACCTCCCCCGCCCACTCCTC
The DNA here is from genome assembly GCA_038380765.1 of Odontothrips loti. Taxonomy (NCBI): domain Eukaryota; kingdom Metazoa; phylum Arthropoda; class Insecta; order Thysanoptera; family Thripidae; genus Odontothrips; species Odontothrips loti. The sequence goes on along the minus strand of CM076248.1, from coordinate 12,965,248 downwards.
TCCCCCCCCCCCCCTGCCGACCCTTCGGGCCCCACATGTGCTCCCTGCGGTTATATGTGTGTTTGCTCGTCCACTGATGCGTGAACGACTGGGAGGAGCGGAGGGGGCGGGGAAAGGGGAGGGAGTGGGGGGGGGGGGAGTCGAAGAAGTTGGCGGGAATGATTCGAATTCACGAAACGCATACGTATTTGAAATAACTACGCGACGGTCGACAATGCAGCTCTCGAGAAGAGGTTGTGACGAAGACGGCTCCACGGTGATCACCATTCGGTCCACATGGTGTCGATCGCTGCAGACAGCTGCCGCTCGGCGTGAAGCGCCAGATGAGACGAGACGTGCGAAAGGCAAAAGGAAAGAGAGTGAGCACAAACTTTTGCTACTGGCTAATTGGAAACACTCAGGCCGTTTTCGACAGGGCGATACTTATTTATTTTTTTGCCACTTCTCCGCGCGTCGTGTCTTTGGAGGAATACGGAAAAGCAAACTCAGCAGACAGCCAGACTCCAACGCTCACTCGTGGCGGGACGAAGGTGTTCGGGAGGAGAAGGTGTCACCGAAGTCAAATGATGCAAAGTGGAACGGGAGGGGGTTTGACCGCAAATTACAATTAAGGCCTGCCAGACTGCTGCTGCTGCTGCTGCTGCTGCTGCTGCTGCTGCTGCTGCTGCTGCTGCTGCTGCTGCTGCTGCTGCTGCTCTGCGCCGCATGCGTCATTAGAGTGGTCCGCAAGACGCCGGCCGGCCGTCAGCGGAGCTGATCTCTCGGTTCTATCTACGGGGATTTTCAGACTTCTTCATTTTGCACTGAGATTGAAAAATTCATAATTATCATCGCCCAATTTCGGACAATGCAAAAGAAAACGCAAAAGATTGGAGTGCGGCCGCGATAAGGCCTGCCACTGACTTCCTCATCCCCCACCAGAAACGGTATGCGACCACCAAGGCGACCACGCATTTGTGGAACGTCCCCTTGTCGCCGAAATAGGGCGGTGCTCAGGACTCTTTCATTGTAACGGTTAGCTATTGGGGGGCGTTCATAAACTACGTGACCGATTTTAGGCGACTTTTTACCCCCCCCCCCCTATTATCGTGACCTGGCTAACCTTAAAGATAGGATCGTGACCTAATTTGGTCAAATAGTTTATGAACGTCCCCTTGTAATATTCGTTGTTGTCATCGAACGGCTTCACCAGCGAAACAGTATGTTAGTAGCACCGCGACGACTTCCGCGGCGCGGGGGCTCTTGGAATTCGGTAATGGTCCACCGGCGGGGCCCAGGCGGGGCCCAGGCGGGGCCCAGGCGGGCAGAGGTCAGAGGCTGCCGGCATCAGATATCACTCAAAAACCCCGGCAAGTGTCACGCACGTCTAATGGTTCCGACGACGCCCGAAGAGAAATGTCCCCCTGGCGCTGCGAAGGTGCTCCCAATTTATGAATCATTACACCACGACCGGGGCGGGGGCGGGCTGGGGACGGGCTGGGGTGGGTGGGGGCGCCGGGAGCTCCGATTGCACTCGATGCTCTGCTTCTCCCCGAAGCGGAATTTTTCAGGCATTCGTCGAAAAGAGCCCAATTAGAGCCACGAGGCACCTTTTTTCTCTGCTCCTCGCCTCGCGCGGCCTCCTGAAAACAGAAGGGGAAGTCAGTCATCATACCGGCGTCGAGGCGTGGAATGAGCTTTCTTTAGCATCGCGGCGCGGGGACCAGCGGGGACCAGCGGGGCGCTGTCGAGGGTGACGAAACAGTAATGCGCCCGCGTTCCTGGTAAAACACACACATGCCCTGTTAAGTATCACCACTATCCCGCGGACCGCTCTCGTCGCCCTTCACCGGCCGCCCGCCGCCGCCGCCGCCATGCTGAGTGGCCCCTCCTCGACCGCTCTCGGCTCCCCCGGCGTTCCAGCCGCTCCAGCCGCTCCAGCCATTGGCTAGCCATTGGCTCCGCGGCCGCGCTCGGCTATGAATGCGCCGCAGAGAGGGCCGCCGTACGCACGTTTTGACTTATGACGCCGCCGTGCTGCCGCCGTGCTGCCGCCGTGCTGCCGCCGTGCTGCCGCCGCTCTGCCGCCGCACCTCTTTGCGAGCGTCCGTTTTGTTCCTCCGCGTGACACCCTGTGAATGGCGCGCGCACAACGGGACCAGAGAAATGGGCAGTGGCAGTGCGGCAGTGCCCGCGGCAGCAGTCGGGTCCACACTCGAAAAAAATCAACGCACGCCCTTAAAAATAAAACACAGAAAAAAAGCAAGAAACAAGTCAGAAAAAATCAGAAAAAGAATATTTGAAAGTAAGAGAAAAGTAAGAAAAGTAAGAAAAAAAAAGGTGCAGAAAAATTCCACGACAATTCTCTGGTCACTCAAACCGAAAACAGTGCTCCAGGCAGTGCCTCTCACAGTAAAGGGATAAAGAGGAGCCTCGCCGCCCCGCCCCGCAGCCCTCAAGACCGAGCTGAAGGAGGACGACAACGGCGGCGGAGCTGCCGCGAACTGCCGGGGGGCGGCGCATGGCGGCGTATACACACACAGCGCCATAATGGGGACATAATGGAATAATCGTGCTCATTACACGAGGTGGCTGTGCAACGCAACGCTCTTGCGAACGCGCGCTCGCCGCCGCAGTGCGCCTCCGAGCAGCAGCAGCAGCAGCAGCAGCAGCAGGGCGCTTTCAATTGAATTAGTTGGAGGTGGCCGCTCGCTTCCTGCTGCTGCTGCTGCTGCGGACTCAGCGCGAGCCTGGCCAGGCCAGGGGAGGCGAGGGCAGCGGGCAGCGCGGCAGGGCTCGGCATGGGCCGCTCACCACACGGCCAAGCCAACGAGCCAGCGAGCAAAGCTGTTCTGTTCCACCAGCGATAAATCTTGTGATGAGAGCAGCGGGAGCAGCGCGAGCAGCGCGGAGGAGTTAGCTGGTGATGGTAGTGCGGCTGTCAATGCTGTTCAGCTGTTCAGCCGGATGGTTAGGTGCCCGGCCAAGCCAAGTGGTTTGTGGAGCTGTGTAGAGCTGGCCGAAGTCAGCGGGGGCGTCAGGTCAGGGGAGTTATGTTTGACGGGCGGTTAGGGTATTCATATTTTTGAACCTCAAAATGCTACTTGCGGTCTTAGTCATATGGTGTAGAAAATTAAAGGCTATTGGTCGTTTGGTCTCTGAGGTTGGTATTGGGCTTGGTCCTCTCCGATTGCTGCTCCTCCGTGTCGACACACACACACACACACACACACACACACACACACACACACACTCGGCCGGGTCGTCGTGCTGTACGAGTACTGCAGTACGTGTACGGGGTACCACCGTCCTCCCATTGTGTGTGTTTTGCGCAACGCGACGCCTCCGTGTTGCAGGTCGTGTGTACACGCCGTTAATTGACAGAGCGGTGTTATCACGTGACTAGGTGTGTGTGTGTGTGTGTGTGTGTGTGCGTGCCCGGCGTGCCCCCGCTTCCGGCTGCCCTTCGCACGCGAAGCCCTCTCGCGCAATATTTTGCACTCTTTTGACAACGTTACACGAGCGCGAGTCACGGTGGTCGTCGCTTTGGCCTCAGAGAAGGAAAGAATGTTAGGTTCGCGGCTATCAGAGCCCCTTTATCGGGGCTCCACATTAGGAAAGAGGAGGAAAACGCTCTGTCACCAGCCCCCCCCCCCCCCTTTTTAGAATAGTTCTTTGGTAGAATGAGTGCGTCATGTCATCTCAACTCGACACCCGAGTGAAATGAATTATATAAAGTTATATCTATATATATGCAGATATAACGTGATATATTAGTATAAAAATTGTGAACTACATTTATATAAATTATATATTGTCATCGCTGATGCATGTACAATTGTATATAAATGTATTTAACTCCACTTTGTCTAGTATAGTCTATAGTCTAGTTTAGACCATACTATAGTCTATAAAATTATATATAACTCATTTCACCCGGGCACCCCCCTGGAAGAGGACCTAGTTGCGAATGTGAGAGTGGCCACTCCTCCGCCGCCGCCCTGCCCGTGGGAAAGGCATGCCAGGCCAGGCCAGGGCAGGGCAGGCAGGGCAGGCAGGGCCAAGAGCTCGGTGCCGCAGCGGCCTGGCTGCGCTGGCTGTGGCGTGGCACCTCCCCCTGGAAATGCTCTCGGCTGACTGCGCGCCGGTTAGCGCACCGCGAGGCCTGCTCCCGGCTGCTCCGACCATTATCAGCGCGAGGTGTCGTGTCGTCACATGGCCAACGACACTCCCGCGGTAATGATTGGGCCGCCGCCCGTCCCCTCAAACTGGAACGGCTGTAGTGTGACAGCGCGCTGAATGCTAGCCGGCCGAGTGAGCGCGCTCAATGGCGGGCCGCGTCCAAATTAGCTGCTGCCGCCGCGCCGCGTGCTGTGAGAACAGTCCGTGCACCGCCGCCGCCCCGACGAATATCACATAATGAAACCGCGACCACGCTCTATCAAAAAGTCGGCCCTGGCGGTCTACATGGAAGCGGCTGAATGAAATGCCAGAGAAGGGCTCCGGCGGCTCCGGCCGTGAATGAGAGTAGGAGGGGCCGCACCGGCGGCGGTGGTGTGACGAGGACGCGAACACAAACACACCGGAGGCACCGGACCAGGTCAGGCCCGGCACGATCACTCATTCGCACGCCGAGCGCGCGCGCGTATATATAAATCAACTTTTATAGACTGGAAAAGGCTATTGATGATGCGCAAGGGCCGATCGCACTGCTGACCGCACTCTGACGCGTCCCTGTCCCGGTGCGGCGGCCGCCCGGCCGACGACACAAAGCTCTCTCTGAGCCGAGTGACTCTGTAAGGTTCTCACAGTTCTCTGAAACGTTTTCCCCATCATATTAGAGCGCGCACAGTGGCTTCCTTTTCCCTCTCTTCTTTTTACTCGTTCTTTGCTTCCTCTACTACGACTATGACGTAGAAGCAAAAAAAAACGAGTATTGCGCTCGCCCTGTCAGTTCATCTCGAAAATTGCGTAACGGAGGGATTCTGTTTTGGGAGCGTTTTGGTTGGGCGTTGATCTAGTTTCGAAAATGACATGTTAGATTTCTGAAAAACAAAAAAAAACTCGTATTTACAGACCGCAGATCGGTGGAAGTTTGTCTTGGGACCAGCCGTCACCCGCAGTCAACAATCACTTTTCGCGTACTCTGCAGCGCTCGGAGTAATAGATCAGTGGCTAAGTCCAGTTAAGACGCGAGAAAAACACAGAATTAAAAAAAATAATCACAAATACTGATTGTTCAGAAATTGTTCGTAAACATGAGAACCAAAATATTAAATTATGAAAATCTCGAAAAATCTTGATTTCCTTCAAAACTCAAAGAACGAGTCTGTCCTAGGACGCTAAATAGCGTTCTCCATTCCTGTCTTGTTTTTTTTTTTGGTGGTGGCAGGGGTTGTCGGGGCACACGCGAGCAGAGCGGAGACGCCCGACGAGAACATTATTCGCAGCAAACGCGTCGCGTCAGCGGTGTCTGCTGTGGCGGGGGGCTGCCGGCTCATTCACAGACCCATTAAGTCATTTGCACGCGTTGTAAGTCCGAGTTTATAAATAAACGCGACGCCGCGCGCCTCGCCCCGTGCGGGTGGCGGTGGCTGCGGCGGTGGCGGTGGCTGCGGCGGTGGCGCCGCCAGGTGCGACAGAGGCGGGCGGCGAGTTGGACAGAGACAACCGTCCCACAAGCGACTCGGAAAATCGGGTCGTGGAGGCTGCGAAATTCAGCGACTGCATATGTAGTTGGGTTGTCGAAGAGCGTATGGTACGGGCGGCGCGTACGGCGGTGTGGGCCCGACCCGTGGGTACATACTGAGGTGTCACACGGAGGTGTTGGGGGCTTTGTAGCGATGCCTATCTCCCCGAAGCGCGCGCCGCGCCGCGCCACGCCACGCCACGCCACGCCACGCCACGCCACGCCACGCCACGCCACGCCACGCCACGCCACGCCACGCCACGCCACGCCACGCCACGCAACGCCACGCCGCAGAGCCGCGCCCACCACCGCGTCGCGGGCGCACACAGCGCGGGCAGCACCAGCAGCGTTATCTGCAAGCCAAAGGGGAGGTGTGCCCCATTATATTGTATTGTCCTCCTGTTATCAACCGGGCCACTCATATTCGCCACTTGCAGTAGTGTGTGCGAGCCGCCACGGGCCCCGCGCCCCCGCGCCCCGCGCCCCCGCGCCCCCCCCCCGCCCCCCCCGCCCGTCAAGGAGAAGGGGGTAGATAGCACTGCGGGAACGCGGTATTTCAGCGAGTGTCGCGGCCGTTTTATGATGTGGCGATGCACAGGGCATGCGGTGCTCCCCGGCGGCCACAAAAAGAAAAACAAAAAACAAAACAAAACATAGAAAACCATTTTTCAGTCAAAGTCTGTCGACATCAGCGTTTTAAGTGTCATTCGGTACCGCCCTCTGCCCCGCCCGCACCCAGTGACGCCGCACCCGCCCCGCCACCACGACGTGTATCGGGGGGGGAATTTAGTTAGTTTGGGGATGTAACAATGTTGGCAGCAATAAACGTCACCGAGTTTCCCAAAACGGCTGCCGGCGCTCGGCACCATGCGCGAAATAAACGAAAACCAGCCCGATGAAAGGAAGGCGGTGACGGAGCCGCTTCTTTCTTTTTTTTATTGGCAGAATTAACATTCTGCAGACCGATCTTATCTGCACCCCTCGCTGCTCTTATTCACCAGCCACACAGTTGTAGCCTCCCGGCCGGGCCACCGGGCCAGCACTAGGACCGCGGATGGCACAATCTCACTTCCCGTTCTAAATAAATAACTACCAAAAAAAAAAGGCCATTCGGTTCTGGCGTACGCTGTTAGTTAACTCGCGGGCTGCTATTATCGGTTGTGATAGGAGGGGGCTGGGGGGAGTGGAGGCGTCCGAGCCGTTTATCTCAGCGACAATAAAGTGGAACAAAATATCTCGTGTGTGTAATGACTCGTTGAAAGCATCCAAATAGGCACAGATAACACGCTCTTGTATCAATTAAGCCTGTCCACGATATATTATTTCATCTCTTTTTTTTTGCATGCATATCTCTTTGAGTGAAATTTTGAATTTAATAATAGGAAGAAATGTGCTGGGCTGGAATGGATAGGGGCAGTAACATATCGGGATTCAGGAGGGGGAAGTATTCTTTCAGCTGAGGAAGGACGCCAGAACTTTGTTAGCTGTCAACAGCTATATTGGATTAACAAGTTTATGATGATGTCACCCTCCAAATTTTTGTGTTGAAAAGTGGTAAACCTATTCCCAGAAAGGCAGAGATTTTGCAACAACTAAACTAACATCAGAACGGCAAGTACAAAAGGGCTCGGCTTGGATCTGGATGTTCAGCGCTGTGGCCATATGTCACCCGCATGCACAGATGACTAGGAAATTTTTGCGAATTCTCTCGGTCTACAAACGAAAACCACGGTTGGCGACTTCCGGCAATTAATGGATCGCATCCGCATAGGGCAGGCGGAGGACACGTCGCGTGACGTGTCACAGAGGTGACACTTGACGCCGCCCTGGCTAATGATGGCTGGCGTCGTGTCACCTCCTTGAGGCTGCTCAACTTCATGAGGACCAACTCCACTGATGTGCTGCCTACAATTAACAGGACGCATATCGCATTGATAGCGGGCCCCGAAACTGAGGCGATTTGGCGGTCAGGCGGGCGTAACATTTCTGATTACCTCGCTAATTATTATTGTTATCAATGTTATCCAACGCCGCTGTTGACGTCTTTGTTGACGCGCAACGGCGAAACATTTAACGACATTCGGGCTGATGATAACGAAAGAACGAGGATATAGGGGAGAGAGAGAGAGAGAGAGAGAGAGAGAGAGAGAGAGAGAGAGAGAGAGAGAGAGAGAGAGAGAGAGAGAGAGAGAGAGAGAGAGAGAGAGAGAGAGAGAGAGAGATAGCGGGGCTACAGTCGCCATATGAGGCGCGACGAGACACAAAGTCCACTTTCTGATTATTGTCACCATTCTCATGAAAAAAATGACAACTTACTTGGCGGTATTGTAACACGGTTCACTTTCCAAAACTGGTGAGTGAGCGTCCATTTCCTGGTTGTGGCCAAACTGATAACCAGGTATGTGCCTTCAGTCCGCACATACAGCAGCCTAGCAGCCTGGACCATCTATTTAATAAATATTTTTTAGAGGGATGATGACACACGATAGCTCCCCACTCATTCTTTCTGTTTAATCCCCGAAACTATAAATCCCTGACTGCAGTCAATCATCGCGCACCGCTTCAGTCTTATCGAGTTCTGCTGGCATTGCTGGCGTCCGCAGCCCCCCCGTCCCGACCTTTTTTTTCTTTCTCTTTTTCTTTACCCCTCGCCACTCATCACTGAGATAAATTGGCGTAACGAAATGACACGCTCTCTGCAATCGCGGCGCGCACCACGCCAGCAAGTGCCAAAACATTTCGCGTGATTAGTGTCAATCAGGCGCCATGCTCATTGAAAGTGTCGGGATTCATGCTCCACAGCCCCCCCCCCCCCCCCCGCCGCCCCCTCTCCCCGTCTCGGCTCTCCGGTCGTCATAAGATCCGCGCGCTGGCGCCGCTCAGCATGCCGCATTAATTTTCTGGTCGCAAACACACAGAGAGGTCATCACGATATGATCGGCCTCATAGTGCTCTGCTGAAGGGTCTCTATTGGAGTTGGTCAGAGAAGTGGCTGACTCGGCGGGTCGGGCCCGGGCCCTGTCGGTGCGGTGCGGCCCAACTGTGACGCCTGCTTCATCAGAAGCCGCCTGACAGCACTGACAGCGAGCGTGTTCGGGCTCCTCGAGATGTGGCGACCCACGACATGCGGGTTCGAATCCTCGCGGCCCGGATATTCTTCTCTGCGTGCCGAGCCCACGGTGTACATGTCTACTTACATTTGTAACTATTTTTTTGGCGAAATCACAATCGAGTAACATTTCTGGGCTGCCGCCCCCACGCCCGCTGCTCCTAATTTAAAACCACCGAGTGCCGCACGACCGAGTAACATTTCTGGGCTCCCCCCCCCCCCCCTTCTCCGACTGCCGTTTCATTTCCGACCCTTTCGCTCCTCGGCGCGCGTTGATTTCCTACCCTCCCTTCCTCCCCCACTTACCCTCGGCCCTCTTTTGTGCACTTGTGTGCGAGAGAGACGGCTCGAGGGAATAACAGTAAATACTACTGGCGCCGTTTTGGAGGAAGGAAAAACGTCAGAGGAGACGCGTCACAATTTCAGCTTACGGCATAATAGGGGTGGCCGTTGTTGCTGGATAGGGTTCGGGTGGGTGCAGGTGGAGGGGGCGGGGGGCGACGAGAGGGCCGTGTCGGCGACAGCCTGTCTGCCGCGAGTGGATGTGTGTGTGTGTGTGTGTGCGCGCGCGTGTGTGTGTGTGTGTGTGTGTGAGCGATTCTTGTCACTCCGGGATATATCGCCGGGACCGGCCCTGCAGCCTGCATTCTACATCGCGGCGTCGCAGAGTGGCGGAGACGCGACGGGATGGCGGACGGAACGCCTCTCCCGCGGCGCGCCAAATCGGTGTCAGCGTGCGGATAACATTACCTGCACGGCCGTCGCCCCCCCCCCCCCCCCCCCCCCCCCCGCACCCTCTCCCGCGCTGCCACCTGAGGAGCGGAGCGGGAGCGGTACCACACACACACCCAGCGCCGCGCCGCGAAGCGCGCGCCATCTCGCGGCCGGCGGGGGCAAGCAGCCTGAGCCTGTGCGGGCCGCTCCGCACCGCAAGACGCCAAGCGGCCTGAGCGCGGGCGGCGAAGCGAGGCGCTCGGCGGAAGGGCTGAGGCCGAGGAGCGGCGCCGCCGAGTCGGTGGTGGGGGGCCGCTGACTCCGCCCACCGCGACCCCCCCTCCTCCCCTCCCCTACGCCGCCGCTGCTACTGCCGCTGCCATGAGGTGGTGAGAGGGTGGGGGTGGGCCATGGGCCGGGCTCCGGCAATGCCGGCAGTGGCAGCGGCAGCTCGCTTAGCTCGGCAAACCCAGCCCGGCCGGCCGAGCCGCGGAGCCGTGGAGCTGCGCGAAAGGTGGCCCGTGCCGCCGCAGAGCCGAGCCGAGCCGAGCCGACGGCCCCCTACCCGCCCGCGGTGTGCGCGAACTCGCCCCGGCACCAGTTGATGTGGACGCCGGTCTGCTAGTGGCCTGGCGTGGCCTGGTGTGCCCTGCCGCCCCCACCCTCAGCCGTACGCCCCTTTCACCCCCCCCCCTCTACCCCACGCCATCTCTTTCCGTCCTTCACACTCTCTCCCTCTCTCCGAGATCATCCTTCTCGCTCTGGAGGCCACTCCTCCTCTGATCTTCCGCTTTGTTTTGTTGGCCGTTTTCGCACACGCGTCTCCGTCTCTGCTCCGCCGCCCGCTGCCGAGGTGAGGTTATGTCGGTGTTGGTAAACTCGCAGCGCGCCGGTGTGGGTGCCGGCCGCGGTTAGGAGCCGAGCGCCTCCGGCAACGCCTCCGGCAGCGTCTCCGGGAGAGCCGCGCCGCGCGCCGCGGTCCGTGCCGGGACGCCCCCGCACCGCGAGCATGACCGTCCTCCGGGAGGCGGGGAGCATGGAGGACCCCGCCGACGACACCAGGACGAGCCGCGGCGGCATCAGCTTCAGCGTCGCCTCCCTTCTGGCGGACACGCGGCCGCGACCGGACGCCGCCGCCGACGAAGAGGACGGCGATGATGATTCGAGCACCGAGGGGAGCGTCGTGGATGTGGAGGACTACGAGGACATCACGGCTCCCCGACGGCCGCCAGCGACGTCGTCCCCGGCACTGCCGCACCGTGACGGCGACCGCCGGGGACCCGTGAGGCCGACGCCCTTCTCGGCCCTGGCGGCGGCCGCCGCCGCGTATTCTTCGCACGTGGCAGCCGGGGGACTGCAGGGCCTGCAGGGGCCCGCGGCGGCTGCAGCGGCGGCGGCGGCGTGGGCCCGGGCGGGGGCGGCGGCCACCGGGCCCCCGTTCTACCACCCCTTCCACGGCCTCACCAGAGCGTCAGGTAATCCTCAACTGTTTTCATTTGGAATCGGAAATGTTCAGAGCGTGGTGTCGGGAAGGGGTTGTGGTGCTCTTTCGTGGATTCGGCGGGTACTCGTCAAACTGTTGGTGTCCGAGTCTAACCACCGCGCTGAAGTCGTGCAGAAACTCATCACATATACTGCGCCGAATAGCGGTTTCCACGGGTTTCCAGCTCGGCTCAGAAGCGGAAGTTGAAGAACGCAAACACTTCCAGACGGGGGACTCTCAAGACCACGTATGAGAAATATCGATGCAGAAGGGCCGCGCCAAATATGGCAAATCACCATCAAATTAACTCAAAACGCCATTCAAATTTCTTATGCGTGCCATCAGGAGTTTCCGGTCTGGAAGTGTTTCTGTTCTTCAACTGTCCATACGTTTCCAAGTCTCATTGGGAACCTTCATTGTACCGCGCAGCTTCACGTCCGCCGTGCGGGTAGGCAACCCGCTTGCACTGTTGTGCTGCGGGACTCCCTACCACGGCGGGGCCAGGCGTCCCGTGGCGGCTGCTGATGGACTCTCTGCCTGTCGGTGGCCGTTCTCTGCTCTCCGCACAGTGTACTGACTGCACGCGGCGGGGCGGGGGAGGGGGGGGGGGGCGGGTGGCGGCATGCCGGGCGGCACGCGTACGGACCCCAAAGCTCGTGTTTTCTCTCGGCTCGGGGCCGAGCTGCCCTTTATAGGCCCGGCGACGACACGCTGACCATGCCGGACCTGCCGGACCCCGCCGGCCGCTGCTCGGACAGACGCGCCGCTGGCTGGCAATCTGTTTGTCCGGAATGACTCCGCGGCCGGCGAGGACGTCGTCATTGAGCGTTACGGGGCCCGGCTCGGCTCGGCTCGGCTCGGCTCGGCTCGGCTCGGCTCGGCTCGGCTCGGCTCGGCTCGGCTCGGTTTGTCGCCGTACGCCAGGCCCTGCCTTACAAGCCGGCCCGCGGGTCCCGGCCCCAGGCGGCGGCGAATCCATCTGGCGAACCAACCGGCCACGGTACAGGACGTCGTTGTACATTTGCAAACCCGCAGCGGCTTTCTGCTGGCTGGCTGTGCCGTGCGGCGGGTACATCAGGTGTTGGTGCGCCCCATCGGGGCCCTCTCGGAAACAGGCACACAGGAGAGAGAGAGAGATGTT